>JAFEMH010003363.1:112500-270726 GCA_022495995.1 Adenophora triphylla var. japonica
CAACCGCCAAATTAGCGGCGGAAATAAACGAATATTCGAGGAATATTCTTTTTAGCGGCGGAATTTAGCGGCGGAATTAAATTTCGTCGCTAAATTTGACGCCAAAATAATTCCGACGCTAAATACTATATTCCGTCGCTAAATAGCGACGGAATCTGTCCGTCGCTGTTATTTCCGTCGCTAAATGACCTGTTTCTGGTAGTGTTCTCAACCACTCTCGATTCGCTGGAGGGGGTGACGGGCAAGGTTTAGACACAGGAATGACCTCTCGGGATAGAAGGGGGAAAGCTCACGTGGCATGCGGTTTCCGTTTCTTCTATTATTATTTTTTTTTTGTTGTTTTAATTTACTTAAAACATGTTTTCTCAAAGTCCTAGGTAGGTTGGAAAAGATTGCTCTTCTTTTTCGCAACTATGCTAGATCCTGGGTCAGTGGAGACCATCTGTGCGGCTATAAGCCCCTCGTTTTGCACCTGTATTTCGACATCCCAGGGTGGACAGCCCCAGGCGAGGGTCCTATAGGGCAAGCGGTTTCCACCGGCCTAAAAGAAAAATCGAACCTAAGGACCGAGCCTGTCATGTTCGTTTTGATGCGTTAGCCATGTGAATAGTGAGCAGGAGCCGGCCCACTGAGTCAAGATTGGGTCAAGAGTTCGGCATGACCTCTCTTTACCTTGCTTGCGCAAGGGATCTGTGACGTTAGGCGTTGGCCGGGTCATATTGTCATGGCTGACGTATCAAAGGCGTGATGACATTGTGTCATGTGAGCATGGATGTATATCCGGGACGGAACATCGTCTGGGTGTAGCTTCGAAAATCAAGATCAGGTCAAGATTTTAGCATGACCTTTCATCGCCTTGCTTGCACAAGGGATCTTGAGTTCCGAGCTATGACTCAGAAAATGGCCGGCATGGGATGTGTATCCAGGCTTGTATGACACGGACTAGGTAAAAACCAACCGAGTCTTGACAGAGTGTGACTCAAGACTCAAACGTGCAGGGTTGACGCTTGGCTAGGATGGGATGTTTGGAATGATCCCGTGCGCGTCCAAGAGGCCTAGGAAGACCTAACGGACTGCATCTGAGACCACTCCGGGTTAAGGGTTGTAGTGTGCAGTGTATCCGAGGCAGCAGTGCGCGTAGCGTGCGGTGTAACCGAGGCAGCAGTGTGAATAGTGTGCGGTGTAACCGAGGCAGCAGTGCGCGTAGTGTGCGGTCTCTAAAATTCTTTTTCTGAGTAAAACAAAAGTTTTTGAAGAATTTTAAATGTATGCACAGATGTATATGGATGCATTTTTTTTATTTTTTTTTGTAAAATAAAAAAGTAAAGCACGTGCACACACACACAACAGTTAAAGGAAGGGGTAAAATGAAAGTTTGACCCTCATCATCGTTTTAAAAATCTTTTGTTTTGTTTAAAAGTTTTTAAAACAAAAAATCCCCAGCGGAGTCGCCAACTGAAATTACCCGGATCCGAGAGGCAGCGCGCTCGCGCCCCGACATCTGGCATCATTTCGTTTTCGCGTTGGAGCGTGTCTCGCCGTTTGTTTTCGCATTTGTAGAGTCGCCACGCCGTATTTATTAAGCCCAAAACATTGAAAAAGGACATCAGTTTAAAGATAATTTTAAACTGTTTTTGTGTGATGAGATTTTGAGTTCGGAGGTCAGATGACTCCTCGGGAAGAGAATATTAGAATATTAGAGCTCACCCGAGTCGCCTCGTTAAAACGAGTCTTTCGGATACCCTTAATATCCTTTAAAATGTTGTGTGTGTGTGTGTACTTTTAAAAATGCATGCTGTATCGGATGTCTACATTGTATGCTATGTACGGAAATGTATTGAAATAGTAATGGAAGGAAGCCTTACCAATGTTGGTTTGTGTCTGTCTTCCGCAGGGGAATAGTGTTTGAAGTCGGAGTAGCATTCCGGTACGGATCGGGATTGCTTCGGGAGATGCCGGTTGTCTGCGGACAGAGTTTCGGCGTGAGTTGAGATTGCGTTAGGATCGTCAGGATCACTCGGCCAGAGGTTCGGCGTGCGTTAGAATCGTTGGCTGGATTCGGGCAGAGGTTCGGCGTGGTTTGGGATTGCCGGTTTGACTCGGAAAGAGCCGAAACACCGTGGGAAAGACCAGGTAAGGCCTCGGAGTACCACGAGGGGTTTAGAGTACCTCGAGAGTGCCTCAGGGCAGCGCGAGAGCGTCGCGGGAGCGCTCGGAGAGGCTTCGGAGCACCACAAGGGAGCTCGGAAGGCCTCGGAAGGATCCGAAAGGGGCCGGGAGTGCCCCGAAGGGTCTTAGAGGGGAGCCTGAAGGCTTAGGGAGGAAGAGAGAAGTGGGAGAGGTGTGTAAAATGAGGAGGGGGAGCCCTCTATTTATAGTAGGAGAAAAATGCAAAGAGGTCCGTACGGACCTCCTTGGTTATCCAGAATTTTGGTTTTCCTCGATTTGAGGGAATATGTGATGATGGTGAATATTCTGGAATTATGATGTCCTCTGAGCAATAAGGTCCGTACGGACCATCTTGACATGCAAAGAGGTCCGTACGGACCAACTAAGCATGAGGGTAATCATTTTCTCCGGGATTTGAGGGAATATTGTGGACTTTAAGGGGATTCAGTAATTATGAAAACAAAGAGATCCGTACGGACCATTTTTGCTTTTCCAATTTCCTGAAAATTCCCAAAAGGTCCTTTTGTCCCTTTTTATCCCAGGAAGGCTCCTCCCTTGGTTTGAAGGAGGTTTTGAGAGGGTTTTGAGTGCCAGAGGTCTTCGAGACTGCGTTGATGAGTCTGCGGTGTTTCCCGTGTGCTTTGAAAGGGGTGATCCAGATTGGGGTACTTACAAGAACGCTACAGACTATTCTGATTGGACCAGAAGCTTAAAAAATTGTTCTTAGGCAAATTGTACGTTCTTGACGAATCAATTCCTGCTAAACCCACTGCAAATGTTGCAAAGGGAAGATAAGGCTCTTGAGAAGGACCTTGAACACATGAAAGTTACATAGAGATGATTCCTATGATGTTGTTTGCTTTATGTTTGCCACCATGTGTAAGGCTCTTGAGAAGGACCTTGAACACATGGAAGTTACCTTTTTTCTAGCACAACGCATAAAGAAAATGTTCCAAGTGCAAGCTAGGCAAGAGAGATATGTTGTGTTAATGGTTAACACAAGAAAGGGGTTTAAAAGGAAAAAGTTGCCAAACCTAGGGCAAAAGTTGCCAAAGCCGAAGAGGCTAAACCCAAAGTGTCTCAAAAAGATACATTTTGCTAACATAGCAATGAGATTGATCATTGGAAGCAAAGTTGCAAGGCTTATAAGGAAGGCCTAAAAGGTGAAGGAGGACAATATGATTGCTACTACTTCAGGTTTCTATATGATAGATATTTTTCTTTCTACTTCTTGTTCTTGGGTATATGATACCGGATATGGATCCCACATTTGTTTAAATGTGCAAGGAATAAAGAATAGAAAGCTACTCAAATAAGGTGAATTAAACCTATGCGTGGAAATGGAGCAAGAGTTGCTGCATTAGCCATAGGGACTTATGAAGTCACTTTAACTAGTGGACTAGTACTTGTTTCGAACAAGTGTTACTGCGTTCCGAATTTGAGTAGGAGTATTATTTCCGTTTCTTATATGGATGATGAAGGATATAGTTTTCTTATTAAGAATAAGAAGTTTCTATATATTTAAATGATAAGCTTTATAGTATTGCAGATTCATTTAATGGCCTTTATATCCTTGATGTTAAGAAACAAAATAATATTGAAGATATCTATAATATAAATAAGAAATCTAAACCGAATGATGTGAACAACTCGTTCATATGGCATTGCCGGCTTGGTCAGATAAATAAGAAACATATATCTAAACTCCATTAACTTGAACTTTTAAACTCATATGATTATGAATCATTTGAGGAATGTGGATCTTGTTTATTGGGATTATTAACCAAACCACCCTACACTAAGAATAGTGGGAGGGCTAGTGACTTATTGGATCTAATACATGAGATGTATGTGGACTATTAAGTAGCATTGCTAGGGGAAGATTTTGGTATTTCATTACATTCACTAATGACTTATCTAGATATAGTTGTGTCTATCTGATGAAGTCCAAAAGTAAATTATTTGAGATATTTTGAATATTTCAAAACGAAGTACAAAATCAACTTGGCAAAACTATTGAGTATTTCGATTCGATCGAAGTGGAGAATATTTAAGCCAAGACTTTGACTATCATTTCAAAAAAAAAAACTATGAAATCGTTTCTGAGTTGACTCCACCCGGAACACCACATTGTATGGTGTGTCTGAGAGGAGGAATTGAGCCTTGTATGACATGGTTCGTTCGATGATGTGTCAAGTTGACCTTCCTATTTTCTTTTGAGGATACGCATTAGAAATGATGTGGTTACACTGAATCAGAATCCCTACTAAATCCGTTCCTAGGTCTCCACATGAGATGTGGCATGAAAAAAAACTTAGTTTCTCTTTCATGAAGATTTGGGGTTGCAAAGATTATGTGAAGAGACTTGTCTCTAATAAGTTAGCGCCAAATCTGACAAGGTTATTTTCGGACATTAATTTTACAACCGCAATGAGAACAAAGTGTTTATTGCTCTATATGATTCGTTTTTGAGAAATAGTTTCTCAATAAAGAATCTGGTAGGAGTAAAATTAATCTTGAAGAAGTTCAAGAACCTGAAAATAACATGGAACCAAGAGTAGAGATGGAACCAAGTTCACAAGGAGTTGTGAAACCGGTTCAGGTTACACAAGTCCATCGTAGATTGGATAGGTTACAATCCGAACCCCGAGAAATGTTGATTTCTCATATCGGAAAGTAATGAAGTGAAAGTCATTGAGAATGACGAACCTACTTCCTATCTAGAGGCGATGTCCACTCCTAATTCAAATAAATGGTTAGGAACCATGGAGTCCGAATTACAATCCATGTTTGATGATCAAGTTTGGAACTTGATTGAGCTACTTGAAGGTGTAAAAACTAAAGGGTGCAAGTAGGTCTTCAAGACCGACATGGATGGGAAGGTGTATACTTTCAAGGCTAAGGCTTGTAGCAAAGGGATTTAGGCAAATTCATAGTATTGACTATGATGAAACCTTTTCGCCTGTTGCAATGCCGAAGCTATTAGAATTTCAATTGCCATAACCACATATTGTTACTATGTGATATGACAAATGGATGTTAAACGGCTTTCCTTAATGGAAAGATTCTTAGGGATATGTATAGTACACAACCTGAAGTTTTGTCGATCCAAGAAATTCTAATAAAGTATGCATGTTGCAAAGAACTAATTTTGGGTTGAAGCAAGCTTCTAGGAGTTGGAATCTTCATTTTGATGAATCGGTCAAAGAGTTTGACTTCATCAAGTACGAAGATGAACCTTGTGTATACATGAAATTCAGTGGGAGCGTAGTATTATTTCTATTGTTTTATGACAACAATATCTTACTCATTGGAAACGATGTTCCGGCACTTCAGATTGTCAAGTCTTGGTCAAGGAAATGTTTCTCAATGAAAGATATGGGTAAAGCCGCTTACATCCTTGTCATCAAGATCTATAGAGATAGATCTAAAAGGATAAATTGGTTTGAGTCAAAATACTCACATTGACAAGGTTCTTAGAAGATTTTAAGAAAAGTGACTTGTCAATGGGTCATGGTGTTACTCTTAGCAATACTCATTGTCTTATGACAACTGGTGAGCAAAAGGGGATGAATGAAGTTCCATATGCTCCGGTATTTGGATTTGTCATGTATGCTATGATTTGTACTAGACCCGACATCACGTATGCTCTAAGCATGACAAGTCAATACCAATTTGATCCTGTTGAGAACCATTGGATGGCAGTTGAGACGATCCTTAAGTACTTAAGAAGAACTAAGGATACGTTCTTGGTATTTGAAAGGTTGGAAGTTAATCTTGTTGTAAGGGTTACACAGATGCTAGCCTCCAAACTGACAAAGTTAATTTAAAATTGCAATTAGGATTTGTGTTTATGCTTATTGGAGGTGCGGTTTTGTTGGAAGAGTTCCAAGCAGAAAATTGTAGCCGATTCTACAACTAAGGCCGATTTTAGCGACATCTGATGCAGCTAAAAGAGGCAGTTTAGATCAAAAGTTCATTTAGTATTTTGAAAATGTTCCAAGAATCACTAATCAATGGAACTTTGTTGTGACAATTATAGTGCCATTTGTGCAAGCAATGGAACCAAGGTCACATCAGCGATCCAAACACATACTTAGACGTTTTTTGAGAATTTATAAGAATGAGAAGACGTTAAGATATGCAAAGTATCAACCGATGATTACATTGGGGATCCGCTTACAAAGACCCTCACACAAGCAGAAGCATGATGGTCATGTTAGATCCATGGGTATATGATACCTAGGAAATTGGGCCTAGTGCAAGTGGGAGATTGTTGGTGTTATGCCCTAGGCCGTTGATAATTATGACTGATTATCAATGTCGTTATGTAATCGTCTTTATTATTTATTACAGAGAAAGTTTATTTGGTTCATTATATGTTTACATGTTTATTATATTGAACTGCGTCCCTAGTTATTATGAATAACTAGTATAAGTTGGTAATGGATAGTTATATGTGTCATGATTAAATCTCATGATAGTAGTGTCATTGAATCCTTTGTACCTGAGATTATCATCGTCTTCCACATGATGAACGTCGTATTTGATGTAGTCTAACACTATCTTTAATAGGATAGCAATAAGGGCTATGTTGGCACGATTGAATTCATGTAGGGAAGAATGATAAGTCAAGATGGGATTTGTCCCTCTCTGTGTGAGAGAGATGTTTGCTTGGGCCCCTCGATGAATAGTATTGATGAAATGTATGGCCATACTCATGTGATTTGATAGAGATCAAATGCATTTGGATTATCAACATATTCGGATAGAGAAAGCATTGAACGATATGAGTTGACATGGACCATGTCTCATGTTCAATTGGACATAGTGGATAAAGGGATTGTGACATTTAATCTATCGGGAAAATCAAGCTTTGATGTTATATTAATTGGGTGGATATAATGGTTTGCTAGAAAGCACTTATGTCTTGTGAGGTCGATATTTCGACTGACTACCAACATAAATATAATTCCTATTTGGGTCACACACAAAGAGCGAATTTGATTATGGCTGAAAATTGGAATTTGGGATCTGAGGCTGTTGCACGGCCGTGCGCTATAATTTGGAGCGCCCGTACAAGAGTTGCTGGCTGGAGCGCCCGTGCGTTGGTTTTTGGAGCGGTCATGCAAAATTTGCACGGGCGTGCTTTAGTAAACTGCACGGCCATGCATAGTGGCGCTGAGAGTCCGTTTTGGATTTGGAAAAGGAGTTTTTTTTCCTAATTGTTAGGGTTACTTACCAAGTATAAATAAGACCTTTTGCCCAGCCAATAGACTAATGATTTTTGGGTTTTAGAAACACAAAATCATTAATTTTGATTGAGAATCAAAGATCAAAAACACCCAAATTAATTCCATATTCAGCCATTGATTATTGAATATTGATTCAATAATCGGGTGGATCATCTAGCAATCCAACAAGAAGTATTCTTGGTTCGTTCGCGTGTGGATCACCATTAGAGGGAGATTGCTTTATCTCCTAAAGCTTGAAGATCTCATTTGTTGATTCATCACAAGGTAGAACAAGGAAGAAGAAGATCCAAGGTTCGACATAAAATTCAAAGGTTGAATTTTGAGATTCGTTTCCAACAAACAAATCGTATTAAGGTATGTAAATTCTATTTCATGTTTCTAATCTCTTCATGCTAGACGGATTCAAGGGCTTAGGGTTTTGTTGTTGTATAAATATTTTCCTCTGCGTTTGTACCCCAAAACCCAACAGTAAGATGTAGAGCACAATGATTCTTGAAGTGTTTAAGGCTTGATTTCTGGGCTGAAAAATATTTCTTGAAGGAAGAAGATGAAGATTCAAAGGGCTGAATATTTTCTGGGCAGAGCTTCAACTTCTTATGAACTCACAGCAAATTTCAATTTCTCAAGCCATTTTCAAGTGTTGAAGATTAAGGGTATTTATACCCAAGCACCAAGAAACTAGTCGTTATGATACATCTGTTGAAGTATTGTACTGGTGCAATCTGATTGGTCCACAAATCCACTTTTGTCCTTTGGTACAGCAGTTGCAGATAAAGCTGATCAGACCTCAGCTGCAAATAAGGTATGAAGGACATCTGTCACCTTTTCAACTTGCAGATCTTGTCTGACACTTAGTCACGTGACAAGATTTGGTGGTTGATTTTGATATTGCTGACGTGGAATCCAACGGTAAAAGTGGTTCAACTTCAAGTCTTCATTCATTGGATGCGGTCTGGTGTGAAGCAGTTGTGTAAGTGCGATTTCACCAGATGAGGTTTCATAGTGCGGTCTAGATATTGAAACTGCACTGCAGTTTGCTAGTGCGGTTTCACTACTGCTGTTTGCACTGATTCTTCAAGATGCGGTTTCAGATAAAGAATTCCACAGAGCAATTTGCTTGGAGCGGTTTGCTAATGCGGTTTTGATGGTGCGGTCTGAAACCTTTGAATTGAAACCTCATGTCCAATGAGTCTTGTGCCAGCCTTCAAGCCTAATTTAACCTATTCTATAAAATGGATTTATATTAAAAAATTGAAGTCTAAGCTTCATTACATATGGGCCTAAAGTCCTTTAAATAGAGATGAGGTTATGGTATCAATTAGACATGGCTGGTTCGGTTAAACCGCCGGTTCACGATTGAAAACCGGCGGTTCCAAACCTTTCAAAATACCAACCGGAACAGAACTGGATAACCGCTTTAACCGGTTACGGTTTGACGGTTTGCCGGTTAACCGATTAACCGTTTTTAAATTTTTTTTTCCATTTTCAAATTAGGTTTTTAATTTAAATTTTTAACAAAATCATTTTTTAAGAAAAACAAAGCCATGGCCAGCCAAGGGCCAAGGCCACGGCCTAAATAAGCCTCCTAGCCCCAGCAAAGGCCTAATATATACACCCAAAGCCACATTTTACTTCCTTCCTATTTCGATGTGGGATATATAACATTTAAGGTCAAGGCCGAGGCCGCCTAGCCAAGGCAAGGCCAAGGCCGAGCCAAGGCAAGGCCAAGGCCAGCCAAGGCCAGGCCAAGGCCACGACCAAGGCCAAGGCCAATTTTTTTAATTATTTGAAAATATTTTTAATTAAAATTAATTTAAAAATACAAATAATTAAAAATATTTTTCAAAATGAATAATTAAAAATATTTTTATTTTCAAAATGAATTAAGCCATATAGATTATACAATAATTAAAATTAATTTAAAAATTTTGTGCTTTCATAATGAAACCATATAGAGATTGTATATACAAATACAATATTAAAATGAAACCATATAGAGATTGTATATACAAATACAAAAATATATATACACATACGCTCATATATGTTAATGAATAGATACTTATATATATACATATATATGTATTGTGTCGGGCTTACGATGGTTGCCGATGATATGTATTCGGCCATTCGGGCATACGATGGCTGCCGGTGAAGAAGTTGTTATACCCTAAACCCTAATTGCTATACCCTAAATCATATATTCCTAAACCCTAAACCCTAAGCCCAAACCCTAATTGTTATACCCTAAACCCTAAACCTAATTGCTATGCCCTAAACCCTAATTGCTATACCCTAAACCCTAAATCTTAAATCATATATTTCATATACTAAACCCTAAACCCTAATTGCTACACCCTAAAACCTAATTGCTATACCCTAAATCCTAAACCCTAATTGTAGATCATATACCCTAAACCCTAATTGTAGATCATATACCCTAAACCCTAATTATAGATCATATACTCCTAAACCCTAATTGTATATCAAGAAGTTGTTATACCCTGAACCCTAATTGCTACACCCTAAAACCTAATTGCTATACCCTAAACCCTAAATCCTAATTGCTATACCCTAAACCCTAAATATTAAATCATATATTCCATATACTAAACCCTAAACCCTAATTGCTACACCCTAAAACCTAATTGCTATACCCTAAACCCTAAACCCTAATTGTAGATCATATACCATAAATCCTAATTGTAGATCATATACTTCTAAACCCTAATTGTATATCAAGAAGTTGTTATACCCTAAAAACTAATTGCTATACCCTAAACCCTAATTGTAGATCATATACCCTAAACCCTAATTGTAGATCATATACTCCTAAACCCTAATTGTATATCAAGATGCTATTTATTTGTCAAAATAAATATTTCAAAATAATAATTTTAAATTTGTCAAAATATGTCATAAATTTATATATATATATATCCAAAAAATATTGCCACTTATTTTTATTATTTGTCAAAAATAAAAAATATTTTTATACAAAATAAAAAATATAATTTTAAGATGCTATTTATTTGTCAAAAAAAATAAAATTAGAAATTGGCCTTGGCCTTGGCCTTACCTTGGCTGGCCGTGGCTGTGGCCTTGCCTTGGCCTTGGGCCTTGGCCTTGGCTCGGCCGTGGCCTTGCCTTGGCTGGTCGTGGCCTTGAGGATAATATCCCACGTCGAAATGAAGGCAAAGTAATCAAAGGCTTATGGCCGTGGCTTGGCCTGGCCTTGGCCTTGGCCGGCCTAAGCGCTATCTAAGCTCTAAAAAAGTGCTATCTAAGCTTTATTTTGTACTAGCGATTGTGCTTGCAACATTCAATCATTCGTTGATACACCGTAAATGGAAATCAGTTTTTTGGGTTGATTAATTGATTTATTCCTATGTTTCAGGACATTCAATTTTGTTTAACATTAGTGTTTGTGATTATGAAAATGAGACCTGTGTCAATAAGGAACATAAAGATCCTGTTAGATTTAACATGAGACACCACATCTATCAAACATTAAGTCAGGGCAAAACTTGCTAATGTATTGCCTATTCTGACAGATATTTAGACCGAACCAACCAACTGATCATCTTAGAATTCTTAGCAAAGATTCATAAGTATTAGTTTTTTAATACAATCACCTCAATATTTTCTATATGTTTTACTTTCTTCAATTTTACTCATCACAGTTAATCTGTTTTATTATTAATAAGAAAGATGCAACTAATATGTAAGTAGGATCTTTTTTATGTGAGGAAACTGGAAAGGCATGTCAGGAAAGCCGGTGAGCTCTTGGTAGTAGTTGAGTAGACTAGATATAGTTTATGTGTGATTATATGGATGGGTTAGTGAATCAGATATTTGAGGATCAGTGGTTTCTTTGTTTATAAAGTCATTGTTTGATGCTATGAATGAACATAACAATGGGGTTCAAGTTGGCTCTGCAATGCGTATGGCTAAAATGGATAGGTTCGCTCACCCCAATTTTCTAAAGTATTTTGTTCTTTTTTAATAAATTTTGTGTTTGATAAAGTGGGTTTTAGTAGGTTGTTAAATTTGTACAATTTTTTTTGTTCAATTGATTTATATATTTTAGTGTTCTTTCGCAGTTTAATTTAATTTAAATCATGTTTTATTTCAAAGACCATATTTGTATGAAAATGTAGACAAGGTACACTACGGAATTATGGGTAGACGGTTGTTATATTCACCTCATAAGGATAATTCTCCGATTTATAAATTAGTCAATTAATGTGTGGTGTTTTCCTTTGTGCAACTGAAGAAAGAAGATGGTGGTAGTGGCGACAAGGCCAGGAGCGGCAGTGGGGCTGAAAGAAGGAGAAGGGGAAGAAGGGTTGAGAGGAAAAATTGGCAAGCGAAATGGAAACAGAGGAGGCATACAAGACAAAACAAGGTGGAGAAGGTCAGAGCATCAGTTTGAGTATGGGTATGGGTTGGGTTACACTATTTCAGGTGCTTTATCCATAAATGTTCAATGATAAAAAGGGCAAATTGCAAGTTGGTTACCTATGTTTGTGTCACAGTTACAATTTAGTTTTCAACAATAAAAAAGTTGCAATCTGATTTCTATCATTGACATTTTGTTGCTAATTGGTGTAAAAATTAACGAAAATGTTTGTTTTTTTTACAAAATCCAAGTCATGCGCCACGCACTTGAATTTTTATGAGTCATAATGGTCATTACATATTTATTTCAACTCCAACACCACCGACCACTACCACTATTAGCACCATAGTCAACACCACTCACTACTTTATGTGTTTTTTTAATTAATTTATATTTTTGAATCGTTTTTTTTTTTCATTAAACAAGTGTTATAAAGCTATATCATTTTGATGTTAAAAAATAATTTATTCCTTTTTCCCTTACGAAATGATTAGCATGCCCCTTAAAAAGTTATTTACATGGCATATAACTTTAATTCCGTCTAAAAATTAACAATTTGTTAGTTTTTATACCAATTTGCAACAAAATATCAATGTTAGGAATCGAATTGCAACTTTTTCAATATTGGGAACCAAATTACAAAACTGATACAAACATAGGTAACTGAATTACAATTTGCCTTGATAAAAATCTAAATGTGATGTAATATGAGGTAGTGGATGCTAAAGCCTCATTAAGAACTATTGAAACTAATTGTGTATGATATTCTATGGATTATTGTTGTTCTTCTTCAACTGAGCTCTTACATACAAGATAATATTTCTGCATCTTTTTTCCCCTTAAAATAGTAACTGGACCTTTTATGGAACAGTATCACAAAGGTACAACCTTGCTATACACTTTTAAACGATTAGTTTTTCACATATATAATAAACTATATATGAAAATATTTATGTAAAAAAATAACATTTTGGATTCATGATTGATTTTTAATGCAATTCGGCCGAGCCTTAGAGAGATCCATTTAGGTCTGACCATTTGTAAAAACTAACATGACGATTTCGATCAAACATGACGCAGCACGGAAACGATAGATTCGTGATTAGCGCACTAATCACAAGAGTTCTCAAGCGAAGAACCCTAGAACATAATAAACTGGAATTCACCGGCAATAATTTGGAATCCACCAAAAAATAAAGAGAAAAATCTTCAAATTATTATTCAAAAACTGAGTTTAATAAACCCTAAAAGTTGTTTGAATACTCCTTAAAACCTTAAAACAAAATAAGCAAACAAGGACTAAAATAACCCTACTTAAAGTACCAAATATTCAGCAAACAGGAAAACAAGGAAATTGGTCCGTCACTTGAGGCGCCCGCTTGGGAGAAGATCAAGCGCCCGCCTGGGCAACAAAAGCTAGGGCTTTCGACGATCATGGTGAGGCGCTCGCCTGGGGCATGTCAGGCGCCCGCATGGACTCCAGCAGCTGATGGGTGTTCCTTCCGTCGTGAGGCGCTTGCCTGCTCTTGATCGATGCGCTCTCCTGGGATGCAGGTTCTTCCCTCTGCCCCTCCTTCTCCCTCTGTTCCTCCAACATCAGTCTCCTCCACTTCCAAAGAACTCGACCCCGAGTTCCCATTATGATAAAGAACTTCATTCGCGTGGTTTTAATTACTTATAGGAAATTGCTCCCTCCGCTTCCTTTTGTCAATCTGAGGCGGAATGTCTCTCATAGAAAGGAGCTCATTAGGCTGCTCGTCAGAGGTCAACTCCTGAACCCTTGGAAGAAGTTCTTCAAGATCTATCGGTATCCCCATCTCCACACTAACATAACCCAACGGCCCCTCAATCATTATCGGACAAAAGTACTAGTACTCTGCTTCTTCAATAGTTGCTGTCGGATCTTTCTCGTTCTGTATAAGCATCACGACCGGCTTTCCTTTCTCAACCTTTTCCTCAAAACGCAGTACAGGAGCTATAGCAATTTTAAGTTTACCCCATATGAATATCAACACATTATCCCTACCTCGATAAGTAATATCGTGATCATACTGCCACGGGCGACCAAGCAATATGTGACATACGCCCATACTCAGAACGTCACAAATGACCTCCTCCTTATAATGCTTGCCAATGGAAATAGGGACCCTGCAAGTCCGTGATACCCGGAGTTCCGAACCTTTATTCACCCATCCCAAACTATAAGGTTTCTCATGAGGTTCAGTTTTTAATCCAAAAATATCAATCAATTTCTGCGAAACTAGATTCTCAGTACAACCATTATCAATAATCAAATTACATACCTTGTTGTTAACAGAACAGTATGCTCTCAACAGATTCTTCCGTTGGCCCTCGTGTTTGGAAGAAAATAGTATTTGTTGAAGCACACAACCGACCCTTTCCTCAGACTCTTCTTCAGCAAATTCGACCCCTTCATACTCATTAACTTCGGGTTCTTCCTCGTCATACTCATGCAAAACTGCAACAGTTCTCCGGGTGGGGCAAACGTTCGACCTGTGACCATGTCCCTGACAACGAAAACACTTATCCCCTGTTGGCTTGGCATACGGATTTGTTGTTTTCTGTGTTGGAGCCTTGTTCCCTGCGCTACTACTAGCACCGACTGCACTCTTGGCCTGCGGGGTTGGGTCCTTATCGGCTACTGCTTCAGAACTACCCTGTTGAGGAAAACTGCGAAAGGGAGTAAAATCCTTCGAACTCGACTTCTCCATAAGTTCAGCTTTCAGGGCCAGAGTGGAAGCGTCCGTCAAAGTCCACACCTGATGTAAACTCATCTTTTCTTGTATTGAACCCTTCAACCCATTAATGTAATGGGCAATTCTCTGATCCTCGGTCTCCTCAACTCTAACCCGCGCAGTATACCTCTGAAATTCAGTAGTGTATTCATCAACTGTTCTTTTACCCTGCACACAATTGAGATACAATTTATACAAAGTCTGTTCATAATCTGCCGGTAAAAATCGTTCCGAAATCAACTGCTTCATACACCTCCAGGATTTAATTGGCCCCTTCCCTTTTCGTCGCCTCTGAGCAACAAGTTTTTCCCACCAAACCACCGCAGTACTCTTCAATCGGATCGCCACCATCTTTACCTGTTTATTCGTAGGCACCTCCATAACCTCGAAGAAACGATCAACGTCATTCTGCCAATCAAGAATTCAATTCCCATGGTTCCATAGAATAACGGAATATCAGCCTTAATCCTATAATCCTGGCGGTGTCGATTACCACTCTGCACCGGTTCATCATCACTATCAACCTCAGTATCGGAATTGGAACTAGAATCCTCTTCATCCCTATTTTCGACCCTCCTAGGGCATCGGCCCTGTTCAATACCCCTGTCTCTCTCGCCACCACGGTTACGATTAGCACGAGCGTTTGGACCCTGTTGAGCAGCCATGAACGCCTCCATCCATGTTGTCAATGCAGCCATAGCAGTGGTTAGCCCCTCAAATTCTGCTCTTGTTACTTGATCCCCCATAACGAATCAGTGATAACAGACTGGATAAAGCCTGCTCTGATACCAACTGACGCAGCACGGAAGCACGATAGATTCGTGATTAGCGCACTAATCACAAGAGTTCTCAAGCGAAGAACCCTAGAACACAATAAACTGGAATCCACCAGTAATAATCTGAAATCCACCAAAAAATAAAGAGAAAACTCTTTAAATTATTATTCAAAAACTCAGTTTAATAAACCCTAAAAGTTGTTTAAATACTCCTTAAAACCCTAAAACAAAATAAGCAAACAATGACTAAAATAACCCTACTTAAAGTACCAAATATTCAACAAACAGGAAAACAAGGAAATTGGTATGTCACTTGAGGCGCCCGCTTGGGAGAAGATCAAGCGCCCGCCTGGACAACAGAAGCTAGGCCTTTCGACGATCATGGTGAGGCGCTCGCCTTGGGCATGTCAGGCGCCCGCCTGGACTCCAGCAGCTGATGGGTGTTCCTTCCGTCGTGAGGCGCTCACCTGCTCTTGATCGATGCGCTCGCCTGGGATGCAGGTTCTTCCCTCTGCCCCTCCTTCTCCCTCTGTTCCTCCTACATCAAAACAAGGGGGAAATTGAAGTTAGTAGAACCGCAAGTGTGTAGTCGTCAATTAGTGTTATTGGCACAGGGGTTAGTACTAGTATATTTATAGTATATACTAGAGAATGTTCTAGAATAATTTTCCTAAATTATACAAGATTTAAATTTTTAATTGATATGAAAAACAATAAAATTGATTTATACATATACTCCCTCCGTCTCATTACAAATCACACACTTTTCTTTTTGGGCGTCTCACTACAAATCACACATTTCCTAAAATGGAAAGTTTTTATCACTATTCCCTCCACTCATTCTCTCTCCTACATTATTTTAATACTCACAACACCATTATAATTTACTATTCCCTCCACTCATTTTCTCTCCTATTTTACTTTTACACTCACAATATTTATATCATTATTTTTTTCCTTAATTTACGCGTGAACAGTAAGTGAGTGAATTGTAAGGGGACGGAGGGAGTATATTCTTGATATCCCTTATACGGTTTCGGAACACATAACCATGCCGAGAAATTTGTTTGCGAGCTTAGAAGAAGGGAAAAAAAACAAAGAGAGCTAGTAGCATACTTTATTAGTGGAAAATCATATTGAAATAAGTTTGTTTTTTCTTTCAAGGGTTCAAATTAAAATTATAAGTATAATACTATTATTATTTTGGGGCGGAGGAATTAACTTTTATAACTTAAAGTAAAATCTATATCACTTGAGATAAGGCTTATTTGACAATTATATCATTCACATTACCCAAACTTTATGTATGATATTCGCACTGGAAGCCTCAAGTCAACTCCAACTATAGGGCATATTCACGTACAACTACTCCCTCTATATTTCAAAATAAAAAATAAAATAAAAATAAACTACATATAATTTATTTTTATACAATTTAATTAAGCTTGATAAAAACATAATTGATATTTATTAATAATTAACTAAATGTGTTTTTCTCCTATTTCTATTTTGAATATTTTGTCATGAATCAAAAAGAAGAAAAGGGATTTTTGTATACAGATTTAGCGAGCAACACTAATGCAGGACTAATGGCCGTGGGATTGAAGCAGGCGATATATGACTGCCAAGGTTGATTGATCAATATCCGAGATTAATTGATCTCAAAGTAAATATCAGCTAGCAAAAAAAAAAAAAAAAAAAAAAAAAGTAAATATCAGCTAGTGAAATGTTTGAGGATTAAAATGAAAAACCCTTAAAATACATATAATATCGGGTTAAAAAATACTTATAATATCAAGAACTATATATCAATAACATAGTCATATAATTAAGCTAAGCTTCATATAACACCAAAACGTGTAAGCAAGAAGCCTACATTATTTCAACAACAACAAAAAAAAAAGACTGCAGTTGACATTATTTAGTACAATCATATGCTAAAACCACATTAGCCTCTTCATAATCCACTTTATGAATCTAATCCGACATTATAAACTATCATTTTCTGCATTTAAAATGCATTATTATCGCTCTTTAATACGCCATTATAGTATAAAATGCTTCCATTAAACCCATAGAGCACCAGCCCTAATAAGCATTGGCTTCAAAGCTCTCTCAAGATGAAGACTCATGACCTCCTTAGCTCCACCAACCAAATTACCGTCAATGAACACCGCGGGTAGGCTAGGGTTACACCCGAGTCTCGAGAGAGCTTGTTCGAGTTCTCGTCCTCTAGACATTTCATCCAGCTCATACACCGTAGGGTTCACACCAAAGTCACTAAAGAGAGACTTGAGAGTGTGGGACATTATGCACTGTGAATTCTTGCTAAATATCACCAATGGCCTTTCGGACACCATTTTTGTTACACTCTCCATTTCAAAGAAAAGGGTTGTACTAAGGTTGTAATTCAAAGAAAAGGGTTGTGCGTAGAAGTTATGATAGATTGGGATTGTTGTGAAGAAGTTGGGATTGTTGTGAGGAAGTTGGGAAGGGTTTGAAGAGATTTATATAGGGTTGTGAGGATGTGAAAAAAAGAGAATGTGTGTGGTAAGATATTGTTGATTTTGTTCTAGGCCACGAATCTATGCATACGGAATACGGCTTCTAGTTTTGTGTTTAATGACATGAGGAAAAATCAATTTTCTCGTAGCTTTTTTTTTTTTTTTTTTTTTTTTTAAGCAAAGTGACGGAGGAATCTCCTTTTTATTAAAATTAATTAGCAAGTGTACTAGTTTATCAGTGTAGTAATATACTTAGTTGTAAGAATTGAATCTATAGAGACTCGTGTGAAATATGTTTATTTTATTAGTGTAGAAGAGTAACCAAAATTAAAAGGGGGTTTGATTGTTTGAGCAATTATTAACCTAATAAAGGAAGAAAGATATAACAAGTAAAGAAATAAAGGAACAAGGGATTAATGTATTGGGGATCATACCAATTGTCTTTTTATGTTATTTAAATCATACTATAAAAGAATTTAATCTTATTCAAGGGTCCATTCACAAAAATATAGCGTTAATATGTTAATATCTTCCGTAAAGTCGATTATAACATTAAAACGATAATATATCTATCTTGTTAATACCTTCCGTGAAGTCGATACAAACATTCAAGAGCTTCAATTTAAATCATAAGAACAGTATAACCTATATTCATTGATTTCCGTGAAGTCGTCAATCGAATCTAATCTTCTCAACAATGGTCAATTTTTAAACTATCCATGTGAATGCAATGGTTTATACCCAAATAGATTTAAATGTCAAAAGTATCTTAACGTACAATTGAAACCTAAGAATGATTTTGAAAAATGTTGAGAGAAACAAGAATGAGAGAGATAGGAATAATTAAATCAATATCATAAAGATTCAATTGTTACTTACCAAATCCACGAATAAAAAATTTAATTTTGAAGGGTCATTAATAAATAAAACCTTGTTCTTCAATCTTAGAAAAACCTCAAATTAATACTACCTCCGTCCCGGCCGAAGTGTCCCAACTTTTCTTTTTGGGTGTCCCATTTAAAATGTCTCAACCCAAAAAAAGAAAGTTTTTTATTACTTTTTTATTTGTGGGACCCACTTGTCATACTCACAATAAATATTCACTAAATATCCCCTGCCCCACTTTTTCTTTCCTACATCACTTTTCATACTCACAACATTTATTTCACTATACACTTTTTTGCATTATATATACTCCTTCCGTCCCACTCCATGGTTCACACTTTTTTCAAATCACGCAAATTAAGGAAAAAGGTAAGTGAAAAAATGTTGTGAGTATAAAAGTAAAATAGGAGAGAGAATGAGTGGAGAAAATAGTAAATTTGAAAAGTGTTGTGAGTATAATAGTGAAATAGGAGAGAGAATTAGTTGATGAAATAGTAAAGATTCTTTGCCATTTTAGGAAAGGTGAAGCTTTTAACGGGATATCCATTTTGGTAAAAAGTGAAGCTTGAAATGGGACGGGGAGAGTATATGCATTCCTTAATTCCCGTGCAATACTACTTTTGGGATATTTCGACCGGGACGGAGGGATTATAAAATAGGAGAGAAGAAAAGATTAATAAAGCATAAAAGATATATATATATATATATATATATATATATATATATATATATATATATATATATATATATATAGAGAGAGAGAGAGAGAGAGAGAGAGAGAGAGAGAGAGAGAGAGAGAGAGAGAGAGAGAGAGAGAGAGAGAGAGAGAGAGAGAGAGAGGGGGATATAAAATTGATCATCCTCCCGTAGTATTTATATTTAAATCTAAAATAAAACAAAAAGAAAATAAATTCTAAAGGAAAAATTAAAAGTAAAAGAAATAGAAAACTAAAGAAAGTAAAATAAAGTTTTAAACTAGATAGAAAAGTCAAATCCTTCTACTACAAGTATTTATGCAGATTTTTGTGAAATATTGACTAACTTTTGAAATTCCCAATAGGTCCCTAAATTTTTATAAACTCCACTTCAAACCATCAACTTTCATAAATTTCAGAACAGTTCCTGATCTTTCAAATTTGCAGTTTGATCACTAGTTTCTTCATATTTTGCATATCAGTTCTCAATTTTCTATTATTACTCCAATTAAACTTATTTTCTTTCTTTCTTTTAGATTGATCACATAATTACCCTAAACAACAAAAACATAAAAGACACAAAATCAGATAACAAAATCTTGAGAATGAAACAATATTTAAGCCTAAAAGTATCCAATAAAATAGGTAAAAACCTATTAATCAAATACCCCCAAACTTAATCATTTACTTGTCTTCAATTAAAACAAAAATATACTATTTACTAAACAATAAATCTAATTTACCAAGAAAATAAAAATAAAACAAAACAAAATATTTTGGGATTTTCAAATCATATAAAATGTTGTTGGTCAAACAAGTCTTAGATCTTTACAACACATCTACAAGCATTGTTATGAACATGAGATTATATTTATATGGATACATCAAACATACAATTCTCCACCACAAGATGATAATATGAAAGATAATTGGGAATATCATTGTCACCAAATTAAGATATTTTATAGGGTCACTTGTGTTATACTCGAAATCAATGATAATAAGATAAAATTTATGCACAAGTACACTCATATGCATGTTTAACACATGGGATTTTCTTTATTTTTTGTTACTTTCACTTCAACATTAGAGAGGGCAAGGCTTTCTTTTCAAAAAAAAAAATTTTTGTTTTGCACATATATATCATGAATAATGTGCATTCAATATTTTGCTCAAGCTCCTCTTTTCAATACATTCATGACTCTTTTCTTTCTTTTGATGACCACTAACGCATTAATTTCCCAAACATAACCCACAAAATCCTATTCATTCACTAGTTTCACTTTTTTGAAAATGAGAGAAAATAGTGTATAAATTTAAAGGGTATGATAATGTAGGTACAATATGAAGGTGAATGGTGGTCTAAGATAACATCTCAATTTGTGAGAGATTTCATTCTTTTTCAAGCTTAAAATGGGTTATAATCGGAAATTTTATAAGTGATTAGAAAGTTAAAGGCTCACAAATATGGTTCAAAGAAAGTAGCCATAAAATCACTTTCCAAATATTCTAATTGATGTGTTATTGGCAGTCATGCAAACATGTTCTACGGACCCCGAGAATGTCAAAGTGATCCTATAAAAGTCTGCTAAATTGGTAACAATGATCAAGAAAAATAAATGGAAGTGAAAGGTGAATCAATCATACTTTACAAGTTTCAATGTAATTATATCCCCATATTAATAACAACACTCAATATTTTAAAATTAAAGCTCTCACAAATCATCATCGACTCTTGCCAATGTCCCAAAATATGAAAAGAACAAATTTTTATATTTTTTATATTTTTTTTAGGGTGGCACTATATACACTCCCCTATAAACCCACAAACATAGAGAGATATCTACCCCCAAACTCAAAACATGCTATGTCCTTAAAGAAAGGAGAACTAAAACATGTATTAGTTTCAAAGGATGATATCACACAACAAAACAATTAAATAAAGCAAATAAAATGTGCGTTCTTGGGTTGCCTCAAAATAATCGCATTTGGTTAAGATCATTGGCCTGACCGTTGCCCACGTTTGGACTTCACTTTTCGTCCTTTGGCCCACTTCATGGTTTCGCGAGTCCTTATTTTCAGATTATGTCACATATATATTCATTGCATTATCAAATCATTTTGTGCTCAAGGAAATTTTTCACGTTTCAGCTTTTTGAGCTTTTTCTCTTTCAAACATTCGTCACTTTCTTCACCCTCAAAAATAGGTGTAGGTACAAGAATGATGGAGAAATAATCTTTCACATTTTCAATGTGATGGAGAAGGTATTCATTGATGCATTGTTCGTCAATTTGGTCGGATCCAACCTCATCAGCATGTACGCACTCATCGTCTTTTAATTTCTCTTTCACCCCATCTTATTCACAATCACATCTTCATTAATAACAACAATATCACTAACAGGAGACGGAGAGAGTCGGAAGTTCATCAATATTGGTGTAGAAGAGTAACCAAAAAGGGGGTTTGATTGTTTGAGCAATTATTAACCTAATAAAGCAAGAAAGAAATAACAAGTAAAGAAATCAAGTAACAAGGGATTCATGAATTGGGGATCATAACAATTGTCTTTTAATGCTATTTAAATCATGTAAAAGAATTCAATCTCACTCAAGGTTCGTTAACAAAAATATAAAGTTAAGTTGTTAATATCTTCCGTGAAGTTGATTATAACATTAAAATCCTAATATCTCTATCTTGTTAATACCTTCTGTGAAGTCAATATAAACATTCAAAAGATTCAATTTATATAATAAGAACATTATAACATGTATTCATTGGTTTTCGTGAAGTAATCAATCGAATCTAACTTCTAAACAATGGTCAATGTATAAACTATCCATGTGAATGCAATGTTTATAACAAAATAGTTTTAATTAAAGTCCAAAAGTATCTTAATATACAATTGAAACCTAAAAATGGTCTTGAAGAATATTGAGAAAAACAAGAATGAGAGAGATAGGAAGAATTAAATCAATGGCATAAAGATCCAATTGTTAATTACCCAATACACGAATCAAGGATTTAACATTGAAGGGCAATTAAAGAAAATAAATAAAACCTTGTTTTTGAATCTTCAAATTAATAAAAATCCCAAATTAATATATACAAGAGAATAGGTGTGAAAAAGAGATTAATAAAGCCTAAAATGTGTTGAACGAGAGTAAGAGGGGTATAAAATTGATTACCATCACGTAGTATTTATATATAAATCTAAACTAGAAATAAAAGAAAAAATAAATTCTAAAGGAAAAAAAAGAGTAAAAGAAATAGAAAACTAAGATAATAGATAATAAAGTCATAAACTAGATAGAAAAGTCAAATCTTTCTCATTCAAGTAATTATGCAGATTTTTGTGAAATATTGACTAACTTTCGAAATTCCAATAGGTTCCTGAGTTTTTGTAAATTCAACTTCAGGCCTTCAACTTTCATGAATTCCATAACAGTCCCTAATCTTTCTGATTTTCTGTTTGGTCACTAGTTTCTTCATATTTTGCATATCAGTCCTCAACTTTCTATTATTGCTCAAATTAAACTTCTTTTCTTTCCTTTTTTCCTAGATTGATCACATAATTACCCTAAACAACAAAAACATAAAAGACTACAAATCTAATAATAAAAGTTTGAGAACGAAATAATAATTAAGGCTAAAAGTACATAATAAAATAGGTAAAAACCCATTTATTAAGTTAGAATATTTACTTTTTTCATTAATTATAAAGGTACTTGTTGTTTAAAATTAAGGTGAATGTTAGTTTTAAATTAAAGGTAATTAAATATTTACGAAAAAAATTGACTCAACTCTGAATAAAGTTAAGATACTCAAAATTGAGTTTCGAACAATCACTTTTACTACAATCACTTTTTGTCAATAATTTTCAAATAATTAGAAGCAATGTCAAACTGATCCTCACTATTAAAATATATATATATATATATATATATATATATATATATATATATATATATATATATATATATATATATATATATATATATATGGTCACGCTCCAACGAGAACCGTTTAAAATAAGAACCGCGAGAACTACTTGTATACACTTGTATACGCTGATATTTAGCTACTGTATACATATACAATAGATTGTATACATATACAGTAGATACTTAGCTACTGTATACAAGTGTATACGTGTGGTTATACACTTGTATACAGTAGATAGTTAAATACTGTATACATATACAGTAGACTGTATATGTATACAGTAGCTAAGTATCTACTGTAAACAAGTGTATACAAGTGGTTCTCACGGTTCTCATTTGAGCACCTACCTATATATATATATATTATATATATATATATATATATATATATATATATATATAGAAATTTTGCTCAAATAATGTATTTTACATAATATATCTGTGATATCTCCTATCACACATCGAAAATATGTGAGAATTTAGTGTGGTATATACAAGGCTCATACACTATTACTAACCATAAAATCATTCATTCTACTTTTGGAGGGATGTGATGGATTGTGATTAACCCAAATGAGGAGGTGATTAGTGGATCAGTGTATGATGTTTGCGTAGCGGGTTGGGGGTCGGGCTCAAATCGTTATAAATGATATCAGAGCGAAACCCCAGCCTTAAGGATAGCGAGCTAGCCCGGGGGTACGATCTGGGTATTGATTGACCTTGCCAGGAACGACTACAGTTTGAGTAGGGGAGATTGTGATATCCTACGTCTGAAAGATAGGGATGTGCTATATAGAGGCACACACACTACTACTAATTGGACTTTTAGAGGTCATTGATAGGTTGTGGTTAATTCAAATGAGAAGATGCTTAGTAAGACAGTGTGTGATGCATGTGTAGTGAGTCGGAATTCGAGTGTTACAAATGATATTATAGCGAAACCCCGGCCTAATGCTTGAGGGTACGATATGAATATTGATTGACCCCCCGGGAACGACATTCCCCCAAACAAAATTAAGAGCTACACTTATCATTCTTTTTCTTCCCATCAAAAGATTTGTTATTTAAATTATTTTAATGTAATTTCATTAAAATACAAGTGAGTTAAAATTTACATCATTGAAACATTATTACTACATAAATGTTGCTATATTTTATTTTATTATTATTATTTTTTATGAAGGAGGCCAAGAGTATAGTATTTATTCGTTTTATGAGCCTATATAGTGTGGATCATGGAGAAAATAAAAGGGCATTGTATTGCGCATGTTTATATTTTGTGGTCCATTTATTTATGTGATCCAAGAAAACTTTTGCCATATCTTTCAAGGAAGCATCAGCTGAGTTGTGGAAAATTGGTTTGTATTTATCCACTTGAGGACATCTTTTTCTTCCCATATACTCCCTCCATCCCACGTCATCGCGACCATTTTTCCCAAGACTATAATTAAATATTATTAAGATAACGAAAATACGTGGTAGAAACGAAGAGAGAATGAGTGGAGTTGGTTGAATAAATTGTGTGTAGGAAATGAAGAGAGAATGAATGGTGGGGTAGGGTGAATATAAAATAATAAATTTATTTCCATTTGTAGCCAGATTCATACTGGATTAAAAAGAAATAGCCAGATTCACGCGACGGAGGGAGTTTATAACAAGATTCTCAACCCATTCCACTGCAAAAAAAAAAAAAAAAAAAGAGAGAGAGAGAGAGAGAGAGAATGATGTGTGACCTCTCTTTGTTACGATATTAATGATGTTGATAACAGACTTAAGAATGTATTCCATCTGTCCCAAACAAAAAAAAAAAAAAATAATACTCCCTCCGTCCCGCACTACGGTATATGGGATTTGAATTTCACGCTTCTTAAGAAATTTTTTTAAAAAATGAATAAAAGTTAAATGTGGAATAAGGAATAGTAGTTAAATGCGTATATAGGGAATAGGAGAGAGAATGTAAGTTAAATACGTATAGGAATTTTAAAATGTAAAAGTTAAAAATATTTAATAGGAGAGAGAATGAGTGGGAGAAATAGTAATTAAATGTGTGGTAGGGAATAGGAGAGAGAATGTAAAAGGGTATAATGAATGGTTTTTTTGTAAATATATGGAGATGATAAGGGTATAAATATATTCAAAAACTTGTCATTTATGGAAATGAACCCTTGGTCTGGGACAGATCAAAAGGGAAAGATAAACCCTTGGTCTGAGACGGAGGGAGTAATAAATTTACACTTGATCAAGTAAATTTGATACATAGTACAAACGAAATAAAAATAATTAACCTGGTTTTGATCTTGATTAAAATGCTCTAACAACAGAATAAATGTAATAAGGTTTTGTTGGTGAAGAATTTGAGTTTTTAGAGTTGGACGTTATTCACCCTTTCCGCATCTTTTGGCTTGAGACACCGTAAAAAAAAAAAAAAAAAAAAAGAAAGAAAGAAAGAAAGAAAGAAAGGGGAGTCGGACCTTATTCACATTAATCAACATATATAAACAAAACTTGGCTCTCAAAGCAATTGATTCCTCATTAAGGCCATTCTTCATTCATATATGCACTAAAAAGTTAATCTTATTTTAACTTTTAAAAGATAAATATAACCAAGCATATCGCTAAAAACTTGTAAAAAATGCGTTTTGGTTTTTTCTAAGCTTATAAAAAAACGTGTTTTAAAATTACGTTAAAACCCGTTCCCTGCGTACCCTCCCCTTCAATTTCCATCCAAATTTCTCCCTAATTCACACACACACACGTTTCCCTGAATCTCTCTCCGCTCCGCATTCGACGTCCCAGACGCCGACCGCGACGGCAAAATCAGTCCGGCCGATCTCAGAACATTCTACACCACCAAAGTGGTGTCCTCCTCCTCATCCCAGAACGACGACGTAATCGGGACGATGATGTCGGTGGCGAATTCAAACAACGACGGGTACGTGGAATACGATGAGTTCGAGAGAGTTTTGGATGGCAAGGGAAAAGGTAACGTAATGGGGATGATGGAAGAAGCGTTTAAGGTAATGGACAGAGACGGAGATGGAAAAGTGGGTCATGGGGATTTGAAGAGTTGTTTGTGCTGGCACTCAATTATCATTCACTTCCCAGTATCTTTCCATCAATTATGATTTTGAATGCCAGTGCATTTTAATTCGAGTACCAGTGCAATAGTTTTGGAATGCCAGTGTATGTGTTTTCAAATGCCACCCATGTATTTTTGAATGCCGGTGCTTGTGTTTTTGAGAGCCGAGAAAAATGATTACCACTATTTTTAAGTGCCAACAGATGTGTTTTTGAAAGTGCCGGTAAGCATGTGTTTTTGAATGCCAGTGCATGTGTTTTTGAATGCCGTTGCTTGTGTTTTTGAGAGCCAAGAAAATGTTTGTGTAACAAAGTGTCGCTGTTAGTGTAACAGAGTGCCGGTGTGAAGAGTGTCGGTTCATGTATATAAAAGTGCCCGTGTAAAGCGTCGCGCGCTTAATAAAGTGTCGGTGCCGGTTACACCGGCACTTTGTTAAACCGGTGCATCGACACTTTTTCACTCGGCACTTTGTTACACATGCACTGGCACTTTGTCACACTGGCACTTTGTTTAACTGACACTGACACAAACGGGAAAAAAACAAAACACGTTTTTTCTAAGTGCCAGAAAAAACGCGTTTTTTATAAGACCAACTCAAGCATATCGACTTCCATTTAAGTTTCATAGACGGTTTAGAATTGCAAAATTATGTGTAAGTTTTTCACTAAATATATGTAGAACTTAATACTCAATCTGTTTGAAAATATAATCATGCATTGATTTTGAAGGTGAATTCATTTGAATTTTGAAATTTAATTATTCCAATAAATTATAAAAGTTTAATAATTTCGTGAATACAATCTATTTTTTATAAACTGTTGATCAAAATTCCAATAAATTCATTACAAAAATCAAACTTAGACTATATTTCTGGATGGAAACCTACTAATCCATACTACTTCCACTAGTTAACAATTTCTTACAAAAAGGTCTCCTTAAACAACTATTTGTGCTAAGCATTGGCAAGCCCTAGGGTTTGAGGGATTTGCGTGTTAGAAATTTGGCTCAAATTCAAGAAGAAAATCAACAAACATTGTCTCATGTGATAGAAATTTGGCTCAAGTTCAAAAAGAAATCAACATGCATTGTCTCATGTAATTCATGAATTTAACTGTTGATTTTCAATAAATCTTTTGGTATTTTGGTATATGTCTATCTAGATAACGCTTTATTTAGGAGATATTGTTGATAAAGATATTACTGATATGGACTCTTCTTCACCTCATTGATACGGACTCTTCCTTCTAGCTTTACTTAATCATATATAACTCTATATAGTATTTGTTTGTAATCTTTTCCTATATTTTAGTTATTATCCTCCAAGATAGTTGTGTATATATACCTTGTATTACATCAATAAGAAATTACTTCTTCCAAATATTATTACTTCTATAATTGTGTGCCTATAAATAGACACATAGAAAGAGTACAAGTGTACCTTGTGGTGCCAAGAATAACTCCCCTTAAGGAAAAGTGAGTTAGAGAGACGTGTACATTCATTAACGAGTTGTATACTATTGTGAGAGTATTCCAAAATGTTGAGAAGAATGTAGATATCCCCATTCATGTAATACTATAGTGATAACTGGTGTGTTTTTGCGAGTTTCTTGATTAATACTCGTGGTGTTTTAATTCCATAATATTGTGGTAACATTTTCGATCGATCTGTGGACATAACGTATTGATGTTGAGGTGAACCACATTAAATCTTGTTTTATTTATTCTTTCTATCATATTGTCCGTGTCCAAATTAAAGGTGTATCATAACCTAATTGTTGGTATGTATGAGAACCGCACACAACAACGCATCTCATATACTTTAATAGTCCCTTAATACCTTACCCATTTACTACTAAAAATGGAAATTAAGAAATCTATAGTATAAATCAAAGCAGGAATCTTACTGTTCATTGATGAACAGTTTCAACCGCCAACTTTACCGTTTTGCCCTCACTATTCACTTCCTTTCCCGTTTTGCCCTTATAAAAAAAAAATTTAACCTATGTCGTGCGACATACATGGCATTAATTTTCAAAAATAACTTTTCCCTCTAAAATTTGAATTTTTGTAAAAAGAGCTCCACATTAAAAAAACAAAAAATTAATATGTCGTGCGACATACTTGCCCTTTAAAAAAAATTAAATTAAAAGAAAATAGAAAAAAAAATCTCACGTGGCCTTGGACACGGGCATGCGCTAGTAATGTTATAAGAATAGGTGTTGTGAGTGTATACGAGAAAGAAAGTGAGGTAAAGATAGTAAATGGATAGTTGTTTTGACTATTATAACAAGTGAGTTTTATTAATAAAAAAAAATCTTTACAAAAATCTTGTTTAAAAAATGTGACTTATCCTTGAAACGTCCAAAATGAAAACATAGATAAGATGTCATGGGACGGAGAGAATAAATCTTTTTGAAGATGGCTTGAAATGTATGATAAAGCCCCTAGTCCTTTTCTAGGTAAGGTCCCGTTTGTTAGTTGGAAAACTACTTTTCCTTTTTTAGGCTTTTCGTCACCATGCTTACACCATTATTTTCATTTCTCAAAAGTTCCATATAATCGTTACAAAAAACAAGAAATAAAAAAGTCATATATTTGTGCACACACTTATATATTTATATATAGGTGAAGCTGATAATGCTATAAACGACCTGAAATTAGTAAAATGTTTAAAATAACTTTCAACTGTACGATGGTATGCCGAATCATTGTACATTCTGCCTACATTGATTTAACCCGTTTAATATATATATGTATATATGTGTGTATGTATATGTAGGTTACTTGATCATCGTAAACTTTACTCATCCTATACTTTGTTCATAGTACGTACGGCCTTACTTTTTTATGGCATCTCTTTGCCTACACAATTGCTCACGCGTGTCTCTTTTGGTGTCATGGCGTGATAGGCGCTGACACGAATCTTATTCGAGATAGCTAGCCCATTAATGTGCATTAATGTTCTATATTCGAGTCACGTGTGAAAAACTAACTCCGATCATTTGTCACCTCACCTCCATGTTTGAGAGAAGAATTAGAGAAATGGAATAAGATCCATGGAATGATTTTATGAGCAAATGGATAGTGTCTTGTGGGGTATTATGGGGAAGAAAGAACATCAACTTTAGGCAGATAAGATAAACAAGAATGCAATGGCGGTTCGTGGCATCGCACATTAATTTGTCTCTATGTGTATATATGTAAGTTTTTAGGCACACTTATATTCCTTTGTGACACACACACACACACACAAAGTAGAAAGGAACATATTACGTTATCACTTCATCCCAAAGAAAGTTCTTTAAAATATGATCCACTTCAATTTCGTCCTTTATCCATCAGACCGTAGGCTTATAAAGTCTGAGAATTACCGGATTTTGAGTCCATACAACCGGAATTAGCTCCAACGATCAGCGAAATGAAAATCAGACGACATGTAAAAAATTTGTTACACAATGTAAAAAATGTGCTAGATTAATGTAGAAAAAATCACATTATTAATGTAAGTTTTATATGCAATCAGTGGTGATGCCAGAAATTTTGGTAATAGGGGTCGAGATTACTCTTGGGATAATTAATATGATTGATGTATACAAATTTAGGATGCAAGGGAGTCAAAAAAAAATAATTTAGTGCAATTTTTTCGCAAAATTAAGGAGATCAAAATGTATAAATTCATCATTTTTAGTACAAATATAATCTTTGAAGTTTTTGGCATCTAAGAAACAACATTTAGGACTTTTAGCCTCTAAAAGTTGGCTCTTAGAGAGAGTGCTGAAATCTATGCTGAAATTAGGAAGCCTGAGGTAATTTAATCCTAGAGACTTTGAAGGGATTACAAAAAAAGCGGGACCTCATATGGCATTAATGTTAAGTCTAAGGACCTCAGAGAAATCATCTAGTAAGTATATATGGAGGATTGCAAGTGGAGATGGCCATTTTGGGCCGCGGCCCGCCCGCTTGGCCCGTGCCTTTTCAGTTTGTGGCCCATTATCCGCTTGGCCCGCTTCATATACGGGACGTGCCTGGATCAAACATGTTCGCACGGACCGGTCTTCGCTTCGGCCATGGATCGTGATATCCGTTTGATCCGTGGCCCGTTTGACCCGTAGATCAAAGATGTCCGCACGGACCTGCCTTTGTAAATGTCTAAAATGTCCTCAAATATATACGTTAATAAATTCGTTTGAGGAGTATTTTGATCCAATTTACACATAACAGCTCATTTATCAAGAATGTCCGTACGGACCTGTTTTTGAATTTATAATTACTATAAATAGAAGAGAAAGTCATAACATTTTTCTCACAAAACAAATTCAATCAATCATAGAATTCTCTCAAATCAAATCATCAAAATATTTTTAAGAACAAAGTTTGTGATTACCTCGTAAGTTGAAGGTAATTTAATTGTTTTAAGTATTTAATTGTTTACTCGCTAGTTAAATATTGTGTTAAGCAATTAATTTTTTTAATCTTCATAAATTTCGAAAATTCCAAAATAAAATACTTTTATTCTGAAAATTACAAAAAAATTATAATTGTTTACTTTTATTGTTAGTAAATTATTACCAAAAGTATTTAATTTTTTTAAATTTTCAAAAATTCAAAAAATATTTTTTTAAGTATTGCATTTTTAATTTTAATTGCTAGGTAATTTATATTGCTAGTTAATGATATATTTGCATATTCCCCCCCCCCCCACCACCACAAAATCAAACTCAAAATCAAAATGTACCTCATCCAACCCCATCCAAACCGCCGATCAATAGATAATTCTCTTTTGCACCATAATGATCAAATTGTGTTTGATCTAATTAATCAATCCTTGAACCCAATAAACACCCCTTGAAGACTTTGTTAAATTTGAAAATTATAATTACTTTGAAAATTTGAAGACTCATTTGAAAATTTGAAGACTGAAGATTTGAATACTTTTTATTTTAAGATGATGTAATTTTAAATTGTATCATTTGAACACAATGAAAATTTCCCTCAAAAAATTATGAAATAAATATACATAGAGTTTCTATTATTAAATTGATTACATTATTACCTCATTTTCTTTATATACTTTCATTTGTTTAGTTATTTTTTATCTTTTCTTATATTTGTTAAAAATATCCCGAAATTTGTAACTAAGATGATCGATACCGGTATTTGGGCGGATAATATGGAGGATATGAATATAGATTCGACTTGGACTAAGATGGTACATACCATAAAGGAGGTGGCGAAAGAAGTCCTTGGAGAATCTAGAGGAAATGGGCCACCAAGTAAGGACACATCATGGTGGAACGAGGAAGTAAAACAAGCAATAAAGGACAAGCGAGAATGCTACAAATTATGGGAAAATGTAGGAGCGACGAGAACTATGAGAAGTATAAGAAAGCTAGAAGAGATGCTAAGAAACCAGTAAGAGACGCAAGAGCAAAGGTGAATCAGAAACTTTATGATAAGTTGGATACAAAAGAAGGGGAAAAAGACATCTACAGACTCGCTCGTATGAGGGATAAGAGGACACGAGATATTGGGACGGTTAAATGTGTGAAGGATGTAGACCAAAGAGTTTTAGTCGGGGATAAAGAGATAAAAGATAGATGGAGTTCGTACTTTGATAACTTGTTCAATGGCGGTCAAGAGTAGGATGTTGGAGATTTAAATATCTCTTCGAGTATGGTTAATCGAGATTTTATGCGGAGAATTCGAAAGAGTGAAGTGAAAATGGCAATGAAAAAGATGAGATTGAAGAAAGCCGTTGGACCGGATGGTATACCAATTGAGGTTTGGAGATGTTTCGGGGAGAGGGGAGTAGATTGGTTAACAACGCTATTTAACAAGATATGGAGAGTTAACACAATGCCATTGGAGTGGCGGAAGAGTACTCTGATCCCTTTGTATAAGAATAAAGGTGATGTCCAAGATTGTGCCAACTATCGGGGGATCAAACTAATGAGCCATACTATGAAACTTTGGGAAATAGTGATTGCACAAAGGCTGAGAAAAATTATGGATATTTCGGATAACCAATTTGGGTTTATGCCAGGAAGATCGACTATGGAGGCAATATATCTTATGAGACAAACTATGGAGAAATATCGGGATCAAAAGAAAGATTTACATATGGTTTTCATTGATTTGGAGAAGGCGTATGATAAAGTGCCAAGAGAGGTACTTTGGTGGGCATTAGCAAAGAAGGGTGTTTCAAAGAAATATATTGATATTATCAAGGACATGTATAATGGAGTTAGTACTTGTGTACAGACTAGTGTTGGGAAGACTGAAGAGTTCCCTATAAAGATTGGAGTGCATCAAGGTTCCGCACTTAGCCCCTTTCTTTTTGCTTTGATAATGGACAAATTGAGGAGGTCAGTCCAAGATGATATACCAAAGTGTATGCCTTCACTGATGATATCAGGCCGATTGATGAGATAAGAAAGGGTGTTGAAAGTAAATTGGAGTTGTGGAGACACACTTTGGAATCTCGAGGTTTTCGATTAAGCAGAAGCAAGACTGAATATTTGGAGTGTAAGTTTAGTAGAGTTAGAAGTAGGGAGGCAGGGGCGGTCACATTTGATGGAAATATTATCCAAGCTTCTGATTTTTTTCGCTATCTTGGATCCATTATCCAAAAGGATGGAGAATTAGATGGAGATGTGGCTCATAGGATTAAAGCAGGATGGTTGAAGTGGAAGAGTGCTACAGGGTTTCTATGTGATCGAGGCATGCCCAATAGATTAAAGGGAAAATTCTACCGCACGGCAATTAGGCCGGCATTGCTTTACGGCACCGAATGTTGGGCCGTGAAACAGTGTCACGTGCATAAGATGAATGTGGCGGAGATGCGTATGCTTCGATGGATGTGCGATCATACAAGAAATGATCGATTGGGGAATGAGGTGATCAGAGGTAAAGTAGGAGTTGCGCCCATTGAGGATAAAATGAGGGAAAATCGTCTACGGTGGTTTGGACATGTGAGAAGGAGACCGAGTGATGCACCAAGTTAGGAGGCCTAACAGTGGAGAAATGATAAAATGGCGAGGGGTAGGGGAAGACCCAAACAAACTTGGATTAGAGTAATTGAAAATGATATGAATTCACTTGGAGTGGATGAAAGTATGGTGTTGAAGAGGCCGGAGTAGAGGGCAAAAATTCATGTGGGGGGTTGATTTTTTTATTTTTTATTTATTTATTTATTTTTTATTTTATTATTTTTTATTTTATTTTATTTTATTTTATTTTATTTATTTTTTTATTATTTTTTTTTCACGATAACATATGAGGATTCATGTTAGCCGACCCCAAATTATTTTGGGACTAAGGCTTTGTTGTTGTTGTTGTTGTATTTGTTAAAAATATCAGTAATAAAAAAAATCTAAAATATTATTTCCTACTCAATAAAAAATTAATAAAAAATAAAGGATAGTCCGCCCCTTTTTTCTTTTATATACTTTAAATTGTTTAGTTTTTTTCTATCTTTTTTTATATACATTTATGTAAAATATGTCAGTAATATAAAAATCTAAAAGTCAATAAAAATTAATAAACAATAAAAATAAATAAAGGATAGTCCGTCCCTCTTTTCTTTTATATATTTAAAATTGTTTAGTTTTTTTCTATCTTTTTTTATATACCTTTTTATAAAAAAATATCAGTAATAAAAAAAGTCTAAAATATTATTTCCTAGTCAATAAAAATTAATAAATAATAAAAATAAATAAAGGATAGTACGTTCCTCTTTTCTTTTATATACTTTAAATTGTTTAGTTTTTTTCTATCTTTTTTTTTAATATCTATTTGTAAAAAAAAACAGTAGTAAAAAAAGTATAAAATATTATTTCATAGTCAATATATATAAAATTAATAAAAAATAAAAATAAATAGAGGGTAGTCCATCCCTTTTTTATTTTATATACTTTTATTTGTTTAGTTTTTTTTTTTTTTATCTTTTTTATATACCTATTTGTAAAAAATATCAGTGATAAAAAAAGTCTAAAATATTATTTCCTAGTCAATAAAAAATTTAAAAAATAAAATTAAAATAAAGGGTAGTTCGTTCCTCTTTTTTTATATAATTTCGTTTGTTTAGTTTTTTCTATTTTTTTTATATATAAAACAAGTAATTTTCTTATGTTTAAGTGATTTTATATTTTAAAAATAGCTTATTAAATACTAAATTACTTTTTATTTTTTCCAAATTTTTTCTGATTTTTGCTGATTTAAAAAATAAAATAGGAAAACATGTTTGTCCCGTGGATCTTCGGATCTAGGCCAAACGGGTGGGCTTGAACATCTGAAATGGGATGAATCGGACCGGGTTTAGGCCCGTTTCATCACACGGGCTCATAGGTTTCAACCCATCTAGCCTGTAAATTGGTCCGTACGGACAGAGCTGGAACGGGCCAACCCCTTTGATCATCACCAATTGCAAGGATGCTAATGCATATTTAATAATACAATGAGTTTTTTATTTTAAGTTTAATAAAATGAGTTCACATCTATACTCTCTTCGTTACTTAGTAACATGCTAAAGGACATTTTTTGTACGTTTCAAAATAATCAGTCCAAAAATGAAATAAGACTCACTTGTTATACTCATAACAATTATTGACTTATTGCATTTTTTCTTTCCTACTCAACTATCTACATTCACAACACAACACATTTTTCACTTTTTTTCTTAATTTTTATGTCAAACTCATTTTTTTACTTTCTAAACATGGATTTTTTAAATTTTTTTTTTCACTACTCACACACACATGCATGCACAGAAGCGCCTAAGAGATAAATCTTAGGGAGATAGGGAGAGAAAGTCTTCCCAAAAACTTCTGGAGGGATCAAACCCATGACCTCCAGATTGAAAACTATAAGCTCTAGCCAGAAAACCAAATTTCCATGTGCTATGTCAAATTCATTTGCGTATATTAGTACGGGGCGGAGGAGTATATTTTAAAATGTCGCTTAAAGTTAAAAATAAACTATCATTTTAAAAGGGAATATTATATGTGTATAACAATCTGGTTTATAATGATCAAATGTTTGTTTAGCAGAGAGTGATAAAATGAGAACATATTTAAAATGAGAATCATGAGAATCAATCACAATCATTGAATTAAGATAAATTAATGGTTTAGATTAAATGTCATTTTATGAAAAAAATTTGTCAAAATATAAGATTTTGAAAAAAAAAATATTGAACAATAATGTAATTATCAAAATACAAGTGTATTTTGAACATTAATTACACTTGGATTTATCAAAATTACACATGAATTTAGTAGCTAAGTAGCTAGTTAATCAATAGGCAATGTTCAAAATACATTTGAATTCAACATCTAAGTAGCTACTGAATCTATGTGCAATGTACAAAATATACATGAATTTAGTAGCTAATTTGCTACTGGATCTATATGTAATGTTCAAAATACACATGGATGAAGCTGTAAGACGACAAGTAGTTAATAAGAGCTCATGTTCGATTTGGTAGCTACTTAGCTACTGAATTCATGTGTATATTTTGAACATTTCAAATGAATTCAGTAGCTATTTAACTAATGAATTCATGTGTATTCTTGAAAATTGCGTTTGGATTCACTAGTTACTTAGGTAATGAATCCATGTATATATTGAACATTGCATATGGATTCAGTAGCAACTTAGCTAATGAATCCATTTGTATTTTTGAACATTACACATGGATACATTAGCTACTGAATCCATGTATATTTTAAACATAGCACATAGATTTAGTAGCTATTTAGTTAATGAATGTATGTGTATTTTTGAACATTACACTTAGATTTAGTGGTTACTTAGATACTGAATTCATGTGTTTTTGAACATTGCAAATGAATTCAATAGCTACAGAATTTATATGTATTTTTGATGAATTCAAGTGCAATGTTCAAAATATACTTGGATTCAGTAGCTACTTAGCTACCGAATACATGTGTATTTGTAATATTTCATTGTTGTCCAACATTTTTTTTCAAAACCCTATCTTCAAAGATTTAGTTTGATTTGCCTCGTTGATACGAAAAAACAAAGTTCTCGAAATTTTTGTTTGACTTATAGATATTGAAATTTTTAATTTTGAAATTTTAGGAAAATTTGGATAATAACATGGCAGGTTTTGAAAAGTGACGGTTGAATGACATTCTACCCCTGACTTTCACAAAAACTACAAAAATGTCACTGTCTTTTATGAAATGACATCTAATCTAAATCCTTGATTTGTCTTTTATTCAATGATTATTGTTGATTTTAATACTCCCTCCGTCCCAGACCAAGAGTATATGGGGGGATTTCACGCTTCTTAAGAATTTTTTTAAAAAATGAATAAAAGTTAAATGTGAGATAGGGAATAGTAATTAAATGTGTGGTAGGAAATATGAGAGATAATGTAAAAGTTAAATGTGTGGTAGGGAATAGGAGAGAGAATGTAAAAGTTGAAAATATTTAATAGGAGAGAGAATGAGTGGGAGGAATAGTAGTTAAATGTGTGGTAGGAAATAGGAGAGAGAATGTATAAGGATATAATGAATGGTTTTTTTGTAAATATATGAAGATGATAAGGGTATTAATATATTCAAAAACTTGCCTTTTTTGGAAATGAACTCTTGGTCTGAGACGTCCCAAAAGGGAAAGATGAACTCTTGGTCTGGAACGGAGGGAGTAGTTCTCATTTTAATTGTTTCTCATTAGAGTAATACCCTAAATAAATGAACTTTGTATTCACGTTGGATTTAGGCCATGGACAATTAATCAGATCAAGATCCAACAATAAGCCCACATAGCATTCAAATGGAAGCATGCAAGCTCGACTAGGCCCAAAAAGTCCAATTCTTCTAAAGGTCTTGCACTCTCTTGATCCTAAAATGAACGTTTATTTTTCATTCAATAAATATTTTGAAAATAATTAATACCGCAAATGATGACAAAATATTCGTGCTAAACTTTTGTGAATTTTAATAATTCTCTACGTGTTTTTTTTTTTTTTTTTTTTTTGTACAAATAGTGCTCCACGTCTATAATCTATACAGCTATTGTTTTGTGGCAAATTAATACTCCATGATACTTGACTAAGAGCATAAAATAACTTGATTAAAAAAATTGAACATTTATTTAGTCATTTTTTTAAAAAAATGAACATTATTTTTGAAACGGTGCGAATCAATGTTCTAAAAAGCGCTAGGCAAATGCTAGGCGGCGGGCCCGCTGCCTGCACAGGCGAGGGGCTAGTCGGGTAGTCGGGGCTGGCGGGAGAACTAGGCGTTGGAGAGGGGCCTAGCGCCTAGGCGGGGCCTAAGCGCTCTTAGGCGGGATCTTTTAGAATACTGGTGCGAATATATAACCTTAATACGAATAAATAAAAAGACGTTAAACTATAAAATTTGAAATTTAAAAGAACTTTAAAGGTGGACTATTTTAGTAAGAAAAATTGCAAATAAAATCACTGTACTTTTCAGTTTTTGCATTTTTCAACACTAAACTAATATTTTTTGCATACAACACATTAAAATAATTTATTTTTGCATCTATTGTCACTTTTATTAACTGGGTTAATTTTTTTCCGTTAAAATAGACATGTGTCTCACATGTGACAAAATATTAAGGGATATTTCAGGTAATTCATTCCTGATTAAATTTTAAAGATTGAACTTGAATTTGTACATATTTATTGATTTCTTCTCATCATGTTCGTCACTTAACTTCTTCCTTTTTTTTCACTTTAGCATTAATGTTTACTTTTGTTTTTCAATTATGCCATCATTCCTGTCAATGCAACCACCACCAACACCAACACAAACAACACCATAAACCTGTTGGAAATGGGTAGCGAAAAGTTAAATTTAACTTAACGTTGATCAAGGTTTCTAACGAAAGTTCGTTATTTGTTAACGAAACTAGTTACAAATGGTAATCTACATTTGTTGTAGATTATATAACTCATTTAATGTCTCAAAATCATTTCCGTGTGAATGAGAAATTAATGACAAATGATTTGTAACTTAAATATTGGGTCAAAGTGTGATTTGGGTTGGTCCCAAAATTGGTTTGGACTTGTTGTGGCTAAAGGGCTAACGAGCAGGCTGAAGAAGCTTCTGCACGGCCGTGCAAGTGCCTAGGACACGGCCGTGCACCGTGCCTTGCCTTGCCACTCGACCGTGCTGAGCCTTGAACTCGACCGTGCATATTGCCTTGCACGACCGTGCAGTTCATTGGACGCGGCCGTGCAAATGCTGTTATACCCGAAAAGTTGTGACTTTTCAAGGGAAAAGCCACAAAACCCTTTGACTCTCCTTATATACTTCCCCTCCGAATTTCAATACATACATACAGTATTTTAAGCCTTCCTACCCTCTAGTAAGATAGAAAAAACATATCCAAATCATTGGCATATTGTTGCATCAAATCCTTCAAGTCCAAAGTTGCAAACATTGTGTTGTTCGCTAGAGTATTTGATTTGGAGTGCTCCTATCATATACTTAAACTAGTGCTACACCCGTGCGTTAAACGCACGGCCCAAAAACTTCGCCAAATAACGGAAATTAAATTAAAAAAGTTACTATAAATATTGTTAATTTAGAATATTTTTTTAGGATTTAATGGCAAAAACTATAATTTTTTTTACTATCCACTATTTATTTATTTTGATACAAACTATCCACTTGTTAAACATCTAATTTTGCAAGTATATAATGATTAGATTTTTTTTTTATTAAAGTAGCATCTAGGGACAGAAAATACCAAGGAAATTAGCATATATGAAAAGAATAATAACAATATCATATGCTTCCACTAATAATAGAAATACATACACATACAAGTAGTTATTCCAGTAATGTCAAAAATCCCAACATCTAGTATAGTTTTTCCTTTCTTCAGGGGTCTCTGTTCATCTGTCTCATCAAGATTTACAACCTCTTCAGGAACCTCTTGACAGCACTCCGCTTCATGGATGGAATCATTGGCCAATTCACTAAAACCATTTTTCTTCGGTAACATGAGAACCATTTGTAACAGTTTTATCACCTTCCTCATTGTTTTCTACTAGCTTCTTTTTCGAATTCGGCCCCTGTAATTCAAGCTAGTAGAATCAGTATATTAGAAATCCGTTGATTTTTTATTTGTATAATCTGATACTCATCATCTAATTGGTGTATAGGATAATGTTTCAAGCACATTGTTTTATATTGTTGATTTATGAGCATCTGCCTTGGGGAACTTCAATTTGTTTTTCCATAAAAGTTTCTGGACATCTTTCTTCAACACATTCACTTCAGTGTTCTTCCCAACTTCCAAAGTTCCAGACTCAACATCATTTTCATGTGTGCCTGAATATCTACACGGCAGGCCATAGGGGCACGGTCCTTCTTCACTAAAAAACAGACAGTTTCCCTCCAAATCAGCAGATTTCTGCATTTAAAAACATATAACCTCATCGTAAACATTTGACCAATCGGACACACACAAAACACCATGAAGCGGAATAGGCATAAAGAGTGGTATCAATAGTTTACCTGATCCTTATATTCTTCTACATCATGGCTGTACAACATTATCACTCGAGAAGAAATCTTGGGATACAAAACATAAGATGGTTCAAATCTTTTTTTTTTTTGAATTAAATATGGCTAGAAGCTATTTATATGCGAATATTTTACCAATAGGAGTAGTAGAAGTATCAAAGTATCACTTACCTCTCCTGACATTGTTTTCCAATTCGGTCAGGTAAAGCTTTCGCAATGATAGACCACTTCTTACAACCATACTTCAAAATAATTTAGTAATACGATCATCCTCCTGAAGAAACAAGATACTTGACTGATTACAATCCGATTTTACAACTATTATCACACAAACTTTACTTCCTAAAACAAGAGTAACTCGAGTAACATATAAAATTCAACTTCAACCTCCTTTGTACAAGGTTCTTTGACCAGTTTAGGAGTAAGAACCTTCTGCCAGCAATACAGTCATTGAACATCGGTACGCCCAGAAATACATTCAGTTGTGAATAAAAGAAAAAGAGAAAATTCTATCTTTAATACTTTACAATCGAACTGAAAAAATGAGAGCTAGCCCATTCAGAAATGAATTCACTTGTTGATAAAGAAGAAAATATTAAATCAAAACTAATGAATAAAATGAGCACTAAAATCAAATCAAATCAACTCGATCCACATAATTTAGAGCAAGAGCACCATGAGTTTTGCCACTAAGTTGACAGTAACACGTCATGTCATTGTAAACAAGTTGTACCTTGAGTAAAAGCTTGTACCTTGCTTTCACGTTGACAGCTTCTTCGCCATCTTCTATAGTCATTGATAGTACATGAAAGCAAAGCCAGGAATAGCCATGAGTTTGAGCAATATCAGAAAGGAAAAACGATATTACAACGTTTAATAGAACTTAGATCACTGGCCTAAGAGGAGTTTATATACACAAGAATGTAGCATTACAACCTTGGGGAATCAAAATTCTTCCCCAACCCCACGTTATTGCTAAACTCGACACCTTACTACAAGATTAGGTCAGAAAAATTGGATAAAATAATTTTTTTGGCTTTGAGATTTACATGTTAAATTACTAAGAAGTTATCAGTAATGCTACTTATATATAAAAATAAGATATCAATAATGGATGAAAATCATGTCAATTATTTACTATAGCATATCGACATATACTCGACACAAATCTCAGGCACCGCCACTCCCTCACCCATTCCCCAATACTCAGCCTTTTGTCAATCACATGAGGTCAGTACATGAAGCCTTTCCCATCCCCAAAAGAAAAGTAAAATGATCTACAGTATGTGATGCGGAGTGTGTTGAACCATGTCAAAGAGCTTAATTATTTAGAGAGAAAAAAAAACTTGACCAAATAAACTAATTTAGCAGTAATTAACCTTGAAAAAGAAAGACGAATTTGAGAAGATTAATTTTAGAAAAAGGTTCCTACTTCTCAACTCTAACCCTAAAATTCCACAATTATGTTCAATTTCAACTTCAATAAAATCAAATAGTTACTGGAATGTCTTATGTTGATTTTTGTTCAATTATGTTTTATCGTGAATTTTAAGGAGAGAATCGAAGCTTCGAGATAGAAATCATCATACCTGGACAAATCTATACAAGCCCGGAATGACCATTACATCAGTCTCGAGTAGTTTAAGTCCAAAATCAACAGGATGCTGAAATTGAAACAACTTTAGATCAAAATAAATAATCAAATACAATTTCCAATCAATGCCATAGATAAGGAAATCACCTTGTTGGCTGCTTGCAGAAGAGAGAAGAGAGAGAGAGAGAGAGAGCGCGGCAACGGCGACCACGGAAGAAGAGAGAGGGGCGGCAGTACCATGACAGAAGAGAGAGGAGGTGGCGAAGAGGTAACAGAGAGCGAGGATGTTTTGGGGGAAGACGGAGTGACGCGCCCGGAGAGTAGTAGAGAGATCGAGAATAAAGAAGTATAATGGAATATTAAAGGGCATGGCTTATTTTATACGCTCTTGTTGTTGTATTTTTTGGTTTATGACTAACTAAGGGTGCATTAAGTAATTGATTTTGGGATGAATCTAATCCTTATTTGGTCCAGGTTCTTATTTGAGAGGGAAAAAAGTGGGTGTGCTGAAGTACTTTGCACTTCAGCCTTTATATAGTTATAGAAGTCGTTTCATCTTACTAGAAGATTGCCATAGAAACCGTAAGCACCTGTGCGGGGCAATAACTTCTTACGGAGATTGTATTTAATACAAGACTCGACTTAATTTCGTTTGTTTTCAATCTCCGTTTTTTTACCCGTCAGTTTTTTCTGTTAAGTCTTAAAGAAGCCTACCAAGAAGTCCAACAATCGTAAGAAGTTATTTAACGCTTCTTAAGACCTTCAAAGATGGCAACTGAGAAAGACACCACCTCATCCAGTCAAGGCAATGTAACACCTCCGTCTCAAGGTGACGCAACGTTCAACAATGTTGCACCCGCTCATATACCGCATCACCCGGGTCATGGTGAGAAACCTCCGAAGTTCACTGGTGTGGATTTCAAGAGATGGCAACAGAAGATGCTATTCTACTTGACCACCCTAAGCTTGCACCGCTTCTTAAAGGAAGATCCTCCGGCGGTGGCAAATGGTGATCCCGACCCTCAAAGGCAAATGGCCAAGGAGGCTTGGGCTCACGATAATTTTTTGTGTAAGAATTACATCGTAAATGGACTTGACGATGCACTATACAATGTGTATAGTAACGTCGAGATAGCCAAGGTGTTGTGGGACACCTTGGAAAGGAAGTACAAGATCGAAGACGCCGGGTCAAAGAAATTTGTCGTCGGTAAGTATCTTGACTTCATGATGGTCGATTCCAAATCGGTAACAACTCAAGTGGATGAATTCCAACTCATTCTACATGGGCTTGATGCCGAGGGGATGATCATGAATGATCCATTCAAGGTGGCCTCTATTATTGAAAAGTTGCCGCCTTTATGAAAGGATTTCAAGAACTATCTCAAGCATAAACGCAAGGAGATGTCCTTGGAAGACATTGTTGTTCGTCTTCAAATTGAAGAGAACAATAGAATCAACGAGGCCAAGGTTGCTAAGGGCAAGATGGAGGCTAAGGTCAATCTCGCCGAGGCTAGCACAAGTGGCACAAAGAGAAAGCATTCCGAAAATGCCGGGAATGCTAAGAAAGGAAAGAAGAAGGGCTCTAAGAAGTTCAAGGGGTCTTGCTATAATTGTGGCAAACCGGGCCACTTAGCAAAAGACTGTCGTCTCCCAAAGAAAGAGGCGAATAATGTTGACCACATGGACCTAGACTTTGCAGCGATGATCTTTGAGGCCAATGTTGCAAACTTGGAGGAGAATTCAAAAGCTTGGTGGATAGATGCCGGTGCTACCCGCCACATTTGTGGTAATAAGGAGAGTTTCTCCTCCTATACTCCCATCTCCGGAAGAAAGCTCTACATGGAAAATTCTGCGACCTCCGATGTTCAAGGCATTGGAAACGTGATATTGAAGATGACTTTCGGAAAAGAAGTAACCTTGTTGGATGTGCTGCATGTCCCAGACATCCGTAAAAATTTGGTGTCCGGTGCTTTGCTTAGTAAGGCCAGTTTTAGACTAGTATTTGAATCCGACAAATTTGTACTAACCAAGAATGGTTTATTTCTTGGAAAGGGTTACCTCGAGGAGGGCCTTTTCAAGATGAATGTAATGAACGTGATCCGCCGAGGTGCGATGAATAAAAATTTTGTTTCTTATGTTTACTTGTCGAAAAGTTCTAATTTATGGCATGATAGATTAGGACATGTAAACCTCGACACCATTAAGAAATTAGCGAAACAAGATTTAATCCAAATGACTAAATCCGACTCGACTAATAGGTGCGAAGTTTGTGTTGAGGCAAAAATGACGAAGTCGCCATTTAATTCCATACAAAGAAACACAACTCCTCTCGAGTTAATTCACACCGACATATGTGATTTAAAACTTGTGCAAACTTGAGGAGGTAAAAAGTACTTCATTACATTTATAGATGATTGCACAAAATTTTGTTATGTCTATCTCTTAAGAAGTAATGATGAAGCCTTAGTGGCTTTTGAGACTTACAAGAAAGAAGTTGAAAATCAACTTAACTTGAAAATTAAGAAAATTAGAAGTGATAGAGGTGGAGAATATGAAGCACCGTTTGAAGGATTATGTTGGGAATCCGGCATAATTCATCAAACAACGGCTCCATATACCCCTCAATCTAACGGAGTTGCTGAACGCAAAAACCGTACTCTCAAGGAGATGATGAACGCGCTTTTGATAAGTTCAGGCTTACCCGACAACTTGTGGGGGGAAGCCATACTCACTTCTAATTATGTTCTTAATAAAATATCCAAGAAAGGTATTGATAAAACGTCCTACGAATTATGGCATAATCGTAGACCATGTTATAAATACCTTAAAGTGTGGGGGTGTTTGGCCAAGGTTGAAGTACCTAAGCCGAAACAAGTCAAGATTGGTCCAAAGACCATTGACTGTGTTTTTATTGGATATGCCAATAATAGTAGTGTCTATCGTTTTATAGTGCACAAATCAAACATTCCTGATATGCATGTAGGAACTACTATAGAATCAAGGAATGCGGTATTCTTTGAAAACATCTTTCCTGTTAAGGACAGGAAAGATATAGGTTCTAATAAGAGAACACATGAATCTACAACCGGTCCTTCTCAAATAGAAGATGAAGAACCGAGACGTAGCAAAAGGGCAAGAGTGGAAAAGTCTTTTGGTCCTGATTTTCTATCTTACATGTTAGAAAACGAACCAACAACTATTAAAGAAGCTTTATCCGATCCGGATAGTTCGTTCTGGAAAGAGGCTATTAACAGTGAAATAGAATCCATAATGCTCAACAATACTTGAGAATTAGTTGATCTCCCTCCAGGTTGCAAACCATTAGGTTGCAAATGAATCCTTAAAAGGAAGTATAAAGTGGATGGATCAGTCGATAAGTACAAAGCTAGGCTAGTTGCCAAAGGCTTTAGACAGAAAGAGGGATATGATTTCTTCGATACATACTCCCCTGTCACAAGGATCACATCTATTCGGGTTCTCATAGCTATTGCAGCAGTGCATAATCTTGAGATACACCAAATGGATGTGAAGACTGCTTTCCTAAATGGAGAACTTGATGAAGAAATTTACATGGAACAACCCGAAGGGTTCGCAGTTCCTGGTAAAGAAAGAAAAGTGTGTAAACTCGTAAAGTCCTTGTATGGACTGAAACAAGCACCTAAACAATGGCATGAGAAATTCGATAGAACCATGTTATCGAATGGATTCAAGATTAACGAATGTGACAAATGTGTCTACATTAAAGGAACATCCGAATCATTCGTTATCGTTTGTCTTTATGTAGACGATATGCTCATAATGGGAAGTAGTCATGATTTGATCATGAATACCAAAGGCATGTTAAAGAAGAACTTTGACATGAAAGACATGGGATTAGTTGATGTAATATTAGGGATAAAGATCTCTAGAATATCGAAGGATTAGTTCTTTCACATTCCCATTACCTAGAGAATGTTCTTCGGAAATTCAATGTCTTTGATGACCCTCCGGCTAAGACACCGGTAGACTTGGCTCTACATTTAGCCAAGAACAAAGGAAAACCAGTTTCTCAACTAGAATATGCAAGAATAATTGGTAGTCTGATGTACTTAACAAATTGTACACGTCCGTACATTGCATATTCAAAGTGAGCAAACTAAGTAGATTCACAAGTAATCCTAATACTGGTCATTGGAAAGCACTAATGAGAGTACTAAGATATTTAAGGTATACATTAAACCATGGGATACTTTATACGAACTATCCAGCAGTATTAGAAGGATACTGTGATGCCAATTGGATATCGGACACGAAAGACTCTAAGTCCACGAGTGGATATATATTCACAATAGGTGGAGGAGCAGTGTCATGGAAATTCTCCAAACAGACATGTATAGCCAGATCCACAATGGAGTCTGAGTTTATCGCTTTAGATAAAGCTGGGGAAGAAGCAGAATGGCTTAAGAACTTCCTGGAGGATATTCCTTGTTGGAACAAACCATTACTGTCTTGTACTAATACATTGTGATAGTCAATCAGCAATTGGAAGGGCACAGAATAGTATGTACAATGGTAAGTCTAGACATATTCGTCGTAGACACAATACCATTAGACAGTTGATCAAGAATGGCGTTATCACTATTGATTATGTAAAGTCATGTGATAACTTAGCGGATCCGTTTACCAAAGGTATAAATCGAGATCAACTATATAAACTGTTAAGGGGAATGGATTTAAAACCCACAACAAAAGGACTTATAGCGGACACTCAACCTTGAGAAATGGAGATCCCAGACCCTTGGTTCAATGAGACAACCAAGTTATAAGTTCTAGTAGAGTTACTTGGAAACAACAACTCGGTTTATTAACCTGGAGATGTTGAATACTCATTCCCAGAACATTCAAGTACAAGCACATGCAGCAGTGGTAAGGATAAGTTGAGAAATTTTTTAATGATTTCTATACCCACGGGTGGAGTAGTGCATGATACTCTTTATAGTGAGAATCACCTATATAAGCGAGAGGTAATTAGGCCGCCTCTAAATGAACGCTTATGAATGAAATACGGTCCAGGGCCGAAATGGACAAAACGTGAGAACAACAATTGTTAGAGCTGTTATTATGTGAGTATTATTGTCTTGGTATACATCCGACAGTCACTGGTTCAAAGCGACTCGCTACCAAATGGCTAGTATATCCGATAATATTTCACTAGGGAGGATTCAAGGCCACAAGCTATCTATCCCGATATAATAATAGTTCGCCGGAACTTTGGACGAAATTGCATGCATGCATTAATTGTCATTCATGTGGGGGATTGTTGGAAATGGATAACGGAAAGTTAAGTTTAACTTAACGTTGACCTAGGTTTCTAACGAAAGTTCGTTATTTGTTAACGAAACTAGTTACAAATGGTAATCTACATTTGTTGTAGATTATATAACTCATTTAATGTCTCAAAACCATTTCCGTGTGAATGAGAAATTAATGACAAATGATTTGTAACTTAATATTGGGTCAAAGTGTGATTTGGGTTGGTCCCAAAATTGGTTTGGACTTGTTGTGGCTAAAGGGCTGACGAGCAGGCTGAAGAAGCTTCTGCACGGCCGTGCAAGTGCCTAGGACACGGCCGTGCACCGTGCCTTGCCTTGCCACTCGACCGTGCTGAGCCTTGAACTCGACCGTGCATATTGCCTTGCACGGCCGTGCAGTTCATTGGACGCGGCCGTGCAAATGCTGTTATACCCGAAAAGTTGTGACTTTTCAAGGGAAAAGCCACAAAACCCTTTGACTCTCCTTATATACTTCCCCTCCGAATTTCAATACATACATACAGTATTTTAAGCCTTCCTACCCTCTAGTAAGATAGAAAAAACATATCCAAATCATTGGCATATTGTTGCATCAAATCCTTCAAGTCCAAAGTTGCAAACATTGTGTTGTTCGCTAGAGTATTTGATTTGGAGTGCTCCTATCATATACTTAAAAGTCGTTTCATCTTACTAGAAGATTGCCATAGAAACCGTAAGCACCTGTGCGGGGCAATAACTTCTTACGGAGATTGTATTTAATACAAGACTCGACTTAATTTCGTTTGTTTTCAATCTCCGTTATTTTACCCGTCAGTTGTTTTCTATTAAGTCTTGAAGAAGACTACCAACAAGAAGTCCAACAAAACCTCCATGTCTGACGCTGTCCATAATATGTAAATCACACCTTCCAAACCCAAACAAATAAAATTAATTTCTTTACAATCCCCTTTTAATTAATTCACACTTTTTCAACGCTCAAACTTCAGATTTGTTCTAGGTTTCTCCCAATTACAAGCAAAAATCCCTTCAAAAAATAAAAGGGAGAGAGAATATTGAACATAATTTAGCTAACAAGAGATATCACTGAACCTGAACCTCAAAATAAAATAAAAACAGATTTGAGAATATTGAACAGAATTTGGTGAAGAAGAGATGTCACTGCCCTTGCTTCTTGAATCTGAAGCAAAAGAACCTCTTTCAGGCCTTGTAATGTGCCTTGGCATTGCAGGAGCGGGGGATTGGCGATTGGGTACATAGGTGGAGTGGGAATCGCCAATTGGAGAAGAAGGTAGAGAAAAGGGAAAGAAAAAGAGAGAGAAACGGTATGGGTGTGGAGGAAGGGGGAGACGCCATTGATGAGGGACGGTGAGGGAGGCGGAGGGGTGGAATGAGTGGTATGAATGAAGAAGAACGTAAAGTAATTTTAGGTTTTAGATTTTTCTTTTCATATTTTTAATTCATTCCCTACAGTTTTGAAAAGAAAAATTAAATCCTTTATTTCTTTTTTTATTCTTTAGACTAAACTATCCCTGAAAAAATGTCACATGCAATGACACATGACCATTTAACGGAAAAAAACTAATTCCGTTAAAAACTAATATTGAGAATAACCCCTTAAAGTAAAAATAGATACTCATTTTGGGATCAAGGGGAGTAAGTTAAAAGGTCTTGATGCTTTGCCGTGACCATATACCATTTTCATCTCATAATAATAAAGTTTTTACTTTTTTTTTTTAATGTTTCAGAGTAGAGTAAGGTTCTTAATTGATTTATTACTTAAAATGGGTCAATGAGACTCAGTTGTTATTCTCGCAACAAAAACTTCATACTCACTTTCTCTTTTCTAACATTTACTTTTTTTAATTAATTCGTGTAAAGTTAAATTAAAAACCTTATTATAAAACATAAGTAAATCCTAATCTTAGTAATCATATCCTAAAATATTCTTAAAAATCATGGGCGGCTCCGCCCCTAGTTGGCAACAATGTTTAACAGAGGTAAAATTCCTCTTTCTGTCCTCTCCACATTTCTTACCCCTCTAGCAACTTACATTTTATTTTATCATAATATAATAAATATATAAACAATAAAATATATTTCTATAAAAACGACAAGTTAAATACAAGTTTTACTATCAACAATTTTTAGTTATGATGATATCCGGTGTCCATAAGGAATTCTTCATGGGGTTTCCCGAGTTCAAACTCGCAGAGATAAGTCATATCTCTACTTTAGACATGTGCTAGTCTATTTATAGGTCAATTGATGTAGTTCAAGTGACATTTTATCTATTATTAATAAAATTAAAAAAAAAAAACAGTTTTATGAACACAAGGCAAGAGTTCTTCAAATATCATCATCATAACCAAAGCCATAATTTCTCAACAAACTCCTAAAATTTTCCAAACTTCTCATTTAGCCTCAGTGAAGAGTCGATCTCGTGCACTAAACTGTCTCTTTCTTTACATTAAAACGTTCACTTTATTTTTAATTTCGGGATGGACCTTGTCGCAAAATTGTCTTCACAAAACGCGGTGGTGATCTTTAGTAAGAGTTCATGTTGCATAAGCCATTCTATCAAAAGTTTGTTCTATGAACAAGGGGTTAGTCCGATGATATATGAACCCGAGGGGGAAGAAAATGGAATGCGGCTAGGGTGCAGCCCAACCGTGCCCGCCGTGTTCATTGGGAGTAATTTTGTGGGGTCCGCTAATAATGTCATGACACTTCACCTTTTTTTTTTTTGTTACCCAGGTTCCCAGCTTCGCCGGACTAATCCTGGACCACCAGGTACTCGTGACCCCAAGGGAGCCCGCTGAGGTTGCAAGCCCAGCAGTGCTGCCAAGATTCGAATCCAGCTGCTTCTGCCAACGAGGCATTTACATCACTCTTACAACATCAATTGGCTGCTCCAGCTGAGGTTGCAAGCCCAGCGGTGCTGCCAAGATTCGAACTCCCACGCTGAGGTTGCAACCCCGGGGGGCTCCTAAGGATCCTGAAACCCAAGGTATAAATTAAACCAACGCTGAGGTTGCAATCCGGGCGGCTCCTAAGGACCCTAAAACCCAAGGTATAATAAGTTTTTTTCTCTTAGAACATCAATTGGCTGCTCCAGCTGAGGTTGCAAGCCCAGCGGTGCTGCCAAGATTCGAACTCCCACGCTGAGGTTGCAACCCCGGGGGGCTCCTAAAGATCCTGAAACCCAAGGTATAAATTAAACCAACGCTGAGGTTGCAATCCGAGCGGCTCCTAAGGACCCTAAAACCCAAGGTATAATAAGGATCCTGAAATCCAAGGTATAAATTAAACCACAGGATTCCTCCAAGGGAAATCGAACTCGTGACCTCCCCGAAGTAAAGCCACAGATGATACCACTGGGCCAAGGCTCATTAGGTGACACTTCACCTTAATGGTACGCTAAAGAAGATGATCAAGGATGCTTGTGATTATTTGATCAAGTCTAGTTTGTAAGAAAGGACCTAATTAACAAGAAAAATAAATGTAAGTGATGAGCCCAGATCTACTGGATCGGGCCCGCGCTCGGTCTGATCCAAGGAACCAGTGACGTGGCAGTTCCTAGACCGCTGGGGGGGAAGACCGCGGACAGATAGGCCCTTGAGGTCAAGACCGCGTCCCTTCCCGCATTAATCCTATCAAAGACCGGAAGGATCCTGACGGCTATATTCGTGCCCGCACGACCTGTGACCGTTGGGTCCGTGCCCGCAGATTGTATGTCCGCGGGGACCCATGCCCGCAGTAGGCATGACCGCATCAACCGTGCTCGCGTCATATACCTTTGACTGCGGCCACAATGTTGACCGCGGGCACATGCACCTTCCCGGTTAATGTCAAGCCTTGCGAGCAAGTTAAGCTTGCGCTCGACAGCCACTTGCCGGCTCCCCATCACGCATTCAATGCGGCTCGATCGGCGCCTACTTATTCCATTTAATGCTCCAAGCCGGCTACACGGCTCATGTCCCTTTCACCATGCCCCTCTACATCAATGTTCCCTCCCGACGGGGCCAATTAGCTGCGGACACGTGTAGGCGGTCAAATACCAAAGTGCCCCCTAGGGTGATCTCATTGCTTACATCAACAAGCACCGTGGCATTGCCTATGAATAGAAGGCCTTTACCCCCTTGGGCAAGGTAAGTTCCATATACAATTGAGTAAGCCATATTACTCTAAACCCTAAACACACACACACACTCCAAGGTATTCAAAGCCTTATTATCTCAAGATTCTTACTCTTACACCCGAGGGCCCGAGTTTGGAGTAACATCCAACTTTGACCTTAACGGTGCTTCTTTGTGTTGTGATCTAGGTACAAGCAAACCACTTAAATATCCTAGCCGATATCCTCGAACCGCTCCGACCACGAAAAGCTTGGCGTCATCGGTGGTTCCATTGCGGGAAGCGAGCAGTTTAATCTTTTCTTTATTTACTTCCCGTGTATTTTGTTTTCAAGGCACCTCTCGTGTCCTAAACAAAAGCAGCGCCGAAAGGCTCTTCTTTTTCCATCATCTTTTCACAGAATATGTCTAAGATACTGGAAAACGCTGGTCATTTGACCTTGGAGGATGAAAATCAAGCCTCACCCTCCGCTATCAATAGGGGAAAACAAACTAACTCTGTCTTCAACGGAATGGGGGCCCGTTCCTAGTCTGCTCACACCCTTTCCCCCGGTCAGAAAGCCATGCACAGGCTCACAGACCAAATACGTGCTGAAAAGGCACAAGCCCTCCTAAACAAAAAGTCCCAAAACTCCACAAGCTCCCCCCAGAAACACCACCATGAACACTCCTCTCTCCCCGGAGCAAATCCTGAGGAGACAAGAAATTCTGGACTCCAAATCCAAGCTGGTCGCTGAGGCCATAGTGATCGCCGACCAACAATTGGAAATGTTCGAAATACAGGCCAATGGGGGGCTACAGTTTCCACAAGGGTCCCAAAGGTTCTCCCAACGAGCTCCCGCTAAATCACTTGCTAGTCAAGCTGCGGGGGCAAACCGGGTTGAACCAACCCTTGAGCGCGGACAGATGGCCAAGCGCAGTGTGGTGCACGTGGATGATAGCGAGGAGATTGGCGAAGAGGCGCAGTCAAACCAACGTGTGAGGCCCCAAGCACTACCCACAGCTCCGGCCAAGGGAAAGGCCGTGGCTCCACGTAATAAAAAACGAGAAGATTGATAGCCAGAACCCTGAGTTCGTTGATTTCATGCAGAAGATGTGGGAAACCCATCAGAAGGCAGCCCAAAAATGTGGTCGCACAATGGATGCCTTCAGCGACAAGATCGCGCGGGCACCTATCCAAAAGGGGAAGCCCCCCCCCCCAGATGGATACATATGATGGTTCCAAGAACGCGAGGAGCCACATGGGTCGATTTGAGGGCCAAATGGCATTATTCTCCGCGGACGAATCCGTAATGTGCAAAGCTCTGGCTGCCACTTTCACGGGCAAGACCCTATCCTGGATGCTGGCTCTCAAACCCCGCTCCATCAACTCTTTCGGCCACTTCAGGAACATTTTTCTTAATGCCTTTCTTTGGAGCCGGGGTGCCCTCTAGACCAAAGACAGATCTTGTCAGGTGTCAGCGAGGCCCCACCGAATCCACAAAAGATTACATTGCTCGCTTCAAAGGTGAGCGAGGAGATAGTGGATGCGGAAGAGGGGGATATTAGACTTTGCTTTGAGGGAGGCCTCACCTCCTCCTTCCTGAAATTGAATTTCGCCTCCAGCCAACCAAAAACAGTGGAGGAGATGTATGAAAGGGCTTCTGCCATTGCCTCTGCTGAGGAGAGCAATATGCCCGTTCCCCGAGCTTCAACCAAAGAAGAATAAGCCAAGTTCAGGAGACCACCCCAGAGGCTGCCCAAGTTAACAACCAGGGCAAGAACAGAGGCCGTGGGTCGGACAAACTCCGGAAAAAAGTTGCGGAAACAGTCTACACCGAGCTCACCGAGCCACGAGCTGTGATCATGAGAGCATCAGATTTTCCTCCTCCTCCCCCATGCTCAGAAAACCAAGTGAGAGGAGTAGGACAAAGTTCTGCGAGTATCATAATGATCACGGGCACGGAACAGAAGACTGCTTCCAGCTAAAGAGAGTAATTCAGCAGAGAATCAATGATGGGGAACTAACCAGATGGATCAAGGGAAACAACCAGGCTCCCAATAATAACCAACAGCGGGCACGAAACCCTCGTGGGCCCGAGAGGGTGGAAAGAGATAATTTTGAGGATGACGACGGAGACTACAATATAAACTTCATTGGAGAAGAACCTCCCTCCAACAAACGGCTCTCCCTCCAAATCCGGACGTTAGAGAAGGTTTTCTCCGTCCCATGATAGCTCAGGAAGAAGAGCAAGAAATTGGGTTCAAAAGGAGTGAACTTGCCTCCACCCTTTTTCATTCCACTCAGCCTCTCACCCTCAGAATGAGAATCAACCGGGCAAACATAGGCCGAGTGTTGATAGATACGGGAGCTGCCCGCGATATACTCTACTACCACACGTTGGTAGGAATGAGAATGGCCCGAAGCACATCTTTTTCCATACGCGGGCATGCTTGAGGGCTTCACAAATCACGCCGTAAGGGTAAAGGGGACGATTGTGTTTGACGTAACTATCGGGGAAAAACCCATGCAGAAGACGCCCAAGATAACTTTCATGGTGGTCGATCTTCCTTCCCAGTACAATGCCATTCTCGGCGTAACTGCTCAGGCCGAATTGGGAATAGTTGCGTCCGTTCCCCACCAAAGGGTGAAATTTAACACCCCGGGCGGGGTTGCTACCATCAAGAACCGGCCAGGAGATTCCTCCGAGCACTTGAGGAAAAAAGGAAAGAACGAAAGGTCGGGCATCTGCCCGCCAATACAGGGCGAGGACAAATCAATAGAGGGAAAAGGCGAGGACAAATCAAAAAAGGGAAAAACCCTTGCTCTCCCGCCGGCACCCATACCAATTGGCATGCTTTCTTTCCATTCCACGAAGGTGGAGCTCAAGACGAGCAGAAAATCAAAGCAATTGGCCCCTATTGAGGGAGGTTATATTGATCGGGGAATAGAGGGGAAGATTGACCGCGATATCATATACTCTATGGCAACACTGACTGGAGCTCAGGTCAACCCCCCTAACCATAATCATTGACTCCTTACCTGGCCTTGTGAAATCAGCGACCTCCAACCTAACGACGAGCTCGAGGAGGTGGTAATCAATCCCCACTTCCCCGAGCAAACAGTTAAGGTCGGCCTGGAAATTCACAGCGAGGAGAGAAGAATCCTGATCGAATTCTTAAGGGCAAATTGTGATGTGTTCGCTTGGAGGGTGGAAGATATGCTGGGAATCAGCGAGGACGTGATCCTCCACAAAATAAACGATGACCCATCCTTCAAAAACATTCATCAGAAATCAAGGTACTTCTCTCCGGAGAAAGAAATTGCGATCAAGGAAGAGGTGGAAAAATTGTTAAAAGCGGGGATAATCAAGGAGATTTCCTACCCCAAATGGCTGGCCAATGTGGTAATGGTCAAAAAATCCAACGGCAAATGGAGGATGTGTGTTGATTTCACCGATCTCAACAAGGCATGTCCCAAGGATTGTTTCCCTCTTCCTCGCATTGACAGATTGGTGGATTCTATAGCCGGCCACAGAGTATTGAGCTTCATTGATGCATACTCCGGCTACCATCAGATCCAAATGGCTCCTGAAGATGTCCGCTCTGTAGCTTTCATCGCTGCGGGCAAGACTTACTGCTACAAAATGATGCCCTTCGGGTTGAAAAACGCAGGAGCCACCTATCAAAGAATGGTCAATCTGGTCTTCGAAAACCAACTAGGCAGAAATCTTGAGGCCTACATTGACGATATGGTTATAAAGACTAAGGAAAACTCCCACGAGCTCGACGTGGAGGAAACCTTCAAAAACTTGCGTCGCAATAACATGAAGCTAAACCCCCTTAAGTGCGCTTTTGGGGTCAAGGCGGGCAAGTTCCTCGGGTTCATGGTCAATCAAAGAGGGATAGAGGCTAATCCAGAGAAAATCCAAGCCCTGTTGGACATGAAACCTCCTGCTTGCGTGAAGGATGTCCAAAAACTCAATGGTCGCATCACCGCACTTGGCCGCTTCATCTCGCGGTCAGCAGAGAGATGCCTCCCTTTCTTCAAAACTCTAAAAGGGGGGAAGAGAGCTGATGAATTTACATGGAGCACTGAGTGCCATCAAGCTTTTGAAGAAGTCAAAACATACCTCGGGCAGCCACCTCTACTCAGCAGCCCAGTGCCCGGGGAAGAACTTTTTCTGTTTTTAGCAGTTACTGATCTGGCAGTAGCTGCTGTTCTTGTAAGGGAGGAGAATAACTCCCAAAAACCAGTTTATTATGTATCTAAGGCACTGTCCGCCGTAGAAGGGCGTTATCTTAATATAGAGAAGTTAGCTTACGCCTTGCTTGTATCTGCTCGAAAATTAAGAGCCTACTTTTCTGCACACCCTATAACTGTATTAACTGAGGCTCCGCTTAGAAAGGTTTTACACAAACCAGAGTCCTCGGGGAGAATGCTAGCTTGGTCTATCGAACTCACTGAGTTCCAGATCACCTACTCCCCGAGAAAGACAATCAAAGCGCAGGCCTTAGTAGATTTTGTGGTAGAATCATCATTCAAAATGGCGGACAGCGACCTGGGAAAAAGAAAGCGGGCAGAATCTGAAGAAGTCCCAAGTAGCCCGAGCACAGAAATCACGCGGCCAAGGGAGCGTCCAGAGGAGGTATGGATTCTATACGTGGACGGCTCAGCGAGCAAGTTGATTAGTGGCGCGGGCATACTTCTGATTGCACCCTGCGGGGAGAAATTTAAGAGAGCCTTGAGGTTCAAGTTCGAAGCATCAAACAATCAGGCTGAGTATGAGGCGATTATAGCAGGCATGGAATTGGCAAGAGACTTGGGAGTTCAGAATATAGAGATCAATAGTGACTCTCAGCTCATAGTTAATCAAATTAAGGGGGAATATGATACTATCAACCCAGTACTAACTCAGTACTGTGGCCTTGCAAAAACCCTCATCAAAAATTTCACCTACTATGAGCTGAACCAAGTCATGAGAGAGGATAATGTGGAAGCTGACCTCCTCTCCAGAATAACAGATCAAGAAATTGATGAGTTGGAGGCAGATTGCCAGATTGAATTCACAGAAAGACCTGCTATAGATCGGATTCAGATAAACAATATTGAGGATCAAGTAAGGGACTGGGTAGATGAAATGAAGGATTACATCGAGAAGCAAACCCTCCCCGAGGACCCAGTAAAGGCTAGAGCCATCAGAACGGTGTCCGCGAAATACCTCGTCCTCGATGGGGTACTTTTTCGGCGATCATTCACCAAGCCTTTGCTGAGATGTGTCAAAACTCACATGGTCACCAACTTACTCTATGAGGTCCATGAAGGAGTTTGTGGCGGACATCCAGGTGCTCGCACCCTCTCAGACAAGATCAAATTCCAAGGATTCTTTTGGCCCACAATGAGAAGGGATGCACAGGAGTATGTAAGAAAGTGTGATAAGTGCCAGAGATTTGCAGACATCCCTAGACTACCATCAACAGAGCAAACTTTGGTCGTACCATCGTGGCCGTTTGATACGTGGGGGATTGATCTCATTGGACCATTCCCAACTGCTAGGGGAAACATCAAGTATGCTGTGGTGGCCGTGGATTATTTTACCAAGTGGACAGAAGCCAAGGGCTTAGCCACTATCTCCGAGGAGAATACAATCAATTTTGTCCACGATCACATCTATTGTCGATTTGGGGTTCCCCGAGCAATTATTTCAGACAATGGCACCCAATTCTCTGCGAAATTCACTGCTGAATGTGTGAGAATGAAGGTGCAACACCGTAAGTCCGCAGTTGCCTATCCTCAGGGAAACGGCCAAGCTGAGGCCGCGAACAAGCTAGTTCTGACCGCCCTAAAGAAAAATTTGGAGGGGCGAGGAGGACGATGGTTGGACGAGCTCCAGACCGCATTATGGGTCGTCCGCACAACTACAAGGAATTCTACGGGAGAAACTCCTTTCTCGCTCACGTATGGGTCAGAGGCAATGGCTCCAGTTGAGGTTGCCCTACCCTCGTGCGAGTCACATACTTCGACGAGTCTCAAAACGAGGCAAACATGAAGGTGTGACGGGACGATCTCGAAGGAAAGAGAATGCGGGCATATGAAAAAATGGTGAACTACAAGCAGAAAGCGAAGAAGCACCATGACAAAAGAGTAAATAGGAGGAGTTTTTCAGCTGGAAATTGGGTACTCTGAAGCGTAGAGGTCCAAGGGACCCAACCTGGTTTCAACAAGCTGTCCCCGAAATGGGAAGGTCCATATGAGGTCACAAAAATAGTCAAAGAGGGCACCTACATATTGCGACCAAAAGGGGGAGAAGAGCTTAAGCACGCTTGGAATAGCGACCACCTTAAGAGATACTTCTTTTAAAATCTTTGTAATTTTTTGGAAGGAGTATAGACTATGTATATATATAAAGGAAGTTATCATCATATTTCATCATATTTTGATGCAAAAACCTATTCCCACCAGCCTCAAAAGCTAAAGTGGATGCCCGCAAGCGGATGCCAGTAGGTTAAAGAGCAAACATATGAGCTCCTACCTACTGATGCGCAACGATCTTTCGGTCCGCAAGCCTATATGAGTACAAAGATCCTTTACGATCCGTACTCCGATCGCGAGGAGGATACCATGTCCTGCCCGCGTGACACCACCAAGAATAAGTGGATATAGATGCCAGCGAGGACAAGGGCCAAGGTTCTTGTCCCCGCTCAGTGCGCGAAAGTCCTCGTTAGGGCCGTTACTCGTATGCATATATGTGACAAAAGCCTACATATAAGCCCGTTACCAGATCGCCAGGAGACCCTCACACAAAACTCCAAGGGGTTTTGAATAAAGGGTCAAAAAAGCGTGAACCACCATTAGTGGATACAGATGCCAGTAGGTTAAAGGGTCGTTATGCTAAATATGCCCCTACCTACTGTTGCGCGGACTATAGCTTCACGGCCACACTCCGCATGCCCTATGAAGGTAGCTTGCCTTGGCTGCTTTTGACTTACACCACGGCTCACAAGGCTGGGAATAAGTGTAAACGGATGACAGTGATCAAAAGAGTTTTTACAAAGCCAAACAGACAAAGGGGGTTAAGGCCCCAAAGTTTGCCACAAGGCCAAACAAAAGCGATCACAGATGAATAAGGCTGACTCTCACGAAAAATCCAAGTGATTTTGAATAAAGGGTTAGGAAAACTCAAAAAATGCGGACAAAGGGCCTACTAAGCTTTTTTCCGCAGAAGGAGAGTATAAAGTTTAATTACAAGTCAAAAAAGCTAGAGAAGGAGCAAGAATGCAAGTATTAAGGTACTTAAAAAATTGCGAGCACTCAAAACAGCCTACAAGACAAGTAATTAAAGAGAATAAGTTACAGAAAAATGCTTCTATTACCAAGGAAAAATAATTACAAAAGTCCTACACTATTACAAAAAGGTCCTAATCTATTACAAAAAGAAAAAACAAAAAACCTATACTATTGGAGCTGGATCCTTGGCCGCATTAGCATTCTCCTTTCCGTGGCCGCACCTCTCAGCTCGTGCCCGCTTCAACAAGCTTTCTGGAGTAGGGGAAGGAAGACGGGTCATCAAAACCTCTATGATAGGATCAGAGGTGGGCTCAGCAGAGACCGGGGCAGGAACTGCCCGCTGAGGAAAAAGATCTCCTATGGCAGGCCCATCAGGAAGAACGCGAGCAAGGGCCTCCCCGAGTGATATCGGGTTTTCCCCAAATCGAAGTTCATCCAGATCGGCGATCAGGCTAAGGGCAGTCACTTCTGCCACGGGAGGCAAAGAGGCCGCAGCGGACAACTCCAAGCCCTTTACCTCGTCCTCGGACAGAGGAACTAACGCATGCCCGGGCAAGCATTCATCATCCGTAGCAACAAGCGAGCCAATCAAGGCCAACTCCTGCACGGTAAACTTGCCGTCAGCAGCGAAGTTCCGAATCTGTGTCCGGACCCCGGCCTCATACTGAGCCAGATTCTCATTATTCAGCCAATTCTTAAAATCCTCGGAGTTTTTGTACTCCTCCACGGCTTCTTTGTGGGCCTCTGCCAGCATCCTCTCCCTCTCCAACTCAAACTACGTAAGGGGTAGCAGTTTCTCGGAGAGCTCATCCGCCTTAGCCTCCAGGAGTTTGACTGACTCCTCAGCAGCCCCCAGCTTGGTCGCGAGCTCGTTATTTCTTTGCTCGAGCTGGCTCTTGTGCCCGCGGAGCTCATCCCGCTGACCTTTCGCCTTTTCAAGGCTTTTCTCCAGCTCGGTCACCCTATCCTGGAAACCCCTCAGATCGGTCTCCTTAGTGGATAGGGCTTTCTCCTTCTCATCAAGAAGGGAGTTTAAGGTCCCCACCTTCTCCTGAGCCTGCTCCAGCTCGCGGAGTTTGCTCGCCAGGTCCTTAGTGTTGCTCTCCAACTCCACGGACAGGCTGTCGCAAGTCTCCCTCAGCCTCATGGCCTTGTTGCCCACCTGCGAGGAAGAAAGTCAGAATTGTGTGGATACAAAAGGCTAAGTGAAGAGACCGGCAGAAAGGTCCCTACCTCAGTAAGGGCAATCCCAATATCTCCCATCAGGGCTGATGGGTTCTCCTTCTCAGCCACATGGTGGTAGAAGTCAGGGGCAAAAAGCCTGTTGATCAACCCAATACCCACAGCAGAATTCTGGGAGGACCGGGCATATAAATCCACCCCAGTGATAGCGGGCACTTCCCCCACCTGCTTCCTCTTCTCCCATGCCTCCTCGCGGGTAGCCAAGGAGGAGATTGGGTAGGATACCGAGCAGATGGTCCCCGCAGTAGGGGGAGCAGCGTGAGGTGAAGCAGAGGTGATGCGCTGAGCCCCGAGCTTGGGTCTCCACCACCTTCTGGGACTTAGAAGCCCTCTCCTTGTGCGTTGGGTCTGCATCCCTCTCATTCCTCTTTCGAGAGTCCCCTCGGTGGCCCGAAGGAATTGTGCGACCGGGGGAGGTTGCGCGGAGAGCGTTGGCCGGAGGAGGACCCCTGGGGGGTGGAGGCAGATTCTCAGTGGTAGGAACGACCTTGGGAGCAGAGAGAGGCTCCCCGCTCTTCCTACTGACAACGTGCACGGTCTTATCCTTGGCAGGGACCCCTCCCATTACAGTTTGCCTCTTGTTAGCGGCCTCCCTATTGGCCTGCTTGTTCTTGTCCTTCATCTGAGCAGCACTTAAGGGGGCCATCAGAAGTTATACTCCTCGGGGTCTACTCTGGAGAAAAAGAAAATGGTTAGAAGGCAAATCAAAAAAATCGAAAGCAAAATAAATTGGCAAACAGTTTTTGAAAAAATCAGAGACCGATGAGTTCGGGGGGATCGCACTCAGCGCCCAGCATGCAGGTCTTACAGTCAGCCTCAAATTGATAGTGCTTGTAACGACCCTAACCCTAGGCACTAATTTTAAATATTATATTATGTGCTTTTAATATTTATGTTAGCTTTATGTGTTCAATTATGTCTTTAAATTCTTAATTTAAGAACCTTGAAGAAATAATAAAAATGGAAATTTATTAAATGATAAATAGTGCAAGGAGGTTAAAATGAGTAGAATAAATAATTAGGGGGAATGATTTAATTTATGGGTGAAAGCCTTAGCTTTTCTTGGGAGGGGCCAAAATGGTCTTCCTCTCCCTCCTCTTGCCATGTGTCCAACACCCATACTTTTCCCCTCACTTCCCCCATACTCCCCTCTTCATCCGGCCCCCCCTTGCTTCCTCTTCCATTTTTATCTTCTCCACCTCCCTCCTTCTCCTTGTTGACTTTCTCTCTCAACTCCATAGAAACCTCCTCCATGGAAGCTTCAATTTCAAAACCTTGGAGAAGTCAATCCTTCTCCATTTTCAAATCCAAGAGTATTTTTGTAATCGGGGCATCTAGGGAGTGCATCAAGCTAAAAGAAATCCATGATCCATCTCTTATTCTAAGGTGAGTTATTATGTCTTCCTTTCTTTGTATGCTCATAAATGATTGATGTTGAGATTGTCATTATAATGGTTGTTTGATACCTTGGAAACCTTCTTGGAGTTGGGGAATTAGTTAATGTTATGGAATGTTATTGTTGTTCATAAGGAATGATTAAGAATGTAAGAAAATGTGTTGATTTGGATTAAGATGGTTAATCATGAAAAATGGAAGTAAAATGGGTTGAGTTAATTTTAGAGAATTAACTTGAAATGAGTTGATAAAATGGGTTGAAAATCTTGTGGAAAATAATCTAAGATTATGTTATTTTGGGTTTAAAGGATTTGGGATAAGGTTGTAAAATGAGGAAATTCTTTTGGTAATCATAATAGTTAGGAAGGTTTAAAGAAAGGAAAAGAACCTAGGAAATCAAGGATTTGGGGAATTAAACTTGCGATAGGAGCCTTGGGCGGTCGCCCAGTGGTGGTGACGGCCGCCCATCTAGGCAGTAATTTGTAGGCTTGGAGTTCCCTCTTGGGCGGTCGCCCAAGAGGATATGTGCGGTCGCCCAAGAGGGCAGAGTTTGGGTTGTTTTGAGGATCACTTGGGCGGTCGCCCAAGTGGCATGGGCGGTCGCCCATAGGGCCAGATCCTCCTTAGGAACTTTTCTTGCTGATTTTCACCAACAACCTAGTAGTGTGATCCCTAACCATTATGAATTAGTGGAACTTAGTCCAAACCGGATATGAATTAACCCTCTTAACTTAAGTTATATTAGAACACTTAAGAGCACCTTAATTGGGTTTAAATGGAACTAAGAAAGCACTTTGAATACGACTTAGGGTTGGTTCGACAATCTTATTTGATCACTTATAAATTGTGACTCCCACTTGATAAATTGAACTTGAGCCTTTATAGAAGCTATGTATTATTGTATAGTGACCTTGTAGGATGGATTGATGATACTTCCTTGCCTTACTTGAGTTCATATACATTGTTTATATTGTGCATAGTGTGTTAATTAAATGTTGTACTATGATATTGGTTGAACATGAGTATATTTTACCATGTGGCTATATTGTTTATCCCCTTTGTGGATTATTTGGTATTGTTATATTGTATCCCGGCGTGGATTATGTGGTTATATGGATACCTTACTTGAATGTATACTCGTTAAGGGTATTATGCATAGTGTATTACTTAAATGTTGCATTATGGTATTGATTGGCATGAGTATACATTACCATGTTGTTATATTATTATCCCGTTTTGTGGATTTATTTCAAGTATCTATTATGTGCTTGAACGTGTTTATGTTCGGGTGGGTATGATGGAATTCAATCAATTATTGATTTGTTCTATAAGTGATTGAAGGTACATCATACCGGTGACCCTTCCCCCTCTGTGGCCACGGAGTGCCGTGCTATGCTGCTGTATTGAGCATGAAGAAGCCTTTACAGACCTGTTGCGATTGTTGTACGGAGGGACGATATTATTATTGGATACTCTAATATAGGTATCCTTTCTTATATGGATCTCTGGGGTATGAGTCCTATAAGAGGTGAATGTCTTGGAGGCAATTCACCAAAGAGTGGAGTTTTACTCCCACGTTGTACGACTTATTGTTCAGACGGGAAAGGTAAAATGAGGTAACGTAAGGTGTTTACCGCTTTCATAATGTGTTAAGTATTACCATGCTACGTGTTGCATCTTGTATGACATCTTGCTGCATTCATAATATCTCATTGAGATTTATTCTCACCCCTCTCCCTTCTTGTTTTAGATCCCGAGACGAGGTGGACCGACCGAGTAAGGGCGGAAAGGAGTTAGAAGTGGTATTTTGGAAATTGTCGGGTTATGTTTAGATTGGGTAGAAAGTGTTTGTTAGCATAATTCTTTTAAAGGGTTGTATTCATAAACTTTAATTCCATATTATATTCGATATCTTTTGTAACTAAAACAGTTTATTATTTTCATGGTTGGTCAACTTTTCCTCCAATGTGGAAGGAGTAGAATTATTTTGAAATGGTTGTGTTTATGTTTGGAAGTTAAATCAAAGTTTTTAAAGTATTAGGAGATTTGGGTTAGTTTGAGGACGCTCCAGCTCGGGACACGTGTAGGTTCGGGTCGGGGTCCTCACGGTTAATATCAAAGCTCGGTTAGAGTTCTCGGGTAGAGTCTAGCTGAGTGAGAGTGTGTGATAAGCGACGTCGAGAGTTTAATGCGGGAATTTGTTCAAAGACGGAAAATGATATTGACCAACCAAGGAATCAAGGAAAGGTGAGTTTTGGAAAGATAGATTTCCCCACCATCATTTGAGGTATTTTACTGTCTCGGGAGTTAGGATTCATACTTTCATAAATCTTCGTTCATTCGTTCTCATGTGGCATTACATTTCATCTTTTATTTGCATAATTGGCCTAAAAGTTGCCTTATGTGTTGGAGGTTCTATTCCTACGGGAGAGTACCTTGAATCATTATTGTTTATCATGGTGATTGTGATTTGGGAGGACTGTCGCAAGAAGCGAGTCTCCTTATCGATGTTTGATTTGCCTCCGTGTGTAGTCGAGGCGGATGAGTCATTACTTGCTATTATATCATATGTGCATAAATGTCGAAAGTATGGCCTAAGGAATGTGAAGGTTATTTGAGTTGTGTGTTATCTTTGATTTAAAAGAACCTTGAGTTATCTCATGTACGGTGGTAAATGAATTGGTGAACTCTTAGTTTAGAGTTGGTCTATGGCCTAATTAAGAGCGGTTTATGGTTGCATAATTTGCGTGAGTATTTATACATTGGTGTCTCGTGGTGGAGACTAGATATATGAGACTAGTATTGAAAGTGATAGTCTAAGTGAGATTATATGAGTTATAAAATATCGCGAGTAAGAGATCTTATGGAACTAATATATCTTTGCCTTAGGTGCTATAAGTATTCTCTATGGAGAGATTGATTGAATTCTTGCTACTAAATTGAATAGGAAATCAGATATTTTTGTAAGTAATATCACCCTATAAGTTGACTAAGTGGTGTTTTTCAAGTGAGTTTCAAAAATGGGTTTTCATCAGGTATCATACCAGGATATTGAAGCTGAGTAGATATAAGTCACTATTTTGGTATTCGGATCCCTAGATAGAGTATACAAATTGGGATGATGGAATTGATGATTCAACTTGAGAAATTAATTGATAAAGAAGATAACTAGCTTAGCGATTCTCGGTAAGGATAAATTGTTCTTGTATTTAGAAAAGATGATACTTGGTGGTTAATTATAGATTATAGAGATATCAAATTGGTAGCGTAAGCAATAAGTATTCGTTATCACTTGTTGATAATTTGCATGAGTGGTTGTAGAAATTTGTAGGATGCCAAATGGTTATTAGTTGAATTTTTTTGAGTGTTACAATTGCGGTGAATATTTGTTGTAAGGATATACCTAAGACAACATTTGTATCTAGTATGACCGTTTTGGTGCAGGGTTGTGTATTGGTTATGGAGAAGTAAATAGGGTAAATGTGAAGAAGTATAATAGATGTAGTATCGGTGACTTATAGGATCAACTTCGTAAATTGATAATATATGTATGCGGGTTGTTTTGAGAGACGATTATCATTAGTTGAGGAAATAAAATGAGGATGAATCTTATTGGGAGAAAGAATACTTTAGGATGATTTCACCCTATAGGTCGACTTAGTTGCGTGACTCATATGAGGAATTAGTGTGATGTTTGGTAGGTATGGGCGTTATGTGAATTTTGAGTTGTTGATGGTTATCGAGAGGTAAGTTAGTTACAGTACTATTAAGGTGTAATCGCAATTTGAGGATGATTTACCTAGTTTATAATCTTAATGATTGTTTTAGTGTTATTTATCGGGATAGTATTAGTATTGCAAGATTTTGTTTTCTTATAAAGAATTTAACTAAGTATAAATATTATGAGTGGTGGCTATACTATAAATAGAGGTCGAACAAGAATATCATGTTAAAAATTGTTTTAAATGTGTTTTAGAACTTGGAATTTTATATTGGACCTCTGTGTGAGTATTTGTGCCCTTCGGGGATAGTATGATTTAATAAGGTCAATGAACAGTCTTTGGTGTGCATTAAAATCTATGAGTAATTTAATTATCTACCACTGGTATGGGATGGTTGTAGATAATTAGATCACTCGAGTTATTTTGTTAACGTATCAAAATTTTAAAGATTTCTTAAAGATTTTGAGTGGTTTAGTTAATTAAAACTGGTATGGGACAGTTTTAAATAAATAAACCATTCGAGTCTCACTGGATCTCTTTTTATCTATCCTTTGGAATTTTGAAAGATGTTGTGAATTTCAGAAAGACTTGGTATCCTAAAGATGTAAATTGTGCAGAAGCTAGTGGAAAGGCAACTTAGTTTCCCTAGAATGATTAACTGTATTCAAGTTTTGATCAGAGAAATGATTTGATAAATGTGGGGTTGTTATTGTGTCGGTCGCAATAGACTCGGTTTTTATTTTGGAGTTGGAACGGCTCCGTTGTGGGCGGCCAACCATTTGATTTGAATATTGATCTGTCTCTGGACCTGAAAATAAGTGGAACATTGAATTGTGTTATATAGTCGACCAATGTCCCGTTTATAGAAATCATGATCTTATTAGCATGTTCATATTTATTATTTCATGGGCAGTTATTTAATGTTTATATCATGAGATATTTATTGATAAAGTCCTCATATATGTTAGGAGATAGTTTGGTTGTATAAACCCCATAGTATTAGAGGGATTGGATAGACATCATTTGGAAGATCCTTTTGGAAGATAGGAATACTATTAAGTTTAACTTCGTGAAAAATTGAGGAATCATTACTTATTGTTGAAAATATGCTACGGGCATGTACAATGGATTTTAGTAGTCGATAGGTCGTATGGTTACCAATGGTTGGGTGCGTATAATAGCAGTTATCATTCTAGCGTTGAGATAAAACCGTATAAGGCGTTGTTCGGGAAGAAAATATCGATCTCTAAATTGTTGGTGTGAGGTTAGAGAAGCAAGGCCTAAGGTAGATTGGCGCCAAAGTGGTAAATCATGTGGAGTCTTAGAAAAGGTTGGTGATGTGACTCATAGACGGGCTGGGAGCAGCTTATAGAGTATTTAAGGTTTTAAATGTAATATTTTAATGTATACGGTTATATGAGTTGTAATACTTTCATTCAATTATATAGTTATCGAGGTCGTGAAAATTCGGGTTAGTGATGGGAAGGTATTATTGGAAGATTAAGTTGTAATATCGTGTCATTAATGGAATTAGAATCCTGAGGAAGAATCACAACATTGAAGAGACTAATTGGGAATTGAAGTACGAGGTATACTTGTAACCGAGGCGAGTTGATCGATTAGGTAAGTGATAGTCAAATTCGGGACGAATTTTTCTTTAAGGAGTGAGTGTAACGACCCCAACCCTAGGCACTAATTTTAAATATTATATTATGTGCTTTTAATATTTATGTTAGCTTTATGTGTTCAATTATGTCTTTAAATTCTTAATTTAAGAACCTTGAAGAAATAATAAAAATGGAAATTTATTAAATGATAAATAGTGCAAGGAGGTTAAAATGAGTAGAATAAATAATTAGGGGGAATGATTTAATTTATGGGTGAAAGCCTTAGCTTTTCTTGGGAGGGGCCAAAATGGTCTTCCTCTCCCTCCTCTTGCCATGTGTCCAACACCCATACTTTTCCCCTCACTTCCCCCATACTCCCCTCTTCATCCGGCCCCCCCTTGCTTCCTCTTCCATTTTTATCTTCTCCACCTCCCTCCTTCTCCTTGTTGACTTTCTCTCTCAACTCCATAGAAACCTCCTCCATGGAAGCTTCAATTTCAAAACCTTGGAGAAGTCAATCCTTCTCCATTTTCAAATCCAAGAGTATTTTTGTAATCGGGGCATCTAGGGGAGTGCATCAAGCTAAAGAAATCCATGATCCATCTCTTATTCTAAGGTGAGTTATTATGTCTTCCTTTCTTTGTATGCTCATAAATGATTGATGTTGAGATTGTCATTATAATGGTTGTTTGATACCTTGGAAACCTTCTTGGAGTTGGGGAATTAGTTAATGTTATGGAATGTTATTGTTGTTCATAAGGAATGATTAAGAATGTAAGAAAATGTGTTAATTTGGATTAAGATGGTTAATCATGAAAAATGGAAGTAAAATGGGTTGAGTTAATTTTAGAGAATTAACTTGAAATGAGTTGATAAAATGGGTTGAAAATCTTGTGGAAAATAATCTAGGATTATGTTATTTTGGGTTTAAAGGATTTGGGATAAGGTTGTAAAATGAGGAAATTCTTTTGATAATCATAATAGTTAGGAAGGTTTAAAGAAAGGAAAAGAACCTAGGAAATCAAGGATTTGGGGAATTAAACTTGCTGATAGGAGCCTTGGGCGGTCGCCCAAGTGGTGGTGAGCGGCCGCCCATCTAGGCAGTAATTTGTAGGCTTGGAGTTCCCTCTTGGGCGGTCGCCCAAGAGGATATGTGCGGTCGCCCAAGAGGGCAGAGTTTGGGTTGTTTTGAGGATCACTTGGGCGGTCGCCCAAGTGGCATGGGCGGTCGCCCATAGGGCCAGATCCTCCTTAGGAACTTTTCTTGCTGATTTTCACCAACAACCTAGTAGTGTGATCCCTAACCATTATGAATTAGTGGAACTTAGTCCAAACCGGATATGAATTAACCCTCTTAACTTAAGTTATATTAGAACACTTAAGAGCACCTTAATTGGGTTTAAATGGAACTAAGAAAGCACTTTGAATACGACTTAGGGTTGGTTCGACAATCTTATTTGATCACTTATAAATTGTGACTCCCACTTGGTAAATTGAACTTGAGCCTTTATAGAAGCTATGCATTATTGTATAGTGACCTTGTAGGATGAATTGATGATACTTCCTTGCCTTACTTGAGTTCATATACATTGTTTATATTGTGCATAGTGTGTTAATTAAATGTTGTACTATGATATTGGTTGAACATGAGTATATTTTACCATGTGGCTATATTGTTTATCCCCTTTGTGGATTATTTGGTATTGTTATATTGTATCCCGGCGTGGATTATGTGGTTATATGGATACCTTACTTGAATGTATACTCGTTAAGGGTATTATGCATAGTGTATTACTTAAATGTTGCATTATGGTATTGATTGGCATGAGTATACATTATCATGTTGTTATATTATTATCCCGTTTTGTGGATTTATTTCAAGTATCTATTATGTGCTTGAACGTGTTTATGTTCGGGTGGGTATGATGGAATTCAATCAATTATGGATTTGTTCTATAAGTGATTGAAGGTACATCATACCGGTGACCTTTCCCCCTCTGTGGCCACGGAGTGGGCTGCTAACGACCGTATTGAGCATGAAGAAGCCTTTACGCACTGTTGCGATTGTTGTACGGAGGGACGATATTATTATTGGATACTCTAATATAGGTATCCTTTCTTATATGGATCTACGGGGTATGAGTCCTATAAGAGGTGAATGTCTTGGAGGCAATTCACCAAAGAGTGGAGTTTTACTCCCACGTTGTACGACTTATTGTTCAGACGGGAAAGGTAAAATGAGGTAACGTAAGGTGTTTACCGCTTTCATAATGTGTTAAGTATTACCATGCTACGTGTTGCATCTTGTATGACATCTTGCTGCATTCATAATAGCTCATTGAGATTTATTCTCACCCCTCTCCCTTTACTGTTTTAGATCCCGAGACAGGTGGACCGACCGAGTAAGGGCGGAAAGGAGTTAGAAGTGGTATTTTGGAAATTGTCGGGTTATGTTTAGATTGGGTAGAAAGTGTTTGTTAGCATAATTCTTTTAAAGGGTTGTATTCATAAACTTTAATTCCATATTATATTCGATATCTTTTGTAACTAAAACAGTTTATTATTTTCATGGTTGGTCAACTTTTCCTCCAATGTGGAAGGAGTAGAATTATTTTGAAATGGTTGTGTTTATGTTTGGAAGTTAAATCAAAGTTTTTAAAGTATTAGGAGATTTGGGTTAGTTTGAGGACGCTCCAGCTCGGGACACGTGTAGGTTTCGGGTCGGGGTCCTCACAGTGCTCGTGCACCCTCCAATCAGGGTCACGGGGCAAAGGCTCTATTGCTACTCTGGGGGCATGTGGGGCGCCCTCCCTGCGAGGAACAACCCCCGAGTATATTAATAGGGGCTCATCTACGACAATTGTGCCCACATCATAAACGGGCTCCTCCCCGCTATCCAAGTAAAGGGCCAGATGCCTCTCTATGGCACAGCGCATAGCATCGGCAGAGGATGGGTCCGGATAACTGGTAGCGGCCACCTTCATCGGAACTGGACTTGAAGGTTTGGGGAAAGGCCAGCCAAACCTGGACTCAATGACCAAGACATCCCTCTGGTTCCATTGGTCAAATTTGTTTGAAGGGTTAGAGAAAGTCCGGGTTGAATAGTTCCTAGCCTTCAGACTCAGGATGTTGCGGCTGACCTGGTTTTGATAATAGGCGTAAAGCCCGGCCAGGGTAGGTTCATGGCCCAGGAATCTGCAGACAGCTATGAAGGAAACTATGGCCCTAATGGTATTGGGAGTCAGATTCATGGGGAGGCAGCCGTTGAACTCCAGGAAAAAGTAGAAGAATGGGTCCAGGGGCAATCTCAGGCCATTCTCAAATTGGGCACCATAAAAAACTAAGGCCCTATTGTCCTCGCGGACATCAGCTACTGTTTCTGGCCGCAGCTTGTCTTTATCCTTCAAATGTACGTGCCCAAGGGTGCGGACACGGAAAGCTTTGCGGTCAATGTTGTACACTTCGTAAATATCCTCCTCCCAGTTGAGGGTAGCCACCTCCTTGGTTTTCTTACTGCGGCCACGACCAGGGTTCACCTCAGCAGCCGGCCTCTTACCCTTATTCCGGGCAGGGGCCACCTCTGCCTCCTCCTCAGAGTCAGGGTCAGAAAAGGCATCCACAATATTCGTGGTCTCAGCGGCCTTCTTAGAGGTCCCCGCAGCCCTCCTAAGTTCGACCTCGCGGTCATCCTCCTCGGTCTCCGTGCTCGTCGAGCCAAAGAGACCGGTTTCATCACCGCGGGTAGAGGTTACCTCAGGTTCATATCCCCCACCTCCGGCCACCTGGAAATTCAGAGGCTCCAGCTCCTCGCTACTACTCAGTTCAATTGGGTTGGCACCAGGGGCCGCTGGCACAACATTGGGAAAAACAGTCCTCAAGGGCAGAACATCTAGAGGGTCATTCAGGTCCCCGGTGCTCGGTGCCCGCACCTCATTAGTTTGATCGGAATCCATTAGTTCACACTTCTCCCAGTCAGTTATTTGTTCAGGGATACGGATCGCTCTCCTCACTAGTTCAACGGCGTTCAGAGCCTGATCTCTCTCGCGGGGAAACCTGCACAAAACCCCCATTACAAAGTTTCTTAGCCTACGAGAATCTCCCAACCAAGATGCAATCCCGGTTATATATGTATTTTCTCTTGCCCTCCCACAACCGGGGTGGGACGAACGGCCCCCAATCTGCTCTCTCACAGAAATACAGAAAACACCTAAGGGATAGCCTTATCCACCCGGATCCTACCTTCCTAAAGATACCACCAGTCCGTTTACAGACGGCAAAGATATCAGGGGTGGACCCATCTCCTAGTTCTATGGGACGGCGGGGTCCAAATTCGCGAGTGGTCATTTCGTTCAAAACCCAGAAAAGAAAAAATAGAAGGAGATGAAGAAGAAAAACACCCAACAAATACTTACGAAGGAAAGCTTGAAGGTTGGATTCGGAGAAACACTAGCACGGATTTCGCAGCAAATAATTTCTCTCTCTAAGCTCTTCGAAGGTTTGGAAACGGTAAAAGGGTTTGAGATTTAAGGGTTTGGTATTTATAAGGCCTACCTATACGGGTTAACCCGTTAACCCGTATTAATTAGCCCACAAATCCTACCTCGGACCCTGAACCGTCTCCAACGTTTGAAAATTCGAAAATTAAATAAACTTTGCATTTATTGCCCCCTTTGGATGAGCGACACGTACCCCTGTACGTACCACTAACCCGTCTTTTCATCTGCCAAGGGGCCCACCTGTTAACCGGGAGGCACACCATGCAAGGGACCACGTGTCACTCACTGGTGCCTCCCGAACGTTCCCATAGGCCCATGGGGCCAAGCAACAAACAACAAAAAGCGCTAACACTGGTGCTCGCCAAAACGGCGATCCAATCCTACCGAGCTTCTAGTACCTCCTCGCTCAGACCATAAATAATCACACTCGGAGCTAGGGGCCATTGATGAGCCCGGATCTACTGGATCGGGCCCGCGCTCGGTCTGATCCAAGGAACCAGTGACGTGGCAGTTCCTAGACCGCTGGGAGGGAAGACCGCGGACAGATAGGCCCTTGAGGTCAAGACCGCGTCCCTCCCCGCATTAATCCTATCAAAGACCGGAAGGATCCTGACCGCTATATTCGTGCCCGCACGACCTGTGACCGTTGGGTCCGTGCCCGCAGATTGTATGTCCGCGGGGACCCATGCCCGCAGTAGGCATGACCGCATCAACCGTGCTCGCGTCATATACCTTTGACTGCGGCCACAATGTTGACCGCGGGCACATGCCTGCTTCCCGGTTAATGTCAAGCCTTACTGAGCAAGTTAAGCTTACTGGCTCTGACAGGCCACTTGCCGGCTCCCCCATCACGCATTCAATGCGGCTCGATCCAGCGCCTACTATTCCATTTAATGCTCCAATGCTACACGGCTCATGTCCCTTTCAGCCATGCCCCCTCTGCAGTCAATGTTCCCTCCCTGACAGGGCCAATTAGCTGCGGACACGTGTAGCTGGTCAAATACCAAAGTGCCCCCTAGGGCTGATCTCATTGCTTACATCAACAAGCACCATGGCATTGCCTATAAATAGAAGGCCTTTACCCCCTTGGGCAAGGTAAGTTTCATATACAATTGAGTAAGCCATATTACTCTAAACCCTAAACACACACACACTCCAAGGTATTCAAAGCCTTATTATCTCAGTATTCTTACTCTTACACCCGAGGGCCTGAGTTGGAGTAACATCCAACTTTGACCTTAACGGTGCTTCTTTGTGTTGTGATCTAGGTACAAGCAAACCACTTAAATATCCTAGCCAGATATCCTCGAACCGCTCCTGACCCTGAAAAGCTTGGCGTCATCAGTAAGAGATGCCCAATGGGTCCCCCTTTTGTAATTAACTAGGTAATTAAGCTTTAAGCGTATACTATATAAATAATAAATCTTAAATCTAGCTTTACATCACCTTTTAATCCTATTATTTATCTTCATAGAATTTATGACCAATGCCTTTTTCATTAAAAAAAAAAAAAAAGGTGAGTTTAATCTATAAATATTGAGCCACCTTGACTTGAGTACCATTATTGCATGTAAAATGGTGTCAAGTTGTGGTTATTAAAATAACGTGGAGCTGAGTAAAATTAACAAAGTAATTGAGACAATCGATCGATAAAAGCTAATTTAAAATGAACCCAAATGAGTAGCTACAAAGACTCTGATAAAATTACATTTATTCAAGTCTTAATTAGTTTGTTTAGCTAAAAACAACAAAGATAATTAATCAACAGTACAACAACCACCGCAACATAATAACAACAAATCAAATGCGACATTTATTTTATATTTAATTAGGAATGAGACGTATAGGAAGACCTTGAGCAGGCCTTGGTAGTGGATCGATCACAACTTTCTCGTCGAGAATTAGTTTCTCCCAATTGAATCTAGTGATGATATTATGCATGAACACCAATATTTCAGCTCTCGCGTACTCGTTTCCTGGGCACATTCTGGGCCCTCCTCCGAATGGAACGAATGTATATGGCTCGGGTCCCTCTCCTTCAAATCTTGACGGATCAAACTTTTCTGGATTCGGAAAGTAATCCGGGTTTTTCTGAGTGAAATGCGGTATGTAATGTAACTGCATGCATGCAAAACCAACATAACTCAATGTAAGTTTGATTTATTTGATTGCAATGCACAACAAATGAATTAAAACAATGTCACTGGCCTATTTGCAAATGAAATAATTTAGATATCATTCAACGTGTCAAAAGTTTACTAATAATCTACATATTCTCATTAAAACAACGTATTCTCTCATATATTTATATACTCCCTTCATTCCGTCCGAAGCTTCACTGTTTACCCAAATGAATGTCCCGGTAGAAGCTTCACATTTCCTAAAATGCTAATAAATGTGGGCCCCATTTGTCAACCCCAATCACTTTTTTCTCTAACATACTTAAATTGTGGGGCCCACTTGTCATATTCACTAACTTTTTTCTTCTCACATATTTAAATTGTGGGCCCCACTTGTCATATCCACTAACTTTTTTCTTCTCACATACTCCCTCCGTCCCGCTAATATCCGCACTAACACTGTTTGTGCGGGAATTAAGGAATATGATATTTTAATAAAATGTTGTGAGTGTAAAAGTAAAGTAGGAGAGAGAATGAGTGGAGGGTGTAATAAATTATAATGGTGTTGTGAGTATTAAAATAATGTAGGAGAGAGAATGAGTGGGGTTGGGTGAATATTTTATTAATATAAAGTTTCCTTTTTGGGAGTGTGCGAATATTAGCGGGACGCCCAAAAAAGAAAGTGTGCGGATATTAGCAAAACGGAGGGAGTATTTAAATTGTGGGCCCCAGTTAGCATTAGCATTGACGTGACGATTTCATGTAAGCAGTTCCATCAATTTTTGGGGGGTAGTCGTGGTCCAAGTTAGAACGTAACATTATTTGTAAATATTAGTAAAATACGTTATACTATACACTATCTATATTTATAGAATTTGAAAAATTATATTGCATCACACAATCATTAGATAGGCTTATTTTTTACGATTAATTTGATTTAACTTTGAGAAAAGAGTTAGACAAAAATTATTATCTTAATTAAATTTTAAAAATTTTATTGACAGTATTTTTAATTATATATTAATAATAAATTTAAAATTTCATTGAATGATTATTTTTTAAATTATTTTTATCAAGTTTAATGGAATTAACTACTGAAAAATATTGCCATTCCGGGGAAATTATATTGCAAACAAACCTTCCATCCTTTGGGAATGGTATAGCCACGGTAGTTGAAGTCAGTTTTTGCGACCCTGAAAGCTCCGACGGTCGGAGGTCTCATACGCAACACTTCACAAGCAACGTTCCATGAATGTTTCATCTTCGCCAAGTCGTCCCAATTTAGTAGTTCTCCCGGCGATTTTGACTCTGTTATTCCCCTTTGTTCTTTTTTCGAAAAATAAAATAAAATGTTCAAATTAGTAAATAAAAAGATGAGTATGAGGTTGCATTCAATCCCACATAACACTTATTTCGATTATTAACATATAGTATAATTTACTATTATTCCTAAAAAATAAATAATTTACTAATATAAACATCGAATGAATAATACTCAAATTAGTATATACTCCCTCCGACCCAATCTAAATGTCCAAAAATGGGTTCGGCGCGGGAATTAAGGAAAGTGAGGTAGGAAAGAGAAAAAGTGAGATAGGAAAGAGAAAAAGTTTAAATGTTGTGAGTATGAAAAATTAAATAGGAGAGAGAATGAGTGTGAGGAATAGTTAGGAGAAAGAATGTTGTGAGTGTAAAAGTAAAATAGGAGAGAGAATGAGTGGGTGGAATAGTGAAAAAAACTTTCCTTTTTTGAAAATGGGATATTTTAAATGGGACGTCCAAAATGGAAAATTTGGACATTTAGATTGAGGCGGAGGGAGTATTAAATTAGGCCTTCATACAATATAATCAAAATTGAATTAAATTGAATTGAATTGATAAAAAAAATATGACATTCCAATTTAATGGTTTGAGTATATATTAATAAAGCTTCAAGAAATAGTCTAGTCTAATACTCCCTCCGTCCCGCCTGAAAGGGCACTTTTGATCAATATAAGGAAACTTTGACCAAAACATAAATGTAAATCTAATCATCTTATTGAAATTCTAAAAATTGTTATTGATAAATAATTAAATAGTTTATGAATAACAATTTTTAGAATTTCAATAAAATGATTAGATTTGCATTTATGTTTAGGTCAAAATTAACTTATATTGACCAAAAGTGTCCTTTCGGGCGGGACGGAGGGAGTATTGTTTAAGAAAAAGTATAATCTTCTTAGAAAAGTTGGAATAAAAATGAAATTGTCCCCAAGACAATGTTGCTTATTTCTTATCACTTACAATTTTTTTATTAAAGATAAACCATACTTTCTCCGTTTCAAAATAAATAATAAATTTGATCTGATAAAAAATAAATTTAAATATTTTTAAATATTTATTTTAGTCAGGATAGAGTATTAATAAATAAGACAAAGGAAACCATGGTCCATGGATATCTTGTAACCCAGCTGTTTTTCTGTCACTATGGGCTGATGTCCGCCACCGTCAGCGGTGGAGATGAAAACATCTTCCGCCGATTAGGTGCTTTTTGGCCGGACTTGATCACTTAACGACTTCAATTAATGTATGAGTGATTTCATTATTTTCTGAAAACATATGATATGATAGTAAATATTTTGGAATAAAAAATTTCTCTTATAACTAACGTCAATTATTTTGAAACGGAGAGATTATTAACTTCTTCACAAATGTTACTCAAAATAAATATTTTTGGAAGGCATTTATATTAAAGAGTGGATTAAGGATACATAAGAATCAAATATACAGATTCCATTTGTCTCATAATAAATATATTAAATATATGTATATTTAATTTATCTAACCGTTCAAAGCATTTAAAAATGTATTTTACCTAATTGTATATTATTTCTATCTGTTAAAATTATACTAAAATATTTTTATTTATTTTGAAGTGACATGCTCCATTCGTCTCATTTGAAGCCTATAAAATGTAATTTTTGAAGTTTTATGAATATAACTAATTTTGAATAGAGGCATTTACAAAAAACTACTTTAGAAAGATGGAAATTACAAAAAAAAAAACACATAAGTTCAAAAATTTTTTAAAAAAATGGTTTTTTTTTTATCAGTTTTGGTCAAACAACTGATAATTTCAGTTATCAGTTGTTCAAACAACTGATAATTTCAATTATCAATTGTTTACAACTGATAACTGAAATTATCAGTTGTTTGAAGTACAAATTACTCTTCAAACAATCGATAATTTCAAATATCGCTGTAAACAATCGGAGAATCGAAATTATCACTTGTTTGAACAACTGATAACTGAAATTATCAGTTATTTGATCAAAACTGATAAAAAGAATCAAAAAAAAAAAAAAGTTTTTTTGTAAAAAGAGAAAAAAAAAGTAATTTTTTGTAATTTTCCATCTTACATGTTTTTTTTTTGTAAATCCCATCTTTTTTAGTGAGTTTTTTTGTAATAAACCCTTTTGAATATCAATAATATTTTTGAAGGAAACTTTTCTCAAATATTACCTTTTTACTTTTTTATTTACTAAAGTGACTTACTGTTCAAAGTTTTGCCCAAAATGTCTCACTTTTTTTAAACTCGCTTGACAGGTGTAGCGATTTTTACCTTCCTAGTTTAAAATCGCTACACGGTGTAGCGATTTTAAATTTGTTAAAATTTATTTTAATATTTATGATATTTGTGATATTTAAAAAAAAAAAAAAAAAAAAAAACTAAATTGAAATCGCTACACGAAGTAGCGATTTCAATAAAACCAAGCCAAAGTCCGTACGTCCAACACTCCAACCAAAACAATAAATAAAGTTTGTACTTCGTCTCGTCCCACTTTAAATTACAAAATAATAATATAAAAATTATATATTAATAAAGAAAATTAAATAGAAATATTATTTTTTTCATATGTACTTCTATAAAAAATTATATTCTTCGTTTCAAAAATAAATATTACTTTCGACTCAAAATGAATAATCAAAAAATAATACTACATTTTTTATCCCAAAAAAATGAGCATTACTTCCTTCATCCCAACCCAATGAATATTTTAAAAATTAATATTACTTCATTCACCTCTAAAATTAATGTTTGTAATGTTAGTGCCTTCATCTCAAAATATAATATTAATTTTTGAGGCAAATGAAGAGTATAATTTTTTTAAATATTCATTGAGACGAAAGAAGTAATGCTCATTTTTTTGGAATAAAAAATGTAGTATTAATTTTTGATTATTCATTTTGAGTCGAAAGTAATATTTATTTTTGAAACGAAAAATATAATTTTTTATAGAAGTACATTTTTTTAATATTTATTTGAGATAGAAAAAATAATATTTCTATTTAATTTTCTTTATTAATATATAATTTTTATATTATTATTTTGTAATTTAAAGTGGGACGGAACGAAGTACAAACTTTATTTATGGTTTTGGTTGGAGTGTTGGACATACGGACTTTGGCTTGGTTTTATTGAAATCGCTACTTAGTGTAGCGATTTCAATTTAGTTTTTTTTTTTAAATATCACAAATATTAAAATAAATTTTAACAAATTTAAAATCGCTACACCGTGTAGTGATTTTAAACGGAAAATTTTAAAATCGCTACACGGTGTAGCGAGTTTAAAAAAAGTGGGACATTTTGGACAAAACTTTGAACAGTAAGTCACTTTGGTAAATAAAAAAGTAAAAAAGTATTATTTGAGAAAAAATTCATTTTTGAAGTATCACTTCAATACTTTTATTATTAATATAAATTTTGAAGTTTTATGAATATAATTAATTTTAATATATATATTTTGATAAATCAAGCTCACTAGAAAATTAGTACTCCCTATGCTTCAGTTTAGTTTAATGTTTTTACTTTCTTTTAAGTGACTTAAGGTTCTTAGTTGTTGCATTTTCTAAAATGGACAATGTCCACTTGACACTTGCTACACTAAAAATAACAACTTACTTAGTATTCTCAATTAACTTTTTATATTCTACTTTATTTTTTACATTCATAACATTTATTTATTTTAATCGTCATTTAAAAGTAATTAAAAACATTAAACTTGGATAGAGAAAGTACTGAAACTATAATGTAAAAAATCTATCTATATATAATAACAAGATAGTGGTAATTTTTTTGGCTTCGAGGGGTATTTTCGTCTTTTCAAGCGGTGGCAAAATTGCAATAACTAAGTCAAAAATGCGATGTGGCAATAAGTTATTGGTTGTTTGTTTTTTTTTTTTTAAACCAATTTGGACAAGTGTCGAATGGCGGAGGAGGGATAATTCCGACTTTTCACTAGCGCGTGTGACCCACGCGCCGACAAACGCACGTTATCTCAGATTTTTCCTTTTTTTTTTTTTAATTACCTTTAACACGTGGCAACCACCGATTGGCTGAATGAATTTTCAAAAAAAAAATTATCCCATTTATTTGAGCTCAATTATTATATATTAAATTAATTTTTTTTTAATTTTTTTTTTCACCAAAATTCATAATTTTTTTTTCTCTTTAAATAGATACTTATTTCATTTGATTTGGACAAAAAAAATTTATCTTTTTTAAATATAAATTTGTTAATTATCTTTTAGTAATTTTCAATTTCTTTTTCATGAAACTTAATTAAGTTTGAAGTATTTTTTTTAATTATAAATGATAATAAAAAAATCCTCTTCTTTAAAATAATTTTTTTTTACACCATAATTCATAATTATTTTTCTCTTTAAATATAGACTCTTTCATTTGATTTGGACAAAGAAAAAAAAATTTCTTTTTTAAATATAAATGTATTTTTATTAAGTGTGAAGTATTTATTTTTCTTATAAATAATAATAATAATAATAATAATAATAATAATAATAATAATATTAATAATAATAATTTTACTAATCATAAAAATAAAGAATTTAAAATAAAGTAAAGTGGTGGGGTATAGGACGATGAGTTGGGATGGTGTTTAATTTTTTTAAACAAAATCATTTTGTATTTATAAAGTATATAGGGATATTTAATATAATAATAATTTATATATATATATATATATATATATATATATATATATATATATATATATATATATATATATGTGGGAGAGTGTGATTAATGCGGGTTTTGGTTTCTATTTAATATGTGGGTGGGTAATATGGTTAATTTTTTTTTTTTTAGTTCGATATATCAAACAATTTATTTAAAAGGTAAATAATTTTAAATATTGATATGTAATGATGATAATACTGACCACTTTGATAAAGGAGAGAATTTATATATAATTTATATTTGTAAAATGTTTATTTCAAAATTTAGATTTATTTTACAAAACTAATACACAATAATAATAATCAATTTTTAAATTTATTTGTTAATTTTCGTTATCTATAAAATTCCCGATATTATTATGTATTACTTTAATTTGTTTATTTGTATGTATGTCTAATAATTTTTAAAAAAAATATGAAGATGAATTAAAATAATTGATAGAGGAGAGAATTTATGGATTGGTCATATAGGGGATGATGAATTTGGATTTGGGTTTGTATTTAATTAATGGGTGAATCACTTATTCATTATTTAATGTCTCATAATTGTCTGTAATAAACATTTTAAAGTGTATGATACTTTATTTTTCATTTCAGGATATTTTTATTATTGTTTTCCTCTTATGTCATGCCTATTAATAAAAGTCATGGTAGATATTTATCTTTTGTTGGTTTTTTTTTTCTAATAGATACTATGTATAAAGAATCTAAAATAAAGTAAAAGTGGTTGGGTATAGGACGATGAGTTGGGATGGTGTTGAATTTTTTTAAACAAAATCATTGTGTATTTATAAAGTATATAGGGTTATTTAATATAATATATATATATATATATATATATATATATATATATATATATATATATATATATATATATATATATATATATATATGGGGAGTGTGATGAATGTGGACTTTGGTTTCTATTTAATAAGTGGGATTGGGTTTGTTTTTTTTTTTATTTTAGTTCGATATATCAAACAATTTATTTCAAAGGTAAATGATTTTAAATATTGATATATAATGATGATAATACTGATCACTTTGATGTTTGTACTAACAATATATTATTCAAGAAAATTTTCACAATATATAAAACAACTCGTTTTTCGGTTTGTTTTATTTTAATTTTCGTCTTTTGATCATGCAGTTTTGGTAACTCTAAAGCTTATTCTCGAAGTATTATTTGTTGTATACCTTAAATGAAATGGGATATCGGTTGAAATAATAATAACAAAATAATGGGATATATGTAGAGTTTAACGGGGGAGGAGGGTCAATTTACCCCCTTGCGTTGTTAGCTCTGTTCATATATATATATATATATATATATATATATATATATATATATATATATATATATATATATATATATATATATATATATATATATATATATATAATTTATATTTGTAAAATGTTTATTTCAAAATTTAGATTTATTTTACAAAACTAATACACAATAATAATATTCAATTTTTAAAGTTATTTGTTAATTTTTGTTATTTATAAAATTTCCGATATTATTATGTATTACTTTAATTTGTTTATGTGTATGTATGTCTAATAATTTAAAAAAAAAATATATATATGAAGATGAATTAAAATAATTGATAGAGGAGAGAATTTATGGATTGGTCATATAGGGGATGATGAATTTGGATTTGGGTTTGTATTTAATTAATGGGTGAATCACTTATTCATTATTTAATGTCTCATAATTGTCTGTAATAAATATTTTAAATTGTATGATAATTTATTTTTCATTTCACGATATTTTTATTATTGTTTTCCTCTTATGTTATGCTTATTAATAAAAGTCAAGGTAGATATTTATGTTTTGTTGATTTTTTTTTCTAATAGATACTATGTATTTTGCTATTCTCAATTATATTTTGCATTATCGAAATTTCACATTTCCAATGGTCCGAACATATTGATATGTAATGATGCACTTCCTTCCTCTTTCGACATTTGTACTGATAAAGTTGTCTTTTAAAGATGTGTTTCACAATATATAAAAATGTTTGTCCCATATAGTCATTTTATTTAATTTTCGTCTTTTTAAGCATTAATAACTACCCGTGCATCGCACGGATGTAACACTATATTTATTTTAATGACCTTCAATCTGATATTTTTACTGACAATATATTTTTCAAAGCTTTTTTTATAATATCTACAAACATCTCGATTTTCTTTTGTATTCGTTTAATTTTCAATCAGTTATTCGTTATTAACTGTCCGTGCATCGCACGGGGGTTAAACTAGTACACAAAATAAAGAAAGTCGATCAAAAGTAAAATTACCTTTTAGGACCTGCTCATACACATCCGGATGCTCCACGAGCGTCATCATAACAAACACAATATTAGTATTAATTGTGTCATAACCACCGATTAATAGCCCCAATATATCGCTAGCAATGTCGGAATCTGTAATCGGATACATGCCGGAATACTCCAAATTCGTCCGATCAACCTCAACGATCATGTTCGTCAGCATATCCTGCGACGCCGTGGCTCTCCCGTCGCAGATTTCCTTCCTCCGCCGGCGAATAATCTCTTCTATCACCTTCCTTATCCTTTTCGACGCCTGAATCCCCTTATTAAACCTCGTCCCCGGAAAATTGATCGGAATTGCTATTATTCCGCCGGCAGCCACCTCGAACGGCCGCGCAAGTTTCTCGAGCTCGCCGGGATCCCTAACGCTCAAGAAGAGCCGTACAGCTAATGCGAACGTGTATTTCCTCACCAACTCGCAAACGACAACGTTTTCATGGCCGATCCAGTGTTCGGCCATGTGGAGTTTGAGTTCGGAGTCCATCGTGCTGACGTAGTTTTTTATTGCGTGTGCTTTAAGGAACTGTGGGAGCAGAAGTCGAACTCGAGCGGATTCTTCCTGAGGCAGTTTGCCCCGGGATTTCTGTATAATCCGCTCGACCGAACTGGGCCACCACGTTTGAACTAGCTTGTTCTCATTTGCGAACAAGAACTTGTTACCTTCTGGACCAGTGAGAAACGCCATTTTCTCACCTAAAATTGACGTTTTGAATACGTCGGAGGCGTATTTTATCTTCCTTTCCATCACGAACTTCTCGTTTTTCCCGCTTCGGAGCTTGTTGAAGTAATCGAAGCTTTCTCCTATGAGTGGCCAACCAAATTTTCCAGGTAATGTAGTCTTTTTGGTGAGGAAATTTTCGTAGAGAATGTAGATTGTGGTGAAAATCACAATTGAGAAAGATATGAAGATGAAGAGGGAAGCCATTGTTGGATTTGTTTGGGTTGTGAAGGGGGAGATTTTGAAGGTAAAGGTAGGGAGGGGGTGAAGTGTGGAGATTTAGAGATGGTTTATTTAAGGAGTATAACTATGGATTTGTTTGTTTTGTTTTTGTTTTTGTTTTCTTGCCATAAAAGTGAGTGTTTTTGCATGTTTCATTAATTGGCATTCTCTTGTCCTTAAACAAATATTCATCTTAATAAAAATTAAACTTTAAATTAATATTATTTTTCATTTAAGTTACTGAATCCTCTTTTGTTGAGCATGTTCATTTTCTTTGTAATCACTAACTATGTTGTATAGGTGAAATTATCCGATGAAACTGTCATACAACATCATCATATTAATATATCGTGACATTTTATTAAGGTTTTGTTTGGTAATTATTTAATTAAGCTTTTAATTTGAAACACTTTAAGAGATTAAAAATTAAGCTTATTAGTAAGATAAATTTAAATCACTTAAATAATTAAGATTGTTTTAAAAAAGGCCATTAATTTTAAGTTGAAGATGAGAGTCTTAAAAAAGTAAGAGGAGGAAAGAAAGATTAAAAAAAGGAGTTCAAATTCATCCATCAACATATTTTATTTATTTATTTATTACTACTTTCTTTTGTTGAAATATTTTAACTTCTCATATAAATTATATTTAATTAAGTATTAAAATGTAATTTTTCTTAATATTAAATTATTGATAATATTTTAATAGGGTATCATAATTAAACCTTCTTCATTTTTATTAAAGTTTAGTCAAGTTGATCAAAAATTCAAGATAACTTTTATATTGGGACAAAGAAAATACAAATAAAAATATTGAAATTTTATAAAAATAGTATAGTTTAATTATGGTTATGATGACTTTATTTTTACTATACAATCATAAAAATTATTTAAATAATTTTTGAGTATTGAGTTGAAATTTTAATTAAATTTAAATGTAAATGTAAATAATTTGTAATTATCAAACAAACACAAATCTTAAAATTTAGCAATTTAATAATTTCAATCCTATATTTTTAAAACTTAATTTCAGTTTTATCAAACAGACTTTTTTAACTTTAATAAGGTCTAACTAACAACCACTCACAATCAATTGGGACATATGATTTGGAGGAGTGAAGGAAGTTATGACATGATTATATTTGTCCATTGTAGCTATTATGTTATTATGATGAAATTATTTGACAGATTTATTTTAAAATATTTTCGTCATTTTTAAAATGATATAATTATAAATGTATACGATTATATTTAGCTCAACAAAAATAATTATATGATTTAATCATAGAATCGGTCGGAATCCATATGGGTCAATTTATAAATTAGGAACATTTCGATATTTTTATCATAATTTAATATTCCCTCCGTCTCATGTGATTACAAACCAATTTCTTGGGCACAATAATTAAGAAGTATTATTAAGATAATGAAAATGTGTGGTAGAAAATGAAGAGAGAGAATGAGTGGAGTTGGTTGAATAAATTGTGTGGTAGGAAATGAAGAGAGAGAATAAGTGGGTGGGATAGGGTGAATATAAAATAATAAATTTATTTCCATTTTGGACAATTTGTATTCACGTGAGACAGGTCAAAAAGGAAATAAGTTTGTATTCACGTGAAACGGAGGGAGTATATTTTAACACACAGATACAACTAGCATATAACCGGCACAAATTGCTTCAAAACAGCCCAAATAAACAATATTCCCTCAGTTCCGGTTCCAGTAGTAAAAGGTTCCCATTTTGTCATTTTGGGTGTCCCGTTAAAAATTCACTTTTCTTTTTTCGCAAAAAATTTTTACTATTTTCTCCACCCATTCTCTCTCCTAATTCACTATTACACTCACAACACTTTTCAAATTTACTATTTTCTCCACTCATTCTCTCTCCTATTTTAAAATTACACTCATAACATTTTTTCTTCCCACCCATTTTCTTAATTTGCGTGCCGAGCAAAAAGTGGAAAGCTTATGTCGGGACGGAGGGAGTATTCGATTAATCAGCTATAAGTCAATCAGCTATCAATTATCAGTTATAATTTATCAGTAATCCGCTCTAACAAATAAGCCTAATATAAGTTTGAAAATTCATTTATGATTATTTTTTTTTTCAAATAATTGGTAACAACTTTTAGATACGAAAAGTGATTGTATCGTCATTACTATAAATCATCTTTTAACTAACCAATTTAACAAGGAAGGTAAATCTGGACAAAATTACATCCAAAATTTTACTCTCTTCCTCCCAAAATTCCTTCCAAAATGAAAAAAAAAATGAAAGTTCATTTTTAAGGAAAAAAGTAACCAAATTAAATGACTTTAAGTGTGAGTTTGTGATGTATAACGCAGCGAAATAGATAAACAAGAATAACATAAATCAATTTTTCTGCAAGAAAACGCAATTTCTTAAAACAATAACTTCCTAAAAAATTATTCTGCAAAGCCAAATTAATGATTTAGATAAACACACAAGGTGTAGAATTTTGCAAACTAGCAAATAAATTAATTGATAAAAAGATCCCCATTACAAAATTCCTAGCAATCTATTTATACTCGCAAATCCTAATAAATAAAGGAAAATAAATAAAGAAAACCTAGTCAATAAAGGAAAAGAAATAAAACCCTAATGACTTATTTAAAACTCTATTGACTAAAATACCCCTTATCTTAAAATATTAAAAGAAATAATAACGATAATAATATGAGACGAGTACAAAATAAAATAAACTAAATAAAACAAAAGACCCGCCTGGGCAAATTAGTGTTGCTTCTGTTTGGCCATGCTCGGCCAAGCAGTTGCTGTGTTGCCCATTCTTCATCATTGTCGTCGAGATTTGACCCATCGATCTATGTGCTACATCATACTCCCCCCTTTTTTAAAAGAACTCGTCCCCGAGTTCACATTCAAGAACTGAAAAGTTTCATCCCACTTAAAAAGATACTTTGAATAAATCAAAGTTTTTCATGTCATTTGATGTAGGACAATTTCTTTCGAATACAAAATTATGCCTTCTGCAATTTCATACGGAACAGACAACTCCGTTTTCAAGTCAGCCTTACACACACCATCAACTTCACCATATTCCTTTGCGTCAATATCGCTCAATTCTTTATCTATTACACAAATAACCTTATTCGTACCACAAAAACTAGTTTCTCGTAAAGGGCATAAATGAAAACGAACCCCATTTTTCTTGAAGCTTAAAAAATTATCCATCCCTTTATGCACAACATTAAGGTCAAATTGCCAAGGTCTACCCAACAACACATGTCATGCGTTCATATCAACAATATCACACAAAACATCATCCGTATATTTACCAATAGAGACATTGCTCGTGTACCTTAATATTGCCGACGTTGTTAATCCACCTAATGGAGTAAGGTGAAGGATGTTTGCGTACCTTGAGCTTAATTCAGCTTTTTCACCAATCCACGTGCCACTAGGTTCTCACTACTCCCACTATCAACCCTGATTGTAGTATCGAAATTGTGAACCTTCCCTTTGCTGCGAAAAATATCATGTCTCTCTGGATTGTCCTCTTCCATAGGTGTCGTCAACATAAGTTTGCGAACCACATAAGACTCATGTTCATTCTCTTTATTGGCGTCATCCTCTTCAATATTTGGATCAATCCAACAATCTTCACAATCTTCTTCCTCATCCTCTTCGTTATTCTCCATATCCACCATATTAATCCCTTTGCGACATTGACTAGAAATATGACCCCGTTGGCCATACCTATAACACTTGTTACCATAATTTTTCGCTTAAGGGTTAGAAGCCGGTTGCCCACTATTATGGGTGTTGATGTTTCGACGAACCGGTGGAGCTTGGGGAGCGGTGGGGGTTGGTTGCTTCCCGTCGTCGACCTTGGAACCCGAAACTTGAGCTTTGTCTTGACCCACAACCGAATTATCAACCGCCGATTGGTTTTCGGAACCCGAAGAAGATGTGTCACCAAACCTCCTAAACGTCGTTGGAGGACGATAAGTAGAGGATAATTGGCGCTCGACCTTTTTCGCCCTTGTGATTTCTTCATTAACGGAAAGATTAGTAAACAACTCTATTTGGTTCTTAATATTGAGACGAAGACCACCAACAAATCTTTCAACTTTTTGTACTTCCAACTCATGCATGTCCGAACGAGCGGTAATAGCATGAAAATCAAAAATGTATTCATCGACCGTTCGACTCCCTTGCTTGCAATTCAAAAAAATTCGATAAAATTCATGCTCATAATCATCGGGTATAAAACGATCTCTTAACTCCCTTTTCATATCTTCCCAACGAGTAATTGGAGGCCAACCATGACGTGCTATATGCCTAGTCAATTGTGTCAACGATGCATTAGCCACATAAGGTACATTCCTATCTTCTTCAATTCTCATCAACACAAAGAATTTCTCGACTTTGGAGAGCCAATCCACAAACTCTTCCGCAGTCAACTCCCCGGTGAAGAACGGTATATCTTCCCTAATCTTGGGTCGTTGCTCGGGAGGAGGCACTGCCCTGTCCTCTTCTTCTCTTTCGTTATAAACATCCCCGCCAATCGGGTCTCTTTGGCGGAGATTATCCCCACGAGCACCTCGATTTCCTGGTTGTTCACCACCACGACTAATGTTTAAAGCCCTCAAGATTTCTGTGTGACGGTTAGCCGCCTCTGTAGTATCTTGTCTTCGCTCCTCGCGCATCGCCGTTAGATTGGCGTTTATTGCATCGAGAAGGGTCATCATGCGGTTTTCCCCATCATTGTCCATCGTCCAAGGATCGTCCTTATCTGATACCAATTGATGTTAAACGCAGCGGAATAGATAAATAAGAATGGTCTAAACCAATTCTTATGCAAGGAATCACAATTCCTTAAAACAATAACCTCCTAAAAGATTATTCTGCAAAGCCAAATTAATGACTTAGATAAACACACAAGGTGTAGGGTTTTGCAAACTAGCAAAGAAATTAATTCATAAAAAGATCCCCCATTACAAAATCCCTAGCAATCTATTTATACTCGCAAATTTTAATAAATAAAGGAAAAGAAATAAAGAAAACCTAATCAATAAATGAAAAAAAAAAACCCTATTTACTAAAATACCCCTCGTCTCAAAATATTAAAATAAATAATAACGATAATAATAAAAGACGAGTACAAAATAAAATAAACTAATAATAAAACAAAAGACCAGATTGGTGTTGTTTAGCCATGCTCGGCCGAGTCTTGGCCATGCTCGGCTAAGCAGTTGTTGTGTCGCCCATTCTTCTTCATTGTCGTCGAGATTTGACCCATCGATCTATGTGCTACATCAGTTTGGGAGTGCTTTTTTGTGGTTTATAATCAATTTTGAAGCTCAAAATCACTTTTAATAACGTTTAGATAACAATAGTGATTATGATTTTAATATGTTAAAATGCAAAAAACTGTATTTCGGTAGAAGCAACTATGAAGCAGCTTTTGCTAAAAGTGATTCTTAAAAGTTGTTATTTGTATTATATTTACAATAATAACATTTATCTCTTTTGTACATTTACTAGTACTCTTACCCATGCCAACGGCACGGTGACAGTATGAATTTGGTCGGTCCTATAAAAGTGTGTAACGTATTCTGCGATAGGGAGGATGGAGAGGTCGATTACCTTAATGTATTGTTATAATTTTATATCATCACCCGAAGCCTTGCTTAATTTAAACTTAATAGTTAAATTGATTAATTCGGTGAAAGAATGCAATTTTTTTTGTTAAACTACAATCTTAATATTTGATTCAAGCTCTGAAAGGATTCAAAAATGTTATAAACTTTATGAGATGGAGGTTATATAAAACTAACAAAAATGTATTTCGTTAAATTTTAAGCAAATTTGTTAATAGAGTGAGAACATTTTGAAAAATGTAAAAGTTCAGTGATAACATTTGAAAAAACATAGTTGTGAAAAATGTTCTAGTTCAGAGATGAAAATATGGTTTTTGCAAAAAATTAAATAAGAAGTGAATAAAGGAAATCGCTTACTGTCAACCCATAGATTAGAGTTACTAAAAAATAATTCAAAGATTGAAATTAAAAAGAAATAAAATCGTTTAATAATAGCCATTAGATAAACACAGTTATGGATTAATATGGACCCTTCTTTATCTAAAGTCAATAGAAAGTTATTTTCGAGCTTTGTTCATTCTGTTACCCCCGTCAACACTCGCTTTCCTCATTCATGTTAACCCCTCTTGTCCCCTGCTTACTTTCCTCTTTTTTGGCAATTCTCAACCCAACTCAGTACACTCTTCTCGATAACCTTGTCTACCCATATAATACTAAGTAAAATAAAAGTTATAATTCATCGAAATAAAGGGAGCGATCGGATCTACACAAAAAGTAACAAAAATCATGTCAGTTAATTTTATATTTATTTTTCTACACACTTTTATTTTTAAAAAATTAATTAATTTTATATTTATAAAAATATGTCAAAATTTGATTGAGTTAATAAAAAATTATATATTACAAAAGTAACCAAAATTCATGTCAGTTAATTTTATATTTATTTTTCTACACACTTTTATTTTTAAAAAATTAATTAATTTTATATTTATAAAAATATGTCAAAATTTGATTACTTTCCTCTCTTTTGGCAATTCTCAACCAAACTCAGTACCCTTTTCTCGATAACCTTGCCTACCCATATAATACTAAGTAAAAAAAAAGTTATAATTCTGCGAAATAAAGGGAGCGATCGGATCTATACAAAAAGTAACCAAAATTCATGTCAGATAATTTTATATTATTTTTCTACACACTTTTATTTTTAAAAAATTAATTAATTTTATATTTATAAAAATATGCCAAAATTTGATTGAGTTAATAAAAAAAATCATATATTACAAAAGTAACCAAAATCCATGTCAGTTAATTTTATATTTATTTTTCTACTCACTTTTATTTTAAAAAAAAAAATAATTAATTTTATATTTATAAAAATATGTCAAAATTTGATTGAGTTGATTCTGCGAAATAAATGGAGCGATCGGATCTACACACTTTTATTTTTAAAAATTTTACAAAAGTAACCAAAATCCATGTTAATTAATTTTTCTACACACTTTTACTTTTAAAAAATTAATTAATTTTATATTTATAAAAATATGTCAAAATTTGATTGAGTTGATTTTGCAAAATAAAGGGAGCGATCAAATCTACACACTTTTATTTTTAAAAAGTATATTACAAAAGTAATCAAAATTCATGTATTACAAAACTAATCAAAATCCATGTCAGTTAATTTTATATTTATTTTTCTACACACTTTTATTTAAAAATAATAATTAATTTTATATTTATTTTATGACAGTTTCTGACTGTTGGATTGGATTAATCCTGACCGTTTTTTGTCTCTTGTCAATAGGATTTTAGAAACCGCATAATATTAACCGTTGGATATTAACAATGAAAACGAATCTAATGGTTAAAAATAAAGAGGAAAATAAATCATTCAATGAAGACCATTCGATCGGGTAGTTATGAAAAAATCATGACCACTCTTTATCCCTTGTTAATACGGTTATTTCCGCTCTATATTGTACTCCCTCCGTCCCACGTCATTGTGGATTATTTTTCCGGGCACGATAATTAAGAAATATTATTAAGATAATGAAAATGTGTGGTAGGAAATGAAGAGAGAGAATGAGTGGAGTTGGTTGAATAAATTGTGTGGTGAGAAATGAAGAGAGAGAATGAGTGGATGGGGTAGGGTGAATATAAAATAATAAATTTATTTCCATTTTGGGCAGTTTGCATTCACGTGGGACGAACCAAAATGGAAATAAGTTCACAATGACGTGGGACGGAGGGAGTATATTAGATTATATCGAGATACATATATTAAAGGTCATTTTTTATATTTATCTTTTATAATCAGTTTTGCATATATATCATCCAAACATACTTATAAATTTTAATATTTATTACAAATAATCGATTTTTCTAAAATCACTTTTGAAAAATAACTTTCGAAAAATCAGAAGCACTATCAAACTTAGGGGTGGTTCGGTTGGTATACCGGCTTCATTTTGCTTGTACCGTGTACCAACCAAGTATGAATTGGTACACAAAAATCCGTACCAGTACCAACCAAAAAAGTTGGTATACCAAGTTTATCGGTACGGTTGGTACGGTTGGTATTCGACGAATACCAATTGTTATTGAAAACAAAAAAAATTGCAAATCCAAGTTATTATCCCAGCACATGATTAACACTAATACCTACAGATTAAATTTAGCCACCATATATGATTAACACTAATACCTACATATTAAAAATTCACCAAACAGGGACTTTGTTCTATCATAGCACACAAAAGAAACAGTGGATGCTCACCATATAATGCATCTCCTTTCTCAGCATGATCAAACTCAGAAAGCGGCATCAAGATAGACTGCAGCTTCACTTTTCCACCACGTTTATTCTGAAATTTTACAAAAGCAAGATTATCAAATTCGTAACATGCGGAAAAAAGGACATAAACAACGATATATGAATCATTGAGGCATATTCTCAAACACCTGATATTCCATCAATTTCTCAGAGGTCGTCTTCCTCACCTTTGCGTTTTTGAGAGAGGGATTGCGTTTAGAAAGAGAGAGAGAGACTCCCTCTAAACCGTTTAGTGAGAGAGGGCGGTGAGAGGCCTCTGTTGTTTGGTGGAGAGATGATTGAGGTAGAGGGAGGCCCGGGGAGATCGGTGATGGCGATCGGAGAAGGAGGGAAGCCTTGGGTCGCCGGTGAGGAACGATTGTAGTGGTGAAGAAGACGATTGGGGAGGGGCTCTGTTATTGTGGCTAGAGAGAGAGCGACTAGTGAGAGAATCTGAGAGTGAGAGAGAGAGAGTCCTCCGGCATTTTATCCTTATATATTTTTTTAATTTTTTTTTCTTATGTATATGCTACAAATTTAGCAATTTGAAAGTGGATAGCAATTAACAAGGATATTCATGCAATTTTTCTACTAAAATTTATTAAATATTAACTTTTTTGGGAATGTTCCTTAAATAATCTATAGTATAAATCAAGGGTGTGTTTTCAACGGTAGAATAGTAGAATGAACAGTTTTATTCGTGGAAATGACCTTTTTGCCCTCACTATTCACTTTCTTTTCTGTTTTGTCCTCCCAACTTTGTATGTCGTACGACATACATGCCTTTTTTTTTTTTTGGTGATATATAAAAAAAAAATTACGTGGCCTTGGACACGGGCATGTGCTAGTAAATAAATAAATAATAAAAAAGTACATTCATTTCCTTATCTTGTTCAAGCGTTACTTTATACTCCCTCCGTTCCGGTAGAAGCGTCGCCATTTTAGGGATGGCACGCAAATTAAGAAAAAGTGTGGGAAGAAAAAATGTTGTGAGTGTAATTTGAAAATAGGAGAGAGAATTAGTAGAGGAAATAGTGAATTTAAAAAGTGTTGTGAGTGTAGAGGAGAGAGAATTAGTGGAGGGAATAGTGGATGGGTAATAGAATATTAATAAAATATTTCCTTTTAAGAAAAGGGTGACGCTTTAAACGGGACACTCTTTTGGATAAAAAGTGACGCTTCGGGTGTGACGGAGGGAGTATTTGCTTCCAATGTTGTCAACATTGGTTGGATGTTTGGCATTTTTGCATCAGCCAGCAATTTTTTTAAAACGGGATTAAGATTTTTTATAGGATAAATACTATGACCGAGGTATTTAAATTTAATATACAAGGGTGTTGAAATATTAATTTAGTTTTAAATTTTCTCAAAATTAAGTGGGTCAAAATATATACTCCCTCCGTCCTATTATAGCACAAATGCCTCATTTTTGTGTCTCATTAAAAAAGTCACAAACCCAAAAAAGAAAGTTTTAATACTTATTTATCCATAAGACTCACTTGTCATACTCATATCAACTATCCACTTAATATTTTCTATCTCACTTTCTCTCTCCAATCTCACTTTTCATACTCACAACACTTACTTCACTATACCCTTTTCTTAATTTTTGTGCGAAATTCATGTCTTTTTAATAGCACGGAGGAATTACATTCATATTTTTTTTTAGTAATAAGAGATTTTATTTCTTTAAACCATTATAAATAATATTAATAGTAACTAGTTAAACTCACGTGCAATGCACGGACAGCTATTAATACATATTGACGAAAATTCATACAAATATAACAGAAAATAGAAATGTTTGTGTACATTGTAAAACACTTTTTTGAAAACTATATCATTAATACAAATATCAGATTGAAGGTCACTAAAATAATATAAATTTAAGGCATAGTTAGTTTATACGAAGCGCGTTTTATACGTAAATTCCCGTTCCATTCAATAATAATCACATTTGACATCCATTTTTCAATGCTATGGAATTGAACTCATATTTTTTATGTAAAACATATTTATTGTGTATTGAACGTGATATGTGCGTAATTTGCCCACAGTATCACTTAGTTTCGCCAACAATTGGGAAAGCGTAATCAATCTAGTTATAAGTGTCCAAATATTTCTCTTCAACTGCAATTCGAAACTTTTGACTCTAGTGATTCTCCAAACAAACAAATTACATGAAATGAAATTTTCAAGTATCATCAATTTTGATTTTTGAGAAGTTTTTTTGTTCCTGAACCGTATGCAACTTCTACATCCCCGTTTGATTTTTACATATTTCTTTAATGTTATTGTTATATAATCATGTTTTTTTTATATCGCAAGTAATTAAATTTAACATTAGGAAAAATTATTTCACTATCAAATAAATAAATGCTCCCTTCGTCCCATTTTAAACTTTTTTTTTTTTTAATAAAAGGTGTCCCATTTTAAATGCAAAAAAAGTACAATGAAAAAATTTTAATATTTTTTTATTCAATGGTTTTATAAGTCATTCTCACAACAACTATTCACTAATTACTTTGTACCCAACTTCTTATACTTTCTAATAAAACCATTCATCTCTTTAATATCCTAACCAATTTTTTAACATTTAAAATAGGACAAAAGTTGAAGAAAAAATTATTAATATTTCTATTATAAAATGCTATTTTTCCCTTTATTTCCTTATAAATGTAGAGATAAATAATATGACATAGAAAAATAAGAAAATACAATAAACTATAAACAAATAAGTATATAATAATATATAAATATTATCAATATTTAAAATTTATTCTAAAAAAAGATGAATAGTATGCGGATTCGGGTTAAATGGGACGGTTCAAGCTAATCCCAAATCCACCCCAATCCCACCCGATTTAAAAGAAAACATTTCCAAACCCTTTTCATTAGAAGCGGATCAGTGCGGGTTTAGGAGGGATTCAAAAATTTTATCAACCCGTTTTTTACTTACAAAATTCTTTAAATAGGACAATATCAAGGTAAAGCACAAACTAACATTGTTTTCCTAGAATTGGGCCAAAAAGTAATTTGATTTCGCTACTTCAAAAATTTTAGTTACTTGAAACGGAAAATATAATTTTCCCTTCTAGTTAAAGCACATAATAATGCAATTTTTTGGGGAAAAAAAAAGTAGTATTATTTTTTGGTGATTTATTTTGAGTTGAAAGTAATATTCATTTTTGAAATGAAGAAAATAATTTTTTTTTATACTGACATTTTTTAAAGTTGACTTGAGACGGAAAATATAATTTCCCCTTCTAGTTTTATTTATTTTAGTTTTCATTATTAAGACTTACTTTTTATTTTGCTAGTAATTAAATTTAACATTAGGATAAATTATTTCACTATCAAATAAATAAATGCTCCCGTCGTCCGATTTTAAACTTCCTTTTTTTTTAATAAAAGGTGTCCCATTTTAACTTTAAAAAATTACAATGAAAAAATTATAAAATTTCAATATTAAATGGTCGTATAAGTCATACTCACAACAACTATTCACTAATTACTTTGTACCCAACTTTTTATACTTTATAATAACACCATTCATCTCTTTAATATCCGAACCCATTTTTTAACGTTTAAAATAGGACAAAAGTTGAAGAAAAAAATATTCATATTCATAAATATATATATATATATATATATATATATATATATATATATATATATATATATATATATATATATATATATATATATATATATATATATATATATATATATAATAAAACCATTTATATCTTTAATATCCGAACCAAGATTAATAATCCATCAAATTTTGATACAATAAAAAGTAAAACATAAATAGCTCTAATAATTATATTTGTAGCCAATAATAAGATTTTTAATTTCACTAATATACTTCAACTACTCTTTAAATTTAAAAATGTTATATCAAATGGCTTTCACATTTTTTTAACATTAATCTAAAGTTCTTTATTAATAACTCATCATTTTTTAAAAGAGATCAATAGGAATTGTTTGAAAAAAAAATGAGCGAGAATAACTTAATATAAAATGTTTTGTAAAAAAAGAAACTCAAGAAAAAATCATAATAATTTGTTTTTCATTATTTCTAAAGTACTTTAAAGGAAAAAAATTGTCCTTCAATTCAAAAATGAATATTTCTTTCATCCCATAATTAATACTACTTTCTATATAAAAAAAAAATTGCTTCATTTGCCTCAAGAAATTTACTTATCCAAAAAATTAATATTTATTTTCTGAGACGAAGACACTAACATTATAAACATTACTTTTTACATAATAAAACTACTTCAACTAAAGAAAAAAAAATTACTATTTTCGTCCTAATGAATATTTTATAAAATATTACTTAATTTGTTTAAAAAATTAATGTCATATTTTGAAACAAATGCACTAACATTACAACATTTCAAAATGAATATTACTTTCGATTCAAAATTAATAACCCAAAGATAATACTACTTTCTATATCAAAAAAAAAAAAAAAATGTTTCCTTTGCCTCAATGAATTTACTTGTCTCAAAAATTAATATTTATTTTCTGACACGAAGACACGAACATTATAAACATTAATTTTTACAAAATAATATTACTTCTGGTAAACAAATAAATTACTATATTCGTCCCTAGGAATATTTTATAAAATATTACTTAATTTGTTTAAAAAATTAATGTCAAATTTTGAAAAGAATGAACTAACATTACAAACATTAATTTTTTAGGCGAATGATGCAGTAATGATATTCATATTAGTAAAATTACGATTATTATTATCATCATTTATAATAAAAAAATATGCTTCACACTTAATAAATTTTCACAAAAAAGATATTGAAAAATTCAAAAGAAAAATTAAGAAAGGATAATTTAGAAATTTATAATTGAAAAAGAGTGTTTTTTTTGTGTCCAAATTAAATGAAATTAGTCTCTAATTAAAGAGAAAAAAAATTATGAATTTTGGTGTAAAATTTAAAAAAAAAAAAAAATTATAAAATAATTGAGGTCGAAAAAAGGGGATAAAAATTAAAATTCTGAAATAAATCTGGCCATTGAGAGATCGACACGTGGCGCCAAAAAAAATTAAAAAAAAAGAAAAACTCTACGCATACACGCGCTTTGCAGGCGCGTGTGACGCACGCGCCAATGACAGCGTGCCACTTGTCTTCTAAGCTTTGTTAATTGCAACTTCGCCCCTGTTTGAAATGACTAATTTACCCTTGGTTTGGGCGGGAACTTGGACAATCCTCCTTTTATATATACTAGCAGTACACACGTGCGATGCACGGACAGCTATTAACATATATTGACGAAAATTCATACAAATATAACAGGAAATAGAAATGTTTGTGTACATTGTAAAACACTTTTTTGAAAACTATATTATTAGTACAAATAGCAGATTGAAGGTGACTAAAATAAAAATATATTTAAGGCATAGTTAGGTTGGACGAAGCGTGTTTTATAAGTAAATTCCCGTTCTATTCAGTAATAATTACATTTGACATCCATTTTTCAATGCTATGGAATTGAACGCATATATTTTTATGTAAAACATATTTATTGTGTATTGAACGTGATATGTGCGTAATTTGCCTGACGTATCACTTAGTTTCGACAACGATTGGGAAAGCGTAATGAATCTAGTGATAAGTCTCCAAATATTTCTCTTCAACTGCAATTCGGAACTCTTGACTCTAGTGATTCTCCAAACACACAAATTACATGAAATGAAATTTTCAAGTATCATCAATTTTGATTTTTGAGAAGTTATTTTGTTCTTGAACCGTATTCAACTTCTAAATCCCCGTTAGATTTTTACCATTTTAACATTAGGAAAAACTATTTCACTATCAAATAAATAAATGCTCCCTTCGTCTCATTTTAAACTTCCTTTTTTTTTTAATAAAAGGTGTCCCATTTTAAATTTAATAAATTACAATGAAAAAAATATAATATTTTTTTATTCAATGGTCTTATAATATAAGTCATACTCACAACAACTATTCACTAATTACTTTGTACCCAACTTTTTATACTTTATAATAAAACCATTCATCTATTTAATATCCTAACAAATTTTTTAACTTTTAAAATAGGACAAAAGTTGAAGAAAAAATTATTAATATTTCTATTATACAATGCTATTTTTTTCCTTTATTTCTTTATAAATGTAGAGATTAATAATATGACATAGAAAAATAAGAAAATACAATAAACTATAAACAAATAAGTATATAATAATATACAAATATTATCAACATTTAAAATTTATTATAAAAAAAAGATGAACACTATGCGGTTTAGGGTTAAATGGGACATAATTAATGTTGGATTAGCTACTAAATTGTTTGATGTATCGAACTAAAATAAACCTAATAACCATAATACCCCTTTCAACTCATCATTCTATACCCACCACTTTTTTTTATTTATTTTATATTATTTATTTTTATTATTAGTAAAATTATTATTATTATCATTTATAATTAAAAAAATACTTCACACTTAATTAATTGTCACTATCCCAACAAAACAAAGTAAAAAGGGCAATGCTAATGCGACAAAAAAGTTAACAAAATAATAATAAAAATATATTACCAATTAAAAAAAATGACATGTTAAAAAAAAATACATGACATGTTCGTCTATTATATATAAAAGGGGACATAATTAATGTTGGATTAGCTACTAAATTGTTTGATGTATCGAACTAAAATTAACCTAATAACCATAATACCCCTTTCAACTCATCATTCTATACCCACCATTTTTTTTATGTTATATTATTTATTTTTATGATTAGTAAAATTATTATTATCATTAATTAAAAAGAAGGATTTTTTTTCTGTGTCGAAATCAAACGAAAATAGACTCTATTTATAGAGAAAAAAATTAAGATTTTTTGTGTAATATTATTTTTTAAAATAATTTATTTATTATGAAATAATTGAGGTAAAAAAAAAGGGGTGAAATTTTCATTTAAAAAAGAGGTTTTTTTTTGTGTCCAAATCAAATGAAAATAGACTCTATTTATAGAGAAAAAAAAATTATGAATTTTGGTGTAATTTTTTTTTTAAAAAAAATTAATTTATTATAAAATAATTGAGGTCAAAAAAACGGGTGGAAAATAAAAAAACTGAAATAAAACCAGCCAATCAGAGGCCACCACGTGGCAGGTTTAAAAAAAAAAAAATTTTTTTTGCCTCGCGGACACGCGCCTTTGTCGGCGCGTGTACCGCACGCGCCAGGTTCCCCCCATTCAGAGCATGACACGTGGCAGCTTCGGCGAATATCTTCAAAATTGCCATGCTGTGAAATTACCAAAATGCCCCTGGTTTGGGCGGGCGTTTTTTGGCGATCTTGTTGTTATATTAGTATAGATGTTGTTATATTAGTATAGATAGAGACGAGAGAGCGCGGCAGATACCATCAATTTAATAATGTGGCGCGGGGAATCCAAAAATCTAAGCTTTGGGTCGGATTGCAATGCAAACATTTTCTTTTTATGGCTTACATGATGCAAAATAGGCCCACCCCATTAGTTTGGGCTTGTAGGAGAAAGCCTTTGCTGTTTCAGTTTGTCAACATTATAATATAGAACTGGACCACTAGTTACTCTGAGACGTTGGTTTAGATGATGCTAATAGGCCCACAAAAAATCGGCCCAAAAACATGAAAGCACGGTAGCACAAAAAACTGCAGGCCGTATATAATAACATCATTTATATACTCGCTCCATCCCTAAATGTTTGTCCCATTTAACTTTTTAGTTGAACTTTGACCAAAAATATATGACAATTTAATTATGTTCATGAAATTCTAAAAATTTCTATTGATTCACCATTAATAATATTATCAACAACAACTTTTAGAATTTCATGAACATGATTAATCTCTCATAAATATGTGGTCAAAGTTCAACAAAAAAGTCAAATGGGACAAACATTTAGGGACGGAGGGAGTACTACGAACAATCAATGCGCGTCAAAAATGAAAGTCACAAAATCTTACTTAGAAAATGAGTTCGTGATATTTTATTGACTGCATCAATAGTGAACCCGCTATACTCTATTTAAAAACACCAATAATATCGTTACACCTAAAATTTTGTTAGTAAATTTTTATAACTATTTTGTGTCCTATTATTATTCATTATTCGTATACTATATACTCCCTCCGTTCCAGCGAAAGAGCCATTTATTTCCTTTTTGGGCGTTCCATTTAAAAAGCCACTTTCCCAAAAAGAAAATCTTAAATCACTATTCTCTCCATTCATTCTCTCTCCTACTTTACTTTTACACTCACAACATTCTCTTTCTTACATCACCTCCCACTCATTCTCTCTCCTATTTAATTTTTCATACTCACAACATTTAAACTTTTTCTCTTTCCTACATCACATTTCTTATTTTGCGTGCCGGACAAATTTTGTAGCTCTTTCGCCGGGACGGAGGGAGTATTGTACTTTTCATTTTAGCTATCTTTACATTTGCCCTTAATGGTCCTCATTTATTTTCTAAATGCATACTCCCTCCGCTCATTAATAATTTCACCTTTTGTCATTTTGGGTGTCCCACTTAAAGCTTCACCTTTCCTTTTTTGGTTTACTATTCCACCCACTCATTATCTCTTCTATTTTACTATTACACTCACAACATTTTTCAAATTTACTACTCCCTCCGTCCCAGCGAAAGAGTCGGTAAATTTGTCCGACACGCAAAATAAGAAATGTGATGTAGGAAAGAGAAAAAGTTTAAATGTTGTGAGTATGAAAAATTAAATAGGAGAGAGAATGAGTGGGAGGTGATGTAAGAAAGATAATGTTGTGAGTGTAAAAGTAAAGTAGGAGAGAGAATGAGTGGAGAGAATAGTGATTTAAGGTTTCCTTTTTGGGAAAGTGGCTTTTTAAATGGGACGCCCAAAAAGGAAATAAATGGCTCTTTCGCTGGGACGGAGGGAGTATTTCCTTCACTCATTCTCTCTCCTATTTTACTATTACACTCATAACATTTTCTCCACCCTTAGTTTGCATGTCGGACCAAAAAGGGTGAACTAATTACTGGGACGGAGGGAGTATGTTTCTTAATTTATCTTAATCTTTTCAGTTGTGTCCTTGACTTAAACATACTCCTACTTAATTTATATATTTGTGTTTTCTTTTAAATCGGTGGATAACTACAAACGTAATTGGGTGTGTTTTCTACAACCGTATACTAAGTGAACAAGAGAGGCTCGTATCTCCATTTACAAACTTCATTTTTTTTTAGCAATGGTAGCAAACATACCAAATTTTTCTTGCGTTATTTAGTTTTTAGATTTTTCTGTTACAAAAAAAAAAAAAACTTGCTAGCCTAAAGCTTAAAACCATCATATATAATCTTAGAGAGGATATTACGATATAATATGGTTAAAACGAGATGTGAACACTTGCTCGAAATCATACTAGATATGGAAAGTAACAAGCAAGACAAGTCAAATTAGCCGTAGATAGAAGTGGACTGGAATGAAATACTTGCTTGAAATCATAGTCATGTTTGGTAAAAACAAAGAGTTGAGGGGTCATTCCTATAAAATTTCTCAACCTTTATCCATAAAAAGAGAAGCTCAATTTCAACCTAATGGGCCTTGGGCCTTGGCCCAGTGATATCATGGTGGCTTCTCAATTTCAACCTAATGGGCCTTGGGCCTTGGCCCAGTGATATCTGGGTGGCTTCTCGTAGGGGAGGTCACCGGTTCGATTCTCCCCAAAAGAAATCTCTGTGGTTTAATTCCTATATTGGGTTTCAGGGTCCTTAGGAGCTCCCCGGGACACATCCGTGTAGTTAAGGAAGCAGCATTGCTGGGCTTGTATCCTCAGCGTGGGGAGTTCAAATCTTGACAGTTTCTTGGTGTTGTGGAGCAGCCAATCTATTGGTGTTGTGGAGCAGCCATTTGATGATGTGGGCGTAGATTCATTGGTGTTGTGGAGCGAGCCTTGTAGCTTGCCTTGTAGGAGGGCTCCTTGGGGCTCACGGAGTATAAGGGTCTTTGCCGCCACAGATAGGGCATATCCCGCGATTTATCTCCGACATCTTGAGGGGTGGCAGTGGTTCGGGATTAGTCCGACAAAGCTGGGAACCTCGGTATAAAAAAAAAAAAAAAAAAAAGAAGCAGCTCAATTTCAAGTTTTAAAATACTCAATCAACTACTCCCTCTGTCCCGCTATAAATCACACACTTTCTTTTTTGGGTGTCTCGCTATAAATCACACACTTTCTAAAATGACAAAGAATCTTTACTATTCCCTCCACTCATTCTCTCTCCTACATTATTTTAATACTCACAAGTCACAACACCATTATAATTTACTATTCCCTCCACTCATTCTCTCTCCTATTTTACTTCTATACTCACAACATTTATATCATTATTTTTTCGGAGGGAGTACGTGTTAAGAATGTCCATCACAAGTGTGGAAGAAAGCACCTCCCAAAATGGGTCCCACACCGACCGTGAATAATGATTTTTTTTTACCATTTTTGTAAATTTTCTCGAATTCCAAGGGTCAATAAGATGCCATGCTCTCCATAGGAATTCCAAAAGGAAAATAAACGTAAAAAAATACAAAATAATTAAGAAGAGTTATAATAAAGTAAATTTTATGAAAAAAAGTAAAATATAAAAATAATAAGTAAATATTTATTGTGAATATGATAAATGTATTATATAAATAAAAAAATTAAAAATATTTTAGTAATGTGTCATTTAAAATAGGACATACAAAATAAAATTTTGTGACTTTTTCAAGTGGGCCGAGGAGCAAGTATATATAGTGGCATTTCCGTAGATTCCAAGAAGATCACTTTTATTACGCTAAAAAAATCACCTAATTTACCTCTTTAGCAAAGATTTAATTTCTTTTCAACACCCACTTGATTTAAGTATTCATAAATAATTTTGTATTATTTTTTTTGGGGTTGCCTTTGTTTTTCTTTACCTTCTCTTCAGACCATCGGTTTTTCTCGGATTTGTTGATCTGCTTTGTGTGCTTGTTTGTGTTGTTGATCTTTGTTCTTGAGCTACCACTAATTGGGTCACTTGATAAGTGACTCATGGCTGAAATTTTCTCACTGAGAATTCTAGAAAGAGAAAGTGGAGAGAGTGGGAGATAGAAAAGAAAGGATTTTTAGAAAAATTGGGTTTAGATTATAGAAATATTTGTATTGATATATAGAAATCTATACGTATAGTGATAGAGAGATTGGATTTTGAGTATGGGAGGGTGTTTCCCTTGCTTTGGATCATCAAATAAGGATGGGAATGGTGTGAAAGAAGTTGGGAAGAAGGAATTTGTCAAAGAAGGTTCAACTGCACAGTCTCAACATGTGACCAGGGTTAGCTTAGGTAAGAACCCTAATTTTTTATACACAGTATATTAATTTCTGTAGTTGGAAATATTTTTTCTTTTTTGTGGCTTTATACAATTGATTGGTGTGTATTGTTTAAATTTATTGAATTTTTGTGGGTTTGAGTTTGTAAGGGGTTTCTTGATGATGGGTTGTTTTGGGGAAATTTTATTTAATCTGATCTGCTTCATCTGTTTGTTCCATGATATTATTTTATTTTGGTTAATTTGCTGAATTGGGCTGTTAAAATTGTGTTTAGTTTGATTCTAGCTACTACACTGGAGCCCCTAAAGTATTTTAAGGATCTCCTTGTGTTTTCGAGATATTCAAGCTGTTCTTGTTGTTTGCAATTTATTCATAAATCTAGGGGTGTGGGAAAGGGGAAGAAGTAGAACTGCAGAAGACATGCCAATTGGAAGTTAACAATGCCTTTAACATTGCTAGTTTCGTGTCCAACTATAGCTTAATTTTTGTCTACATGATCCAAAAAGTCGAATTTAGTTATAGAGCGCCTCCGTTTGGTCAATTGTCATATAATATGATTTTCATTTGGGTGTCAGCTCTTTTTTTGCAAAAAATAAAAAAAAAACTAATATTTCCCCCAATTTGTTGCTCAGTTGTTTATGTTAGTCTCCTAATTTTTCGACAATTTCATTTGGTCAATTGTCATATGATTTTTTTTTTTTTTTGATGTAGTTCATTTTTTGCAGTTCATTTGTAAAAACTGAATCTTTCCCCCAATTTGTTGCTCAGTTGTTGATGTTGGTATCCTAATTTTTCGACAATTTCATATGGTCAATTGTCTCGTGATATGTTTTTTTTTTTGGTGTAGTTCATTTTTTGCATTTATTTGTAAAAACTGAATCTTTCCCCCAATTTGTTACTCGGTGATGTTTAAAGTTAAGTCGTTTCTCCTATTCTCCTTAAGTTATTGACATTTCAAGTATCTAAAACTACTACTATCATAGACAAATCAAGGTCTCGTGGTGGTTCGGATCTTAAAAAGGAGCCGCCAGTTGCTAAGGACGGATCTACGGCCAATATTGCTGCACAAACGTTTACTTTTCGAGAACTTGCTGTCGCTACCAAGAATTTTAAGCCAGAATCTTTGCTGGGTGAAGGTGGATTTGGACGTGTTTACAAAGGTCGTTTGGAAAGTACAGGACAGGTATATACTTCATGCAATGTCAATGGAGTTCAATACTCCCTCCATCCCATAAAGATAGTCCCACTTTGTTAGTGTTTGATTTCATTGAACTTTGACCAAAGATTTAGGAAAAGATAATTATCAATATAAATTTCTAAAACTTGTTATTGATGCACCATTAAAAGTACTACCAGTAAGAATCTTTTAGATTACCATTTGGATAAATAAATTATTGGTCAAAGTTCAATCAAAATTTTCTCAAAAAATGGGACTATCTTTATGGGACGGAGGGAGTAGTAAACATCTGCATTACTCTATCTACGTTTGGTGGTCTTGATGAGAGTTGAAAGTCCTCCAATTTCTTCTCTAACTGGTTAAGCATGATTTTGTTTGCAGGTAGTTGCTGTGAAACAACTTGATAGAAATGGGCTTCAAGGGAACAGAGAGTTTTTGGTGGAGGTTCTCATGCTTAGCCTTTTACACCATCCAAATCTTGTCAACTTGATAGGTTATTGTGCAGATGGAGACCAGCGACTCCTTGTCTACGAGTTTATGTCGTTGGGATCATTGGAGGATCATTTACATGGTTAGACTTCATTTCTATCTATTACAGATACATAATTTGGTGTTATAAGATACTCCCTGCATCCCAAAATGAATGTCCGAAAAAAAAAATCACATTTACCCTTGATCAGGAGCAAATTTAAAATATTTTCGGACGTTCATTTTGGGACAGAGGGAGTATATAATTAGCTCTCGCAAATTGTTCTTCGGGTATGCTTGGTGCTTTTGGCAACACTAAACTTGTAGATGTCATAAAAATGAGTTAACTTCCATACCCACCCTGAGGTTTAGCCAAATATTAATGTCCACCTCTCTCATTTTTCACATTCATTTATGACAAACCTTTTTTCTGCCATGTGTGCATAATTCTCACATAGTTACGTCAGTACACCCTTCTTCATTGGAGTGTGCTGATATCTGTTTGTAGTTTGTATGCTTCTTGTTATTCTGTGCACTATCAATCTATACATGAAGGAGTTTGCTCTAAAATCCAGTGAGCCTTTGGAGTGAACTATGAGAATATACCCCCTCCGCCCCGAAATGATCTTCCTACTTTTTTGGTTGTTAATATGAAGGTATTTTGAGCAATAATTTAGGTTAACTTAATTATCCTAAGTAACATCGAAAAATTGTTGTTGATAGTATTTATAATGGTGTATCAATAACAAGTTTAAATTTTCATTAGGATAACGAAATTAACCTAAATCTATTACTCAAAGTACCTTCGTAGTGACAACAAAAAAGTGGGAAGATCATTTCGAGACAGGGAGTATTATTCAAGGGATACCTATCAAAAAAATTATTCAAGGGATACCTTTCAAAAAAATTATTCAAAGGATATGCCATATACTCCCTCCGTCCATTTACATGCTTCACAGTTACTGTTTACACGGTTATTAAGGAGGGAGTATTATATTGAAAGTGTTGTGAGTGTGAAAGTAAAATAGGAGAGAGAATGAGTGGAGGGAATAGTAAATTATAATGGTGTTGTGAGTATTAAAATAATGTAGGAGAGAGAATGAGTGGGGTAGGGTTAATATTTTAATGATATAAAGTTTCCTTTTTAGGTAAAAAACAAAGTGTGAAGTATGTATTTGGACGCCCAAAATAGAAAGTGTGAAGTAAGTAAATGGACGGAGGGAGTAGATATATTTCCATAATATTTTCATGTTACAAACTCAGCTTTAAAGAATTGTGTCCCATCTTGGGGTTAGGTGTCAGCTTTAAAGAGTCTATGCTGTTTGTTGAAGATTTTCTACCGTTTGAATCGCCGTTATTGCAATTCAAAAACAAGAAATTTAACAACAATATGCTCAGTTGCTCACCTTTATCCATGTTGTTGATTGATAGCATGGACATTTGCTTATCTAAAGAAAAAAATATATAAACATCGATACTGGAAAATGTGAAGCTATTTAATGGTGATGTGGTCATAGTACATCACAATGCTACTGGAGAGCGTCTGAAAAGTGGAACACTTTTTTTTTCTATCACAAATATTATCCTTAAACTGTAAATATCATTAGATATAGGTTCAAAGTATTAATGCAAATCTTATAGCTATTGGCTTTCCGTGGACACTTGGTCCGTGCTCCCTTTGTTCCCCTCAAATGGTCCTTCTTTCTTTTTATGGATGTTTGACTCAAAGATTTTCTTTGAGAAACCAGACTCGTGTTGCATTGACGTAAAATAGAAGACTTTCTTTAATTCTTAAAAGTAAGGGTATTCATGAAGAAAAAAACAAGAAGCATTTTTGAAATGTACACTTTCTGAAATACTCTTAAAGTGGACTGTGAAGGTTCTCTTTAACAAATTATGCTTAGGGAAAAGCAGTTTTCCATCATGATATCTGATTTTGATTTCTGAAGGACTTTATTTATGTATGCTTTAGAACTTTGTTTCTGAGTGCTCTTACATTTTAGTCTCTTTGTTCGTCCACATTTTATTTGATCGTATCTTATTCTAAATTCTGCTCTTATACATAGAGAAACAGCTGAAATTTACTACTGGAAATTTAGAATCGTGAATCAAAGTTTTAGTCGCTGGTATTGCTGGAACCTTGTGCTTAATGAGGTAGGTGGTAATTTGGTTTAGAAAAGAAGTAAATATAAAGACTTAATGAAGGTCCTAGGAAATGCAAAAAGGGACAGGAACGTGAGATTTGGCCGGTAGATTGAGGGGTTTATTGAAAAGGAATGGTGAAAGCTTTTGAATGGGTAATTCTATGAAAGCTTTTGAATGGGTAATTCTATTGTTTAGAAGAATGTTTTTGACAAAATAATTGCTAGAATAGAAGTTCCAATATAGAAGAAACTATGTGTGGCATAAGGGTTCGAGTCGAAGCACACAACAGAACGAAAAGGCATACCTAATGCCTATATATATTCAGTATATTTTCGTTAATAAATAAAGAACATTGGATTCTAGTGTTGATTTTGATCCCTTGTACTGAAACTATCAACTTCATGTGATACAACCAGAAGCAGCAAAATACAAATTAAGAAAGTAATTACTCCCTCCGTCCCAAAATGAATGTCCGGAAAAATTTCAAATTTGCTCTTGATCAAGACCAAATTTGAAATTGTTTTGGACGCCCAGGGAGGGAGTATGTTGCTTGAAAAAACTGATAGTTTGAGGCAGATACAGTTTTATACTGCATTGAACTATAATAACACAGAAGCTCCCTATTGTCCTTCATCACTGAACAGATCCTGCATCAAGCCTTAAAACTTTTAAAGTGTTACATGTTGTCTTTAAAATACCTTAGTTGGATTACTCGACCTGATGGAAATTCAACTTATTTCTTGCCTTATATATAAGTAGCATAACCACTTTCTGGAATTTATTTCATTTGTTCAGAAACGTTGTTTCCCTCTCGGATGAGTGCCTTTTTTTACGTTTTCAAGGAAATTTAGGATGTTGACTTGTAAGCATTTACAGAAGCAACTTTAGATAATTTACCTTGATGTTCACATTATATTATTTCAAACACATATTAGGATATGAAAGTTGGAAAAGGTGGATTTGGTGACTTAATGTAAAATGGACAATTAGTTTAGTATACAATTTTTAGATATTGGACACTCATTTTTGGGACGGAGGGAGCACCTGATAAGTTACAGGTTGGGGGTTGAGTGGGATACTAGGTAAAGTTTGTATCATATCCCCTTAATATCGTGAATACCACAAGACCGTTTTGTTCAAAAAAAAATCATTATGTTTAAAAAGGTGTCAACGTGCAGATGTGACCTTAGGCATAGGGTTATACAAACATCAGGCATTGACTTTTTGACCTTTCTTGAAGTCTCTATTTTCACATTCTCTCGACGATATACTTGTAAAATACTGTGACCTACTTTGTCCTATTAATGTGGTACTTGCAGATCTTCCAGCAGACAAAGAATCGTTGGACTGGAATACAAGAATGAAGATTGCTGCTGGTGCAGCTAAAGGGTTGGAGTATTTGCACGACAAAGCAAACCCTCCAGTCATTTATAGAGACTTGAAATCGTCCAATATCCTTCTTGATGAGGGTTTTCACCCCAAGTTATCAGATTTTGGGCTCGCCAAACTTGGTCCAGTTGGCGATAAAACTCATGTTTCCACGAGGGTGATGGGAACATATGGATATTGTGCTCCTGAATATGCAATGACTGGTCAACTCACGTTGAAATCCGATGTTTACAGTTTTGGGGTCGTGTTTCTTGAACTCATCACCGGACGTAAAGCCATTGATAACATGCGGGCCCACGGAGAGCATAATCTCGTAGCATGGGTAAGTACTCCCTCGGTCCCTAAATGAATGTCCAAATATCATTTTAAGGGACACTCTGAAAATGTGTGTTTTTTACATTTTAATGGGAAAAATGGAGAAATATTCTTGCTATCCACTTTCTAAACATTTAGTTTTACAATAATAAAGCGAATAGCAAAAAAAAAAATTGGTAAAAAGTGTTTAGGGACAGTTTTTCACATAAAAGACATTCATTTTGGGACAATTTTTTTTTTGAATTTGGATATTCATTTAGGGACAGATAAATGCCACCTTTTGTTTTCCTATAGTGCTTCAAGTAAGATAAGGTCTCTGAGTCGATCCCTTCTGACAATCTCTTAGTATTGAAAAAACTACTCCCTTCGTCTCAATTTAAGGTTCACCCTTCTGACAATCTCTTATGCATATGATTGATGACACTTGACGAATGGCCCACAAAAGCTTTTTCAAGTGGGTGCACAAATTACATTAAAAAAAAGGGCAAACCCCGGTGCGCCAAGCGCTCCCCGCCAACATTATTGAAGAAAAAAAAAAGCTGAGTTGTGGGATTAAACCAACAACCACAAGGTTAAAATGCCATTTGATTAAGTGGGTGGACTTGCACCCATATAGACATGTGTTGGTCCGCCACTGCACTTGACCTCAATAAACCCCCAATTTCAGGCATTGGTTTTAATTCCACATTCCATTAGTATAAGATTTACCCTTATTTAGAGTGTAGTGGGTTTCACGTAGAGAGTTCTTTCTTGTTTCTTTTATACCGTTTCTTGTGACAATCTCTTAGTATTGAAAAAACTACTCCCTTCGTCTCAATTTTAGGTTCACCCTTCTGACAATCTCTTATGCATATGATTGATGACACTTGACGAATGGCCGACCCAAAAGCTTTTTCAAGTGGGTGCACAAATTACATTATTGAAGAAAAAAAAAGCTGAGTTGTGGGATTAAACCAACAACCACAAGGTTAAAATGCCATTTGATTAAGTGGGTGGACTTGCACCCATATAGACATGCGTTGGTCCGCCACTGCACTTGACCTCAATAAACTCCCAATTTCAGGCATTGGTTTTAATTCCACATTCCATTAGTTTAAGATTTACCCTTATTTAGAGTGTAGTGGGTTTCACGTAGAGAGTTCTTTCTTGTTTCTTTTATACCGTTTCTTGTGTATTTTTGTAGGCAAGGCCACTTTTCAAGGACCGAAGAAAGTTCCCCAAAATGGCTGATCCATTATTGCAAGGCCGGTATCCTATGCGAGGACTTTACCAAGCACTTGCTGTTGCAGCCATGTGTTTACAAGAACAAGCTGCCACGAGACCTCTAATTGGGGATGTTGTGACTGCACTCACATATTTAGCCTCACAAAGCTATGACCCTAATGCTACTCCGTCCCAAATTACCAGAGTGGGGGCCTCTACTCCTAGACACAAGGACGATAGCCCAAGTGGGTCCGTACATGGTGGGTCCGCCCATAAAAACTCACCCGATTACAGAAAGAGAGAATCTTTAAGGGAAGTAAATAGTTTGGGAAATGGTGAGGGTAGTGGTAGTGGGTCCGGGAGGAAATGGGGGCTGGATGATCCGGATTCACAAAGGAATAGCCCTGCAAAGACTCCAAGAAACCGTGATATAGACAGAGAACGTGCAGTGGCAGAGGCTAAAATGTGGGGGGAGAACTGGAGGGAGAGAAAGAAAACAACTGCAATGGGAAGCTTTGATGCCACTAACGAATAACTTAAACGGAAAAACCTTTTCAAGGTCATATTTTGGTGTTGATGGTGATTAATTTCCATGTTCTTGGCCAAGGAATAACGTTTTCGGGTATCGATATTGGGCTCAGTGAATCTGAAGGGCGACATGGATAAAGGGGTTCCAAAGTGTTGTAAAAAGAATAGTATTTGCTGAAAAAATACTATGTATGTAGGAGGGATTTGTAGAGGGTGATGATGATATGATAAAAGTGGGGAAAGTTTGAAAATTTTGAAAATGGGAGGACAAGTTTGAAAATTATTTTTTTTTTTGCTCAATGTAATTGTCTGTCTAATTTTTTGTGGGTTTTGGTTTTGGGTGTAGCATTCTTTTGTGCATGAATTCTCTTCTAGTCTTGTTTTTGGCATACTCCAAAATGAGATTATATATATTGCTTATCTCTTCCTTTACTCCCAATGGGGTGTGTGTGTGGTGATGTGCCCAATAAATTACTACGCTTCTTTCTTTCGTCCCAATTTAAATTACACACTTTAATTACTCTCTTTGATCTAAAATAACTGTTTCTTTTGAACAAAATGTTTGATTCAAAATAGTTACATTATTTGGGGTCAAAACTATTCAAATTTCTATTTTATATTCGCGTTGAAACTTGTTTTGGTTTATTAATTGATTTATTGTGTGAAGTAATGTAAGAGAGAGAAACAATAAATATGAGCAATCTTGTTACTTTCATCATTAAGTTGGAATAATAATTGTCTCTTTTTAATCTGTGAAAAGTTCAAAAACAACATTTATTAGACCGAAGGGAGTATTAGTATAACTTTTTCATTGAGCATAAAAAAAAAAAGGAAAAAAATAATTGTAGAAGTAAGTGTTGATCACGAGATTTAGAATTAAGGGAGGGGGGGGGGGGGAAATTAGCATTGTGACTTGTGATTACGAGAGAAAGTGAGATAAGGAATAATAAGTAAAATATTAGTGTGAAAATGGATACTATGAAATAAAAAACAAATTATAACTTTTTCATTCAATTTATTTTTTTACTATGTTTCACGTCAGAAATCGAGTATAGAGGAATCAAACTCTGACATTGCACTCACCGGAAGTGAAGTTTGACTTTACCACTGGATTACTACTCCTTCGGGGACATAACTTTTTTATTTTAAAAAGTGTAGTTTTAATTGGGAATTATTTATTTTATTATTATTATTTTACTTATTTTTTGTAATATGTACTAATTTAAGTTGGAAGAAAAAAGTATACTTTTGTGCTAAAAAAAAATGTTAGAATGAGATAATGTCTACACATCTATTCATGTTCATGAATATTGTTAGTTTTCTTTCTTTATCGAGTCCAATCAATTAACTATATTATCCTTGCTTCTAGTCTCCCATTTTATTTGATTGATTTTTTTAATTTTTTTAATTTATCCATCCGTTACACTTTTAAGGTTCTTATCTGCGTTTTCAATACATTACTTACCGAGTAAGATTTTTAGTTTTCTTATTCCTAAAATGAACAATAGGATCTATTTACTATATTCATAATAACAATTCATTTATTATATTCTATCAACTTTCTCTTTTTTATTTTACTTTTCATACTCAAAATATTTATTTTTTCTTAATAATCGTGTATAGTCAAACTTTAAACTTTATTGTGAATGATGAGCCCGAACCATTCAGATCGGGCCCAAAGCTCGATCTGGTCCAAAGGTCAAGTATGACATGGTAATTCCTAGACCGCCAGAGTCAAGACCGCGGATAGCTAGAGCGCGTTAGTCAAGACCGCGATCTCCTAAGACTGTCCAAGTCAAGACCGCGATCTTCTAAGACCGTCCTAGTCAAGACCGCGGACAGCCAGACCGTCAGCAAGATGACCGCGCCAATCGTGACCGCAATTCATATGACAACGCCAATAATGTTTGCCGCGCTCAACATATATTGACCACGGTCTCATATCAGACTCCCGGTTATTCCATCAGACTCCCGATTAAAGCCAAAATTAAGTCAGACAAAAGTTTGTACCAACGCTGACACCAATAAGCCGGCTTATACCCATCGCATTAAATGGTGGCTCAGGCGCCAATTATCCTATGTACCTGTCCATCAGCGACATCTCTCTGCAGTAAATCTTGCTTTATTGTATGAGTTCAATAGGTGCGGACACGTGTTCTAGGTCAAAGACAGAGATATCCTTCAGGGCTGACATTATCAAGCACCTCCCTCTTATTATAAATATCAACCTTTGTCCTCATGGATAAAGTAAGTGCCAAATTATCATTTGTAAGTCATATTGTCTAAACCCTAAACACACAACTCACTAAGATATTTCATGTTTTATTCTCAGTTATAAACCCTCAGAAATCTTACTCTCACACCCGAGTGTCTGAGCTGGATTAAACTCTGATTTGATCTCTAACAATGCTCATCGTCTTTGTTGTATTTTAGGTACAAACAATCTACAAGCCAGATATTCTAATACAAGTGAGACCCGAAAGACGAGGCGACATCGGTGAAACTGAGGGAATACTGCTTTGATGATTGGTGCAAAAAAAATTCGTCACAAAATTAGCTTTGTATCTTTATCTTAAATTGCGGAAATAGTTTTAGTGCATTTATACGCGAATATAAGCAATGTAAAGTTTATTTTAAAAAAAAAAAAAGTGTGACAAATTAATTGTGATAATAATTACTAGACGGAAGAAACAGTTAATTTAATCTATTAAAATTTAATCTATTAAAAAATAAATTGTTATGCGTGGTTGTTCAGCTAGAATATACTTCCTCCGTTCCTTGAAAGATTGTATCATTTGCCATTTTGACTTGTCCCAAAAAATATGTCTCATTTCTAAACTTAGGCATGAATGTTAGTGCAAATCTACTAAGGTACAAAAAGGTGAAGTTCTTTCTTAATAATTACAAAATATACAACAAGACAATCTTTTAGAAACGGAGGGAGTATGTTTTTGTCAAAGTAGCATTGATTGATGGAAAACATGGTCAAACAAAGAGATTAATAATGTACGTGTAAAAGAACACTAACATCCGTACAATCTCAATTCGGATTAGCGTGTAATTTTGATCAATATTTAAATAAAAAATAATTATTCAAATATAAATTTAAAAATTATTATTATATCACAATTAATATACTTTTAATAATATTTTTTTAATTGAATCACTATTTTCTATTTAAATATTGGTAAAAGTTTTCGTTTGATCATTAATTAATCTATTAATCTGACTTGACGTGGGACCGAGGAATTATTCCTCGGTATCTAATTGAGATCCACTTATTTCTTCTCTTCTCGAATGCTTTTTGTTCTCCCTTTTCCTTTTACTATTCCCACCGCAACATAACTAAAACAAAAAAAAAAAAAAAAAACCTTATGATTTTTTCTTAGCGTCTCAAAAGAAAAAGTGAATGAAAATGAATAAATAATTCTATAACTTATTCATTAGAAGTTAATTCTCTATATGGAAGATTCGAAAATGAAACATGACACTCCCTCTTAACGAGTAGTAAAAGAATTCCATAATAATATTTGTTTTTGTCATTTGTGTTTGTGTTTGTTTCAAGAAAATATTGTGATTTATTATTGGGTTAAAATTATTGAATTTTGAAATTATCAATAAAGAAAGAAGACAGAGAAAAGAGATGATGAGAGTCAACCAGAGAAGAAGAGGATGTAATGCATTAAAAAATAAACACCATTAAATTAGTAATGAAAAATATTAAAATATTTGAATAGTAAAAATAAAAAAAAATAACTAGATTATTAATATGAAATGGGAAAAAAAAATATGTTGAGATAATGTTTGTAAGATTTGAATGAAACTAGTCAATGTTGATGGTAACCCAACTAGTGTCGGTGGTGGTGAGAGGTTTGACTAGAATTGTTGTTGGGAGTGAGTGGCTCAATAAGTCAAACCCTAATTTGATTTTTCACACCAGTCTTCGAAGACCACCATTCTTTTTCTTTTTGGGAGCCTTTAAAAAATGGGTCAATGGAATTTTTATCAACATACACTTTAATAGATATCAATATTTTAAACTCCTTCCCATTTTCACGAGCACAATACTGATACAGTTAAATTGGCTTCAACCTTCTACTCTATCGTCTTCATTCAGTCACATGGTTGAGTTCGTTTTGGGTATGAATGAGATCGGCTCAAACATTCGTGAGTCTTATCGAGATCGACACATCTCGATCGTCGAGCATAAAGGTAGGTCAATGTGGCATCGAGTAAAGCATTGGCTACAGAGCAACTGAATCAGTTCGAAATCCATCACTCAAATGTGAATGGCACAAGTAATAATTTTAGTCTTTAACACTTCTCTTTTCCCCTCCCTCCCAAACAAAGTAATACAAGTGGGTTTGAAATCGATCGTACGGTCATTTGCCTGATATTGCCACTGCTATGATCTGTTAGTATTTGGCACATGAGCAATATTCATAACTTTGTGATTTTAAACAAGAAAAAAAAGAGCAATATTCATAAAAGGATGTTTAGAATTAAACTTTTATATGTGGAACACACTCAAAATGAAACTAATATCAACTCTTAATGGTAAAAAAGGGCATTTACCAAAAACTACTTTTGAAATATGGATGTTATACAAAAAAAAAAAAAAAAAAAAAAAAAAAAAACCAAGTTGAATATTACAAAAAAACTCTTTGAATAATACAAAAAACTACTCTTTTTTTGCTTTTATCTGACAAATAACTGATAAATGCATTTATCAGATTTATCAATTATTTGTCAGATAAACGCATTTATCAGTTGTTTAACCAAAAAACCAAACACAAAATATTCGTTAAAAAACTGGTAAATGAATTTATTAATTATAAACAATTATAAACGCATTTATCAGTTATTTAAGCTGAAAAGGCAAAAAAAAATAGTTAAAATAAAAAAAGTAATTTTTTTGCAATCTCACAACTTAATCTCACAACTTACATGTTTTTTTTACAAATAGCATCTTTTTGAAATAATTTTTGGTAAAAACTCCTTGTAAAAAATAAGTGAGAAGTCCAAATTTTGACCACTGTTTAAAATACAAATGATTTGAGACAGGGAAAAAAAAAAAGGAAAACGCGACACTTGAGGGACAGAGTATCTTGGTATTGTCTGACAATATTCTGACAATGTAACTGCTTAAGTTTTAGGTTACAAATCACAGTTAGGTGTCATCTCGGGGATGGAAAAATGGGTATCCCGAGTCACATTGGGTAAAACCCCATTTTATCCAACAAGGTTAATGGGCATATATGGATATTATCCATTATACCCATTAAGTATAAACTAAAACTTAAGCAGTTACATTGTCAGAATGTTGTCAGACAATATCATCATCCTTGTTACCAAATGAATAGGCATCAGAGATAGCTTTGTATATTCATTCGTACAATCCTGACTACTACTAAATACATATATCCACCTTTTCTACGCTCCTCTTATCAGTCTACTGGAGCTGGGCGGAAATCCCTAATACTAAAGGGGAAATAAGTTTAAGAATTACAAAACAAGATGCAATGATTTTGGTTTAATGAATCTTCCATACCTTCTTCAAAGAAGTGAAGATATCACTTCCTCTTCTTTCCCTGCAAAAAATCATCAGTTAGCTTAGCCACTAGCTATGTATTCCCTCCGGTCCAAAATATTTGTTGCTTTTGGACAACTTTTTTAGTGCAAAATAATTGTCCATTTAGGGTCAAAAGCATTTGAATTCCACTTTTACCCTTGCACTGTATTGTATTAATTGTTCTATTGAGTGAAGTAGTTTTAAGAAGGGTAAATTTGGTGGTTACTTCATTAAGTTGTAGTAATGATTGTGTTTATTGAATCTAGAAAAAGTCAAAATGCGAAGAACAAAATTTTTAAAAAAAACAAGAGCAATGGATTATGTTTTTACCGAGTTAACGTAATCATCCATTGAAGCCTGCTTTCGCTTTTTTTGGTTAGAAGGTGGGCTCTCAGCAGCTTGCCTTGCCAATGCACGCTTTGATGGTGTCGAGTTCTACAATTTCAATAGGATGCAATGAGATTCAATTAATTCAAAAAATCAGAATAAAAGACATCAACAATGTGCAAGTGTGTGTGTGAGAGAGAGAGGAGAGAGAACCTTTGCTAGCTTCTTCTCTTTACGGGCCTGCCTTTCCCTCTCATCAAATTCTTGGTTTTCCCTCTCAACTAACCTAATGAGAGTATCACACCTCCTTGCAAGCTCCGTTGTAGTGCGAGACTTCACAAACCAATCAAAGCGGAACAGTGGTGATGTCCTAAAAGTCGCCTTTAACTCTTCCCAGTTGCCATACCCAATTTTGTGAACCATGCAAATCTGTGCACAGTGAAATCAGCAATTAGTTGCAATTTACCAATACTTCCTCTGCCCTGGAAAGTTAGTCCCTCTTTTTTCATTGTTACTTTGAATGAACTTTGAACAATAATTTAGGTTACTTTTAATTTCCCTAATGAGAATCTAAAAATTGTTATTGATAATATTTATAATGGTGTATCAATAACAAGTTTTAGATTGTCATTAGGGAAATTAAAAGTAACCTAAATTATATCTCAAAGTTCATTCAAACTAATAACGAAAAATGAGGGAGTACTCCCCACCTCCCACCCCACCCAAAAAGAAAGGTAAGTGAGTATGCTATGCAATTTAATGCAATCCCTCACCATGAACCGATCACATTCTTCATTGTATAGCTTCCCTTTGTTCTGACCATACTGAATTTTCAACTCCAGCCAAGGGTTCTTGTAGCGGTCTAATTTCTTCCCAATAGCTTTCATTATTTCATCTCTGCGAGAAATTCTAGCCTCCCCTCTTTCTATATTTTTTATGATTCGATCATAATCTGGAAACAAGACAATAGATTATCAAACTGGGTACCACATAATAAGCTTCCAGATTAAAGTCACCACTTAGCCTCTAATTCATCTTTCATGGGAATAACATAATCAACCAGGTCCAGGGAAACCATTAATCTGGTCCATATTTATGTCCTAGAAAGACTCAAGGAACATCTTCCAACCCTTGGATTTGGAAATTGGAAGAACATCTTGAACTTCATAGAACTCGATCAAAAAATCTAATTTAAACTCCAGTGGTTTGGATTAAGTGGCGAAACAGTTTAATTAGATCAGTCCCTTGGTAAAAGCACCATTATTGAGGAATACAGTAAGGTTCTTCACCAATACACTTGCAAAAGATGGGCTTATGAGTGGATGCACGAGCCTAAAGACCAAATAATAAACAATTACAACCCAAACAGATGGTAATCTCAAACATTTACCACAAGAAACGGTGGGGGAGCAATATAAGCATCAAAAAGTGAGTAAAATTTCTGAAACTTGGTTAATTTCTAGTCACTTACTAAGAGTACCATTTTAAAGACAAACTTTTAAATATTATACGGAGTAATACTTAACTATTATATACTCCCTCCGTCCCATTACAAACCACAAATATTCCTTTTTTTCCGTCCCATTACAAACCACAAATTCACTATTTCCTCCACTCATTCTCTCTCCTATCATTATTTTAATACTCACAACACCATTATAATTTACTATTCCCTCCACTCATTCTCTCTCCTATTTTACTTTTACACTCACAACATTTATATCATTATTTTTTTCCTTAATCTCCGCGTAAACAGTAAATTTCCTCTTTCTACCGGGACGGAGGGAGTATATTTTTATATTGCAGCAAAACCTAAACTTGCATCTTATTTTTACACGTAATAGAAAGATCACACTTTCAAAGAAAATTAACAAAAGAATGGACAACCTTAACTAAATCTTAAAAATGGGACCCTTTCGCCGGAACTAAGAAGTAAGACTCATTCTTGGAAGGAGTACTTCAGTACAAATAGGAATCTTAATTCATCAGTCGAAAAGCTAATAAGAATCCAATGCCTATTTGCAGCTTAAGTTTGACATCCTATAAATTTTGCAAGCGCCAAAACAGTAACCATGCCTTTCTCTTCTTCCTTTTGGCAAGTTAAGAGAAGCAGGAGTTTGCTTCTGACGCGGTATACTAATGACCTTTCTCCACAAACTAATATGCTATGTAAAAAAAACAAAAAACTAAGTCTCATTATTAACAAGGCAGTAAAACAAGACCACTACTCAAGTAAGCAGAAATAGAAAGCAGCAGTAACTACTTTCACTTACCATTCAACTCCTTGTATCTTTCTTTAAAGACTCTAGCATATCTTTCAACTTCCTCCTCTGTTTTCCCTTCCATATCCAACACTATATTTTTAACATCACTCCGGCCATACTTCTCACAAGCCCTTAAAAAAGTATTGAAGTCTTTCCGACTCCAAGTTGCGAAACCCTTCAATCATGAATAGTAAGTTCAGTGAGATTGGCACATAGAGGCACATTACAGAAATAAAAAATAAAATATTTACGCTTACTTCTTCCAATAGTTTCTCTTTTTCTTCCTGCTCTTCGGCAGTCAAGGGATCTCCCACCTCTACATAACCAAATCACAGTCAGGAAACCACTAAAAATTGTTCACATCAAAGGAGAGAGCTCATTCGATGATAGGTTTCAACATACCTTCAGGTTGTTCATCAACATCAATGGAGTCTTTTACCTGATTCTTCTGATTTATTTGCTGAAAATTAATAAACCACCCAATATTTTATTCCAAGTAATCAGCAATAAACGTGCACAAACTTGAGCGTTTTAATGCAGTAAAATTGGGTGATAATCATCATTGGAAATTTGGAAGTTGTAGGAACATGAAAGTATACACACCATGAGATAGCGCACTTCTTTCTCATACAACTCACTAAGCCTTTGTGTGTTGAAGAACTGGAAGTCGTGCCTAAATAAGAGGCAGCAGGTACAAGTGAGATCCCAATGACATTGATCAAAGAAAGAAAGTGTTATGGGAAGACACCAAGACATATAATGAATTTAACACTATACTTACAGCTGTGGCATGCGAGGAATTCTAGGCTCTTTTGGCCTTGCAGGACCACTTTGACGCATTGTTTGCTTGAAGTATTCAGATTCTGAGTAACTGAAAACAATGACAAAATAATTTTACTCCATCTGAGCACGAGTGAATATTGAGAGAGTTAGAATTAGAAATGAATACTTACTTGCGCTTCCTCTCTCTTCTAGGTGGCTCCACCCAATTATCACTGACAATCTTCTTAAAATCAACCTTGTTTTCCTCCTAAAATAAGGGATTAAAATTAGGAGTAAGCTGAAATATACTTGCAAACAAAAATATATTGCTAAAATAATAATAATAATAATAATAATAATAATAATAATAATATCAAAAGATTATGAATTGTATGTGGTACCTTATCATCATCAAAATCATACAGATCAGCAGCTGCCCAAGGAAGACATTAAAAATGGTACAATCACAAATGTAAGCATTAATCAAAATCTTTAAACATTTAATGCACATACTGTCATCCATCTTAAATTTGATGGCATCTTCAGTAAATTTCTTCATCTTGGCATCAAGCTCAGCTGTTGCCTCCTCTCCTTTAGCAATGATTCTATCGATATCCTCATCCGTAATTGTGCTATCCTTTGAACTAAAAACCATTTCAGCACCAAACCTCACCATTTGCAGTAGCTCATCTTTGTTAACGGCTGCAATAAAGCACCATAAACTGTTAAGGGCTCAACTCAGGCAAATTGTATACCTTTATCTGCCAAAGAGAGGCTGCTAAAGCACAAGCTGCTTACTTTTCTGCTCTGCTAGGCGTCCTTGTTGAATAACTAATGCATCAAGAGCAAGCTTTTTGTAAGCCCTCTCAATCACCTTCTCTTCAATGGTGTACTGCTCAGAGTCAATGAGAAATCAGAAATAAAACAGTGGACGCTAATTCAACTAGCTTTCAGTTTATTTCAGAGTGTTTGACAGACCTCAGTGCAAAAACGGAACACTTGAACTTCTTTCTTCTGCCCAATCCTATGAGCACGGTCCTGAGCCTGTAAATCAACTTGTGGGTTCCTGCAATATAATAACAAATATCAATCAAATTAGCATAACCATATATGATCCCAAGAAATGAGTCAAACTCATTAGCTTAATCAGTTCGTACCAGTCACTATCATAAAGAATAACAACATCTGCGGTAGCAAGATTGATGCCGAGCCCTCCAGCTCTAGTTGACAGTAAGAAGACAAACTTCTCACTTCCTGGCTTATTGAAGGCCTCAATCGAAGCATCACGATCATCACCACCAGTATTTCCATCAATTCGACAATAAAGATACCCACGGAACATACAGTAGTCTTCAAGAATATCCAGGAGTCTCGTCATCTAATTATATCAACAAGCAGATAAATATTCATGCTTCGGAAATAAACTTACCAAATTTGTAGAAAGCAATCCTAAGGAACCACAATATGCGACATCTTGATGGTGATTTCTATAATAGTAACAAAAGAAAAAAGAATGATAAGGGACCTGTGAAAATATTAAGACCCTTGAATCACGCTCCTTCAGCTTTGGAAGCAGCTTATCCAAAAGAACCATCTTGCCTGCATAAATTTGTGGATTTAAAAAAAGTAATGTCAGCAAGCCCTGAATTAAAAAGGTCTAAGCACACTGCCAGACAATGAATGCATTGAGAAATTACCAGCACTAGTTACAAGATGATCTCCAGTGGTGTAAGGCGGGCCAGGTTCAGCACCTTGGAAGAGGTATGGGTGGTTACAACATTTACGCAGTTGCATTGCTATATTTAGAAGACGCTTACGCTCTCCACCAGCATTTACAACCTCAAGATCTTTCTGTAATAAAGCTTTGTAATATTGCTTCTGCATTTGGGACATCCCAACCTTGAGTATTGTTTCTTTTTTGGGAGGTAAACCTTTCTCAACATCAGATTTCAACCTTCGGAGAAGAAATGGTCGCAAAACCTAGAGATAGTACTTACAAGATTAATATATTTATTTATTTTATAAGGGAACTAAAAAAAAATTAATAGTTGATTAGATTGAATGAAACAGGCAAATATAACTGAAACGGGGCTGGCTAGCATACCTTGTGAAGCTGCTGTACAACCTCCTGCTGATCATTTTCACCCGATATTTGAAACCATTCATCGAAAGTCTCAGCCGAGCTGAAGATCTCAGGAAGTAAAAAGTTTAGCAGAGACCACAGCTCATGAAGATTGTTCTGCACACAAAAGTAGATAAAAATAAAATCTTTCAGTAATTTTCAAGAAAATAATAACAAAAACCTTGCATATTCTTCTTTCATTGTAGTCGGTGCATGAAAAAATACATTGTAAATAAAGCAAATTAGTGTGTAGGTGACCCTGTGACGGTGCTAAGTTTGAGGGGTGAGTATGAGCAGCACCAGCCCAGAGAATCAAACACTATAAAAGTCCAAAAGACTCTGAATCCTAGAAATCTCTGGAATTAAAACAGGCATCAACATCCTTTTTTCCCAAGTTAATAATATTCAACTAATGCACTGACAAAAGGGCTATCATATGCATTCATCAGGAAAACCACAAGGGAAAGTTATGAAAAACATACCTGAAGAGGTGTGCCCGTGATAAGAAGGCGATAATTAGTATTGTAAATCCTCATGGTCTTTGAAAGAAGTGAATTCTCATTCTTTATCCGATGAGCTTCATCAATTATAATATAACGCCAGCTAAAGCGGCGTAAAGTAGTCTTCTCTTTGATGGCCATTTCAAAACTTGTGACACATACATCAAACCTCCCGGCGACAAGAAGCTCTTCACGTATATATTTCTACAAAATTAGGCATTACTTATTTAGGAATTTCATGGTATCTAGTTACAACAATCGGAATAGAAAAAGTTTCTTAACCAAGCTGAAACTTAGTAGCATACCCTCTCATCAGGATTTCCAAGGAACTTTACAGCACGCAAGATTGGGCAAAAGCGTTTAATCTCATTCATCCAGTTGCCAAGAGTAGATTTTGGAGCAACAACCATATGTGGTCCAGTTATCCCTCTAAATTCATTTAGATAGCCAAGTAAGGAGATGGTTTGCAAGGTCTTACCAAGTCCCTGAACACCCACAACAAAATCATCAAGATCAATGAAATTAAGTATTTAGAGCTATTCAAAAATACAAATAGTAAGGTACGGATGGCAAAGATATAAACTTACCATCTCATCTGCAAGAATACCATTGATACCATTTTCATATAGTCGTATCATCCAATTCAACCCAGCAAGTTGATAATCTCTCATCTTTCCTTGGATACCTACAAAAAATAACAAATTAATTATACAACTGAACCACGCCTCAAACTGACAATCAAATCAACCATCTATAACTAACCATCTCAACATACTTGATAGATGTAGCATAATCAAAAAATGGACTAGGATCATGAAACCAAAAAGAACTGCCTGGTTATACTTTGATTAGAATACTTCAGTCACATGGGTACAGGAGAACAGAACAGGGATAGAAAAAAGAAGTGGCAACAAATCTACTGAACTGAAGTTGATGAAAAACATCTTTGTTTAGCTTATCATTTCGTTGACCAGGAAAACGAATTGAAATGTTAAAATGGAAATATCTAGAACAATCTATTTCAAACTTTTACATGAATACTACAGAGAAAAAAACTAGACAGAAAAATCAAACCACGTAATAGAGATATGTTAAAAACATTATTATAAACAAATATCTGACCAAAAACAAAGTTGGGTAGCACTAAAGTGTGTACACCTTTGAAGGCCCATAGAAGCCATAACACAATATTAAGAAAGAACAAAAAGGATCTTACAAGAGGGTTGTACAAGCAGCCGTGTATGTCCTGTGCCAGAGAGACCATCCTCTTCCTCTTTGAGGTACTCTTCATCTTCTTCCTCTTCAGTTACCTTTGATGCATGACGACCCCTATTGCATAAATTTAGATGAATCAATAATCAATCCTTAATTGCATGTACACTTACATAAGAACACGTTGTATGACAGGTTTGCTATGGACATCCATCTTTCTCCAGCTAAAGAAAAGTTTGTATCATATTATGTCACTATGATTTTATACAGAAATGAGAAAAGGCAAACCAATAAAATAGTAACATATTCTGGCAAAACATTGTCAATTGATAGCAATACAACTAACATTTAGCCTCCCCATAGAGTTATTAAAGTGAGTAAACACTAAATAGCAGCAAGACATGGGTTAGAAATTGCACATTTAATCATAACCTATATTCTTGTATGCAACAAATGTGAAAATATAATGCAAAAAGGGTGAAGTATATGACAATAAGCATTTAGAATGACAATGACCCTTGGCTACTCAAACAATATATATCTACCTTCCTTTTCCCTTCTTTTGTGATGCAGACTGATCACTTTTGGCAAAATGAGCAAATAGTTCCGTCTGCTGCAACAAGAACTTCAGTCTTCCCTTTCCGTTGTTCTGTCAAAGTAAAATCACTATCACTCGCTGGACTTCGTATCAAATAAAACTAACAAAATATTAATTAATATATAAAGTGATATCCGGCAAACAATAACCATGCATTCATATTCAAAAGAAGTCTTATGTGATTTTCAAGAACCCACCATATCAGCATCAATGGTAGCATTTTGCTGATCCAATATTTCTTGAACCTTTTGTCTCTTTAATTTCTGCATTTCCTTTAGTCTGGCCTTTTCACGGCTACTAATTTCATTACTAGCCTCATCCTGCAAGTAAAGAGAACGACCACAAGTTATTTTGAGCAACTAATGTTGTTCAAGTAATATCTCCTCTAGTCCACTCAAGTAGATCCAACTGAATAAGTCAAAGATTTATCAGGTACATAATCATATCCTTTGAAGTAACCTCTACATCAAACATCATTTGATGTATTCAATTAGTTCAATTCAAATGTCACAGAATAGGTTAGTATATAATGAGATTCAAATACCAGAAGTATTAAGAAAAGGTAGCACATTGTATTTTGGAGATGAATGCAGACTACTATGCATGTAGAGATCATACAAGAGCTCTATCCACTACTGACACTGTTCCACTTGAAGAATAAAGAGTCAAAAACTTTATGTAACAGACAACTACCCTAGGCGATAATTGATAGATATTGGACGTCATTTTGCTGCTTCAAACTTTATATTTGTATGGAATGGGTAGAGTTGATTAACAAGCTTTCAAGATGAGACCCAAACGGGAGATCCCAGAACATGAACGAAGAATATTTGAGAGGAATGGAAAGAGTTTACATGTAATAACCTGGTTATTACCGATACGACTTCGAAAGTAGCAACTGTTAACGAGTTTGCTATTGTTCTACTTTCATCAATTTGCTCGGGAACCAAACAGAATAAAGCAAAGATAGCCCTTTTAGTCATCCTTCTGGAAAGGTCAATGAATGCACAATTTAAGCATGTGAGGGAGGCTCAAAGGTTAGAGTTTAACACGTTTGAAACTTCAAGATTCAAAGTTTCACATATGTTCTATTTTCTACTCTCTTTCTTTCGGCAAAGAGAGAGAGAGAACAAATACAGATTACAAACTAACCAACAACTGTAATTTCAACCTTCCGGAGAAAACAATGAATGCACAAACTAGATTCTTACTGAAACCTTAAAGCTTAGAAATTTATCAACCGAAATTAAAACTGACCACAATCTCTAGTAAAATGAGTTTTGCTAACCAACAATACATTAGTTCACAGTTGCACTATATCAAATTTGCACCAAGCCAAGTAAATTAGACAGATATATCCCGTAAAATGCTAACAGATCAATACATGCACAAGTATAGCCGTGACAGTTAACTACTAATTAAGCTTCAAACTCAAAACCCTAGCAAACAATCCCATTACAACTCACACAATACAAATGCCGAAAAAATCTTACAAACTGAATCACCTCAAATAACAGACAAGAAACCCTAACAAGCAACCCGTACAACAAACTAAAGTACAGATCTCAAGTCTCAGCAAGCAAAAAACAAGTAAACTACAACAATACAAAGTTAGTGAAAACTAACCTCGTTATTATTATCATCATCGTCCTGTTCATCTCCGGAACCAGTATCGTCATCGTCGTCGGAATCAACCGGTCTCGCGACGGCCTCGAGTTCCTCCTCGTCTTCTTCTTCAACCACCTCATTAGCCTGGTCATTCACTTGCTCTTCTTCCGACGAAATTGAAAGAGATTCCTCCGACGATTCCTCCTTCGGTTTCGAATGTTTCGCCATGGCTATAGAAATCGCAGAGATCGAGTTACGGAGTGGGGGAAGGGAGCTGGGATTTGGGGGAAACAAAAGGGGGCCGACTTGTTAAAAGGGAGAAAAAAAAGTGAAAGTTTAATTTTATTTAAGAGGGCTTATGTGGAATTGGGCTTTTTTGGGTTTTTGTTGGAAACTGTTTGGGGGATTTCCCGCCAGTTATGTTGTGAAATGTGGTTTCCCGCTTTGTTTTTGAGACCGCCGGTGGGTTTAGCTTGAACCCTAGTTGTAAGAACCAATCGACGATCTCGGACTCGCGTCATTTTATAAGAAAACCAACCGAGTTGAGTAATGATTTATCGGATTTGGTTATTTTGTTAAATAAATGTAAGTAAATAGAGTTGGTCTTACAAAAAATGTGTTTTTTTTTGCACTTAGGAAAAATGTATTTTGTTTTTCCCGTTTTTGTCAGTTTCACAAAGTGCCAGTGCAAATGTAACCAAGTGCCGGTGTAAAAAAGTAGTGTCAGTTTAATAAAGTGCCAGTGTAACAAAGTGCAGTGCATGTGTAAAAAAGTGTCAGTGTAAAAAGTGTCAGTTCCAGTTTAACAAAGTGTTAGTTAGAGGTTCCCAAACGGTTCAAACCGCCGGTTCCGGTTTCGAACCGGCGGTTCACGGTTCGCCCAAATATTGAACCGAAATCGGCCCGGTTTAGTCACGGTTCCGGTCCCCGGTTCGAACCGGCCGTATGGTTCCGGTTCAGATTTTAAACCGGCAATTTCAAAAAAAAATTAAAAAAAAAAATTGGTTTGGGCGGTCGACCAAGATGGGCCGAATGATGTGGGCGGACGCCCATGTGTCCAGTCTTTCAAAAAAAAACATAGCTTGGTTTGGGCGGCCGCCCAAGATGGGCCGAATGACTTGGGCGGTCGCCCAAGTGTCCAGTCTTTCAAAAAAAAAACAGTTAAATTTTTAACAATTTCTGTTAAGTTTTATAAAAAAGTTAATTTTTTGCAAAAAAGTTAATTTTTTGCAAAAAAGTTAATTTTTTGCAAAAAAGTTAATTTTTTGCAAAAAAGTCATATAAAAACTTAATTTTTTTAAAAATAAACGAAAGTATATAAAAGAAAAAGGGACGGTACCCTTAAATTTTATTAATTAAAATAAAATTACAAATGAGGGGGACAACCAACCTTACCCTTTTATAAATAAGGGGGGACATTTAGGAGCCTTTACCTCAACCTAACTATTACAATTAAATAAAAATAAACCTAATCTAAAATCTAATCTATAAAATTACAATTAACCTAATCTAAAGTCTAAAGAGCGGCGTAGTTCATTCGGCTTCGCTCCCCGATGTATCTTCATCAAAGGCCTCCTCCTCTTCGAAACTACTTCTTTTATCTTGAAGTCGTAGTTCGGCTCTATGCCAATCGCCGAGCACCATTTTATATTCTAAATTATATGTAGACAACCTTGACCTTCGATCGGACAAGACATTTCCTCCTACACTAAATACTTCTTCTACGGCGACGGTTGAGGCGGGAGCGGCTAGGATCTCCTTTGCTATCAATGATAGAATAGGATAGTTGTTTGCCCTTCGTGCCCACCACTTTGCAATATCAAAATCTTCTATAGGCTCAAAAGAAGTGGCTAAATAATTTTCAAGTTCAACATAAGTGGAGCCACCTCGTTGACGTTTTTGAGTTCTAGAACTAATTAAATTATCTATAAAGTTAAAGGGATCGCTATCTTCGTGAGAACTACCACCTACATTTTCACTACTAGGATAAACAATATTACCAAAAAGATCATAATATTCTCTATAAAGTGCATATACAATATTTTTAGTCTCAGTTACAACGTCTTTTGCCTTTGGGATAGGTCTATCTAAAAACAAATCAAAGCCGGTGGAAAATAGATTCTTATAATAATAATCAAGTATTTGTTCTAAACCGTCTTCTCTTATCCTAGGATCTAATAGTTTAGCTACTAAAAACAATGGGGGAATGTTCAAAAAATATTTAAGCCATTTTGTTCTCATCTAGCTAATACATTCACCTAAAATTGGACAATCTTTAAAATGCATAAATATATAACTAATTTTAGCGGCCTGTTCTATAACTAACGGTGAAGTGGGATAGTAAGAACTGGATAATTGTACGGTAGCATCTTTAAAAACTTTCAAAATTTTCTTTAAATTATTACAAACATCCCATTGATGAGGCAATATTATAGTTGAATACTCTATTGTTGAATAAACTGACACAATAGTTCACGAAAATCATAAGAGTCGGATAACATTTTATAAGTGGAATTCCATCGATTTGGAACATCTAGGGAAAATCTTTTAGGTGGGATATTATTTATTTTACAAAATCTAATCCACAATTTTGTTACACTATGATTTCTCATTATATAAGCAAGAACTTCCTTAATTGGGGCTACATGTTCCTTTAAAGTTGATAAACCATCTTGCACACATAAATTTAAAATATGACATATGCACCTAACATGAAAAAATTTACCCCCAATGGATGGTTGACAAATATCAATGAGTGATGGTAGACTAACAGTATTATTAGCAGCATTATCAAATCCAATTGAAAAAAATTTGTGAACTAATCAATATTCTTGTAAAACATTAGCAATTTTACTACAAATATTTTGAGCATTATGAACAGTATCAAAAGATTTATATGCAATTAATCGTTTTTGTAATTTCCAACTAATATCAACCCAATGATATGTAATTCCTATATAGCTATGAGTTTGCCAATGGTCACTCCATATATCGGCACATATTGACAATTTTTTGGGTAAATCTTTAAACGTATTAATTAAAGTTAATTTCCCTTGTAGATATTGGGCTTTAGTATCACGAGTACTTGTATTTTTATTAATTTTTTTAGCCGCGGGATTTAAATAAAGTTGTTCCATATGAGACCATAATCTATCATTAGTAAAATTAAAGGGTAATCCTTTAGCAGCAGTATATTTTGTCATTTCTATTCTATACGTTGCATTATCAAATTTAAATAATTGCGAAGACGTACCTTGTGAGGATCCCGTAAATCCTTGTAGTTGTGTTTGATCTTGGGCATCTCCAACTTGGTCGGGGTGCCTTGACGTCAAGTGTCTTTTAAATGTCCCATAACCACCTCCATGGGTAAACTTAAATTTTTGAGGGCAATGGTTGCAAGAAACGGTGTATTGGTTGGTACCTTCAATTGGCACTTTTGAAAAATGCACGGTCATGATGTCCGACCTTCCCGTGGATCGACCTCCTCGACCTCGGATTTGAGTTTGACCACCCCCTCGCGCTTCACTTTGGGTTTAAGTGGTTTGAGTGTTACTCCCTTCGGTATGACCATGATCACCCATTGGAAATGTTGCATCAACTTCGTCATCGCTCAAATTAAGCGTTTCTTGTGGTAGTGGTTGTACATTAAGATTATCCCAAATGAAATCATCGGGGGGAGGGGAAATGGACGCGTAGTTGATACACTCTTTCCCTTATCGCCACGGCCGCCACGAGATGAAGAGATTTTTTTTGTGAAAAGATTATATTATGTGAAAAAAATGAAATTATGGAGACTTTGAGTTTGAGACTTTGCAAGTTTGAGATAATATAGAGATTAATTGAGAGAGAGATTTGAGAGATTGAGATGAGAAAAAGATTTGAGAGATTGAGAGAGGAGAGAATGAGTAGTGAAAAAAATGAAGGGAGGGGGAGGATATTTATAGGTTTGAGAGAAAAAGAAAAAAAAAACGTTTTAGGGACCAAAAAAAAAACCGTTTTAGGGACCAAAACGGTTAAGAAAATATTTTTTTTTACATTTTGATCACTAAACAGTCAAAATGACCGTTATCTAACGGTCATTAAACAGGGACCGTCGGATCAAAAAATGGACGCACCAGATCAACTAGTCGTTGGCGGTTCACCGGTTCCGGGTCGTGAACCGGCGGTTCCGATTCCGGTTCCTGAACCGGCGGTTCACCGGTTTTTGAATTTACGAACCTTAACCGGACCGGCAAACCGCCGGTTCACCGGTTCAGCCGATCGGGTTTCCCTCCGGTTTTGAGCCGGTCCGGTTCCGGTTCGGACCCGGTTGGGCATATCTAGTATAACAAAGTGCCAATGTAAAAAAAGTGTCAGTGCATGTATATTAAGTCAGTTTATAAACTAACACTGACACTTTGTTACACTAACACTGGCACTTTGTTAAACTAACACTGACACTTGTTTTACACTAACACCTGCACTTATTATACCTAGCACTGGCATTGTAAAATAAATGGACTGGCATTTATTATACCTAGCACTGGCTAATTTGCTGAACAGAAAGAAAGAAAGGATGTCAGCCCTAAAATTCTCTCCAGCCCTAACAGAAATCAATGAGAGGAAAATCCAAATAGAATGGCGAAGTTGAGGTGAGGATTGAGGTAGCCCTGATCTATTCAGCAAAATCAAATAGGATTTTTCAATTGGATGAATAGAGGTGAGAGAATGAAACCAATCAATCAAATTATTAACATTAAAGTAGAGATTTGGGAATAAGAGAAGAGTAGAGATTAGGTGGTGAAACCGTGAGTTTTTGGGAACATATTTATGTTTCCTTATTTCATTATACTTCTATTATGGTAAGAAGATTTTGGGACTTTCATGGAAGATTTATAAGTATCCTACTTTGACTAGGAATTGTAAATATAGTAAATATCTTTTATTTATGTACATAGTTTTATATTAGGACTAACCCACTAATATTCTATTTCTTTGTGAGTGTGTTTTATGTTTTCATATAGGAAAAGAGATCTCACAAAGGAAGAGGTCGATTACATGAAGATCTTCTCCATGGTGCACTATAAATACAAGACATTCAACACATAAGAAGACACGGAATTTTAGAGAGAAAATTACATACTCTTCATTGTATTCGACATTGTTGATTTTAGGTTGTGAGTGTAGGTTGTGCCTTACATCCGTAACTCACATCTAGATTTTCATAGAGTTCTCTTGTTTTACTTCTGACTAGAATAGGTCCTACTTGGGAAAGGGGAGTTGTTCTTGTCATAGAAGGTGATTAGAACTCGTTTAGTATTTTCATATTTTAGTTTTTCACTTATTTGTTTTTGTAAGCAACAAAAGTTTTTATAGTGAAAAGTTTTTTGGGCGTAAGCCTAGTTTGCTGATCTCATAGATCAGTAAGCGTAAATAATTCTTGAGTTATTGCATTTAATTTGCTTTTAATTATTTTATTCCGCTGCATTATCTGTGGGTGTGTGGACAGTTGTAAGACACATTTGTACTCACATCCGTTGTCTGTTGGGTGATCTAAGTTTCCTAGCTATACGAAACTTTCAATTGGTATCAGAGCCAACTCTCGATATATTACTGAGTGTTGATCCAGAAAGTGTAGTCATTATGGATTGCCAAAATCACCAAAACAGGCCTCCTGTCTTGGATGACACCAATTATTCTCTTTGGAAGTCTAAGATGCGAAATTACATCAAAAGTATTGATGAAAGGGCTTGAATGTGTATTCTTGTTGCATGGCAACCTCCTAATGTGGAGAAAAAGTCACCTTCTGGTGTTGGTGAGTCTATTTTCGAAAGAAAAACTGAAGATCAATGGACTCTTGATGAAATACAAGCTGCAAATTATAATTCGAAAGTTATGGGTGCTATTTCCAGCCATGTTTCTGAGAATATGTACAAGCTTATAACTAATGAGAGTATAGCCAAAGCTGCTTGGGATATTTTGCAAACTCAATGTGAGGGAGCACCAATTGTGAAGGCTACCAGGCTTAGAATTTTAATGGATAGGTTTGAGTTACTTCGAATGGAAGAAACTGAGGACATTGTGTCATATGCTGCTAAGATTCATGAGATTTCGAATGAATGCACAAGTCTAGGAGAATCTATCTCCAATGCAAGACTTGTAAGTAAGATTTTAAGGACCTTACCTGAAAGGTTTAACATAAAAGTGGCTGTGATTGAGGAAACAAAAGACACAAACACTGTAGGTCTTGATACAATTGTAGGAATCTTGACTGTGTTTGAGCTAAACCTTGAGGCTCAGAAAAAGAATAAAACACATAGTCTTGCTCTCAAAAGTGCTGCTGCACTTCCAAAGGAGCTTGTGGAATTATCCTCTGAAATTGACAAGTCTAATCTAGAAGAAGAGGATGTAGCTCTTATTTCAAAGAAGTTCAGTTCAATACTGAAAAATAGAAGGATAAGTAAATTTTCTAACAAACCTACTCTCAGTGCTCCTGAAAAATCAAAATCTAGCACTGACACTGGATTCAAGAAACCAAGCTTTGAAAACAAATCATCTGAATTTGTCCAATGTAGGGCATGTCGTGGCTTTGGTCATTATGCCAATGAGTGTGCTAACACACTTAAAAAGAAAGGAATGAGCTTAACTGCTACCCTTAGTGACAGTGAGGATGATGAAGAAGAAGTGGCTAACATGTCTATCATAAACTGCCATTCTGTGTTTAATGCTTTTTATGCAGATATAGAAGAAGATGCTCCTGAAAATTCCTTGGATGTGGTCTCAGTTGTGAACACATCTGGTGTCACATCTGAACATGAACTGTTTCTCTGTAAAAGGAGATTCAGATGATGAAGATGAAGAAAGGGACATTCCCTATGAAGAACTTTTTGCAACATACAAGGAGCTGCATACAAATTGGATGAAAAGATAGGACAAGATTGAGGTACTTGTTAAAGTAAATAAATCTCTTTCTGATAAATTGGCTGCTTGTGAAGATGAAAAAGCTGTTATTTCAAAGGAAAATGATGCTCAAAAAGATACCATTGCAAGACTTGAAGTCCTTGTGACCAAAAGAGAAGTTGACCTTGAAAAATTCAAGAATGAATGTGAAAAAGCTGAAAATACTTTTACTAAGTTAAATAAAAGTAAGATGAAAATGGAAGAAGCTTTTTCTGTAGGTCAACGTGACAAAACTGGTTTGGGTTTTGAAAATAATTTTGTAAAGGAGGGATGTGAGGCTTCTACCTCAAAAAATGTGAAAAAATAAGTTTTTAAAGAAAAAGTCATTTTGAGTGAGAAAAGACCTAGGAAGAGGCACTACATCTGCCACTACTGCCTAGCTCCTGGTCACATTAGGCCCTTCTGTTACAAACTCAAGGCTGATAAAAAATCTGGTCACTTCAATCAGCCTCAGATGTGTGAGAAGATGTATGCACATCCGAACACACATCCTGGTAATCTGAGACCTCTGCAACCCAAAAAGAAAACTGTAAAACAGTGGGTGGCCAAACCAATTGCCACCTGCAATGTTGTTTACTCTTCCCTCAAGAGTACTGTCTCTGGCTCTTGGTATTTTGATAGTGGGTGCTCTAGGCACATGACTGGAAACCAAGCAGTCCTTCTTGACTATGAAGTGATTAATGGAGGGAAAGTAAATTTTGGTGGAGGTGCTCAAGGAAAGATTGTTGGGAAAGGAACCCTAGATGTTAAGGGTCTCCCAAAATTGCACAATGTGTACCATGTGGAAGGCTTGAAAGCCAACCTAATAAGCATCAGTCAACTGTGTGATGATGATCTTTATGTGAAGTTTGATAAGCACTTGTGTGAAGTGTTTGATAAGGATAATACCTGTGTGTTTACTGGTCCTAGATCTGCTGACAATTGTTACCAATTTGGTGACAATCTTTTTTGTCTAAGCTCAAAAGCTAATGATGTCAATTTGTGGCACCAAAAATTAGGGCATGCTAGCTGTAGAACTCTGGAAGAACTTCAAAGGTTTGAAGCTATTAAAGGCCTCCCTAAACTGAACTTCAATAACCCTGATGTCTGTGGTTCATGTCAAAAGGGAAAGCAAACAAAAGCATCACATAAAAAGGTCCAACAATGCTCCACTTCTAGGTGTTTGGAGATGATTCATACTGACTTAATGGGATCTATTGAAGTAGAAAGCTTTGGTAGGAAAAAGTATGCCTTTGTGTGTGTTGATGATTATTCTAGGTACACTTGGGTAATGTTCTTAAGGGAAAAGTCAAAAACAATTGGAGAATTCAAGAATTGGTACAAAAGGGTGAGAAATCTTTATGGCCTTAAGACTGTGAGAATTAGGTCTGACCATGGCACTGAATATGAGAATCAAATGTTCACTAATTTTTGCAATTCTAAGGGAATCACTCATGAGTTTTCAGCACCAATCACCCCACAACAAAATGGAATTGCTGAAAGAAAGAATAGAACTTTGCAAGAAATGACTAAGGTCATGTTAAGTTCTAAAACCCTGTCCAAAAAATTCTGGGCAGAAGCCTTGAACACTGCTTATCACATTGGCAATAGGGTGTTTTTAAGAATTGGTAGCACTGTCACTCCATACCAAATCCTCCTTGGAAAGAAGCCAACTGTGAAATATTTTCATGTGTTTGGATGTGTTTGTTACATTCTCAATGATAGAGAATATTTGTCCAAGTTTGATTCAGAGAGTGACAAAGTAATTTTCATGGGCTATTCCACTAATAGTAGAGCTTACAGAGATTTTAATCTCAAAACTAAGACCATTATGGAATCTGCTAATGTTATTTTTGATGACTCACTTGATCTTAACCTCAAGACTGCTGAGGATGATGTTTCAGGTTGCTTCTTGGGTGGAAAGATACGTAAGCAGTCTTTGGAGAACCAACAGAATCTTTGCCAGTACTAAAAAACCAGCTGAACCTGACAAGGATGTAACCAAGGATGTGGACACATTTGCTTCCACATCTGAACCCACATCTGCTTCCACATCCACTCAAAATTCTGTAACTGAGGACAGTTCCTTTGATTCTGATGATGCTCCAGAAGGTAATGTGAATGGGTGTATGGATAGTTCAAAGGATATCCCTTCAAAAATCCAGAAAAACCACCCCACTTCACAAGTTGTGGGAGATGTGCATGCTCAAGTGAGAACTGGACAAAAGGACAAAATTGATTATAGAAAGATGTCTGGTCTATGGAGTTGCTCCTCAGCATACTCCCAGGTAAGTTTTTGTTGTTTTGTTTCTAAGATAGAACCTAAGAATGTTGCTGAAGCATTGAAAGATGCTGACTGGATTCTTGCTATGCAAGATGAACTGATTCAATTTGAAAAGAATGAGGTGTGGACTCTTGTTCCTAGACCCTCACATGGTAATGTCATAGGAACCAAATGGATTTTCAAGAACAAAACTGATGAGCAAGGTGTGATCACTAGAAATAAAGCTAGGTTAGTTGCTCAAGGTTATACTCAAATAGAGGGAATTGATTTTGAGGAGACATTTTCTCATGTTGCAAGAATTGAGTCCATTAGGATTTTATTAGCTATTGCTTGTTATCTCAAGATTACTCTTCATCAAATGGATGTTAAGAGTGCTTTTCTAAATGGGATATTGAATGAGGAAGCCTATGTTGAACAACCTAAAGGCTTTGTGGACTCCAAGTATCCTAACCATGTGTATAAGCTGAAGAAAGCTCTGTATGGACTAAAGCAAGCCCCTAGAGCTTGGTATGGTAGGTTGACTGACCATTTGCTTCAACTAGGATTCAAGAGAGGTGAGGTTGACAAAATACTGTTTGTGAGGAAAAATAAAAAGGAGATTCTTGTGGCACAAATCTATGTAGATGATATTGTGTTTGGGTCAAATTCTGACCCTATGCTAGCTGAATTTGTGGATAGCATGACTTTCACATTTGAGATGAGTATGGTAGGTGAGTTGAACTTTTTCTTAGGCTTACAGATTAAGTAATTCAAAGATGGCATGTTCATCTCACAGTCTAAGTATGCCAAGAATCTTGTGAAAAAGTTTGAGCTTGAACACTCTTCACATCAAAAAACCCCAATGGGATCTTCCCAAAAGCTAAGTCATGATTCTGATGGTGAGAGCGTTGATCAAACACTGTACAGAAGCATGATAGGAAGTCTGCTTTACCTCACTGTAAGTAGACCTGATATTATGTACAGTGTGTGTCTCTGTGCAAGATACCAAGCCAACCCTAAAGTGTCCCATCTTAAAGCCTTTAAAAGAATCATTAGATATGTGAGTGGGACTGTGAACCTAGGTCTGCATTACTCTAAGGAAACAAACACCAATTTGGTTGGGTACACTGATTCTGATTGGGCTGGAAATAGTGATGATAGAAAGAGTACCACAGGTGAATGTTTCTACCTAGGAAATAACCTTGTGTCTTGGTATAGTAGAAAGCAAAATTGTGTGTCCTTATCTACCGCCGAAATTTGAATATGTTGCCCTTGGGAGTTGCTGCACACAACTGCTTTGGATGAATCAAATGTTGAAAGATTATGGATTGAATAGCAAAGTTTTGACTGCTTTTTGTGATAACAAAAGTTCCTTGGACATATCTAAAAATCATGTCCAACATTCTAGAACAAAGCACATTGATATTAGACATCATTTCATCAGAGATCTTGTAGAACAAAAAACTGTGTGTCTGGAATTTATTGGGACTGAAAATCAATTGGTTGATATATTTACAAAGGCATTAGATTTGGAGAGATTTTTCTCCTTGAGGAAGTCTCTTGGTTTGTGTGATATCTAAGGTTGTGAGGCCAAATGTGTCTCACATCCTCTAACACATCTGTATATTAGATTAACTGAAAAAAAAAATTATCATGCATTAGCACGAAATTTCTCAGTGTGGTCACTTGTGAGTCTTCATCTTTGACATTATTTTTGATCACTTAATTGTGAGCACTTCTTGTTCATGTCCCCTTTTGGTGACTTGATATAACCTTCTTAGGTATCTCACAGTGGGTGCTATAAAAGAAAAAAAAAATATGTGAGAAACAGCTGCTTCACCCTCAGTATGAAGCCAGATCATTGTGATCAAGTGATTTTCATAAGAAAACTTGAAGTCAAACTTGATAAGATCATTGGGAAAAGGGCTATCTTTGGGATCAAGTAAAGTGAAAGCTACTCACAATACAAAAATCCACAACAAAAAATTGGTGGATGCATCCTAGAGGCTGTGCAGATTGAATTATTGCTCATTGACTTTTTGTGATCTAAATGTGTCCCTATATGTGACTCACATCCTATGCCACATCCATAAGCTGAGAATATTTCCATCACCTGTGTGTTTGCATCATGCTAGGCATACTGCATTTTTTAGGACATATAGGAGCTTCGTAAATATACTAGTTAATTAATTTTCTTTCTTAATTCATTCTTTGATTTTATAGGTTTTTGATCTCCAATATCTTTCATGAAAGAAAAAAGTGTGTATTAATCCTTGTTTGAAAAGGTTGGAAAATTCAATTGGGATTCTGTTTTAAAATAAAGATATGGCTGAGCTATTTTTGTTTCCATAAAAATCTATCAAAATCTTGTTTTATTTTGATCCCCTATTTCTTAGAAGGTGGTTGTGTGTGGTAACCTCAAAGGTTTCTAGCCGTTGGAGGACTCTTAAGGAATTTGGTTTGTGTGAAACCTTTTTGGAGAAGGATTCCTAGTTCTATTTGGAAAGGGGGAGCTGTGAGTATTTATGAGACCTCACATCCGTCCCATCCCCCATAAACTCTTGCTAAAACCTTTTGTTCTTCCTTCTCTTTGCACACAATCTCACACGCATTGCATTAATTTCTCCTTCTACTGTTCAACCTAACCCAATTCTTCTGATTAAATGGCCGATCACTCCAATATTCGCGAAGAAGACGTTCTTGACGTTGCTCCAATCTCTGTAGCTAAAGGAGAAGCTTCCATTGTCGTCAACCCTGCTATTTCAGAATTCCTTGCTGAATTTGCCTCCCCTTCGTCCTCCTCTGAACCAATCATGGAAGCTCCGTCACCTAAATCCCCTACTGATGGAGAAAAATTCCTCTAGTAATAAAAACCGAGCAAGTGTACTCACTACCGGAGTAGCAGTATGCACGAGCAGGGGTCGAACCACAGAGACTCGTTGGTAAACAAGTGCAGTAAGAGCAATGAATATAGTAACCACAGATTTTTTTGATTTAAAGCGGTAATTTAATTTTAAAACAGAAGCAAACAATTAAAACTAAGGAAGCAATTTAACAGTAACGAATTAACTCAGATCAACAACGGAGATTCACGGATTGGATTCACAATTACTTTCACTTTATGCTATATTTATTGCTAAAAACATTAATCTCAATCTAAGATTCATTCACAAAAGTAAGGATTGGGACGGTGTGGTGCCCGGATTGCAACCCTTTTAATTATTATCAAGCTGCGTTTTCTATTACGGCCACACAACAATCAAATAATTATTTAGCACTTTAGAATATTGAATCTAAACCCTTTTGATTTCTATAACGGCCTCAATTAGATCTAATCTTCAAAGCAGTGTTCAATTGTATCAATCCCCAAATTAATGGCGGAATTAATACCCAAATAATTAAAAGGCCAAAGTCATCTTAACATGAAATTGAAACCTTAAAACTGTTAAAGATAAATACTTTGAAGAACTAGAAAGAGATCAATTTGGAATAATGAAATCTATAGCATAAAGATCCGCATTGCTACAACCAATCCGCAAATCTAAGAGATTTAGCTACTCAACGACATAACGAAAATAACAATACTCATAAGATAAAAGAACATCAAAACCTGAGAAAATCTGAAATTGATGAACGAAGAAATCTCTAGACAACTCAAAAACTAAGAACTCAAAACAATAGTCAAGATGTCCTATTAAAATCTGCTGCTGAAGTATTTATACTAGGGCAAAATACACAGGTCAAAACGTGCTAAAAGTCAAGTATGCCCTTCATAAGTTGCTGCAAACTGGTGCTGAAAACGGGACGAGCGCGGCCGCTCTTGGCTTGAGCGCGCCCGCGCTGCTTGGCAGTAATCTCTGATCTTCAACGACGTCACTGGAGCGCGGCCGCTCTGGTATGGAGCGCGACCGCTCTACTGGACAGGGATTTTGGCTTGCCTTTCTTCAATGGAGCGCGGCCGCTCTTGGGTTGAGCGCGGCCGCTCTGGAGGCCAGTGACTGGAGCTCGAATCTGCTTCATTATTTTCCTGCTCCGCTCTGCTCCAACTTGATTTCCTTGCCTTTTCTTGACAAAACTCAACACATAATCATTCTTTTGCCCTGTACTCATCAAACACTCAACAACCACATTAAAACAACATAAAACCCGGGATTTTGAGCCTAAAATAAGTTCGTAAACATGTAAAATGGGTGTGTAAAAACACATCCATCAAACACCCACAAACTAACCTTTTGCTCGTTCCGAGTAAAACAAAACAAAAACTAAACTAACCAACATAAAATAAAACTACACTACGAAAACAAAGCAAAATATTTTTGGGATGTTCTCTTCAAAATGGGAATTCTGTCGGCCAGACAGTCTCAGATCCTCACACAAAATAATCACAAGCACACTATCATGAATCATCAATTAACATTACATTAATGCAAAAACCCACAATTTTCCACCGCGGCCTGAATAATGAAGTGAAGTATGGTAGACCATTGTCACATTCTAAGATTGTTTATGGATTCACTAAGTGATGCTCTAACATAATGTGTATCAAATACAACCACAAAGGGACACTCATATGCATGTTTCCACAATTGTCAACCCGACTACTTGATAACGAAACGAAGATATGGCTCTAAGTGTTATAGTGCGAAAGATCGCATGGCTCGGTTCACGGTTACAAAAGAAGGTAAGGACATACGAACTTGGAAAGTGAGACTAAGAAGTCTTCGTTTTATTCGTCCCTCCTCACTATGATAATTCACTCCGCTCACCCTTTTACTTCCCAATGTGCCAACCCACAAACTAAAACTTTTAATACATACACAACATTGGGTTGGACACATTCCCTTATTTCTGGGGCCTCTTCTAATTTCTAGCTTGTGACACAATGGAGGGGCAAGATTGATTTTCTCTTTTTTTTTTCTTTACAGAATGTATATACAAAGCATACTTCTTCTTCTTTTTTCATTTTTTCATCATTTTTTTTCATTTGCCCCTCTTCATTGTATATCACACCCCTTTTCTGTTTTCGCGCTTTGACCCCAATTTGCACATTTAATTTCCACTCACCCAAATTCAACCCAAATTCCCATTCATTCCCTAGTTCACTTTCCAAAAGGTAAGGTATCCTAGCACTAGGTGAAAAAGGGGTAAGGAAAAAGGCATCAAACGAAGGCGAATGGCGGTCTAATTTCCCATTCTTTTCTATTAAGGCTCAACAGGGGTTCTAGCGAAACATATTATTTACTGGGGTAGAAAGCTGAAGGTCCACAAAAGGGATGAAAGAATAAGCCATATGTATCAAAATAGCCTAATGACGTGATATTGACAATCATGCAAACCATGTTCTAGGGACCCCGAGAATACACAAGTGATCCCATAAATGGCACTTAGAATGACAACAATGATCAATGATAAATGGAAGTGAGAGGTGGTGCAATTATGGTTTATTGTCTCAATGTAACCCTAATTCTCAAATCCAAGATAGCATAAGGATTAACAAATAACACTCAATCATCACAGACGCAGGCCAACAGTTCCCAAAATAAAGAGAACAAATTTTTTAAATTTTTACTAAAACAAAGAACAACCTAAACTAACATGGTGATAAGCAGAATAAAACACAGATACCCCCCACCCACAAACTAAAAGATTGCATTGTCCCCAATGCAATTAACTATAAAACTCAGGGTAGGGATACCTCAACCGATCACGGTGGCGGATAACCCCATTGGCTAGAAGAGCCTCCAGGGAATTGCTGCTGCTGCTGCTGCCACTGATCTCCTTGTCCGGATGTGCCACTGGGAAATTGTTGCTGCGGCGGGTACTGCTGCGGGTACTGTGGCGGGTACTGTGGCCATGTGTAACCAGTAGGGGGCAACCGACTAAAGAGTTGGTCCCACCTACTATCCTGCTGGGCCCGCCATGCTTGGGCCGTCTCTATCTCCGCCCTTAATCTATCATCAACCGCGTGTACCCTATCATCAATCGCGGTCTGCCTCTGCTCCAGGGTAGTAAATCGCTGGTCAAATCTCAGTTCCATCGCCTCCAACTGCTGCGATAGATAGTATATGCCCTCAGCTGGGTCCGCTCTCCAGTCTCTGACAACATCCTCCTGTTCTTGTTCTTCCTCCTCTTCTTCTTGTTCTTCCTCCACCTCTGGCTCAATCACATTCACCCCCTTGGGGTGGCTCTTATCCCTAATCTTCCTTTCTGTAATAGTGGGCTCCAACCCTATGTCCCTAGGGATATTAGTAAAATCAACTCCATTGAGGCCCATCAACCCCGTAATCATCAAAGGGTAGTTGTAACTGTTCTTTCCCATCTGCTGATATGTCCTATTAATCTCATGGGCAATGATTGAGCCGGTGTCTATGTTTTGCCCCGTCAAGATGACGTGCATCAAAGCGGCTCTACGCCACCCAACCTCGTGCGGCCTCGAAGAGGGGAGAACTCTCTCACATATAACCCTATGAAGATACTTCATCCGTGGGGGAAGAAGTTTAGAAGCAATCAATACTCCTTTTAGCAGCGTCAGGTCAATAGGCAAACCCCCGAACGTGTCGGCAATCAGCTGGAGGTTACCCTTGGGATTATACATCATTTGTTTCTCGAGGTACAAGAATGAACAAGTGTTGGCGTGCACTTGCGTGGGGAGGTTGTAATAGGATATAATTCTCTCCCGGGAGTACCCCACCTCAATACCCCTCACAAAAGACATATCATGTTCCCCTTTCCTAGAAAATGCATTTGCGTAAAATTCCCGAACTAGAACACTACTCCCTCCAACTACCGGGGCAATCAATAAATTCTGCCACCCATACCTTGCTACAATTTCATCCAATCCCATATCCATAATATTAATACCCTTTTACACATTGAAACTTCGGGCGGTATAAGCATTAAAAAAAAATTCCGCCTCAACACTCACAAATTTGCTATCATCATACAAAGGTCGAGGTGCAACCGGGGGGGTTTTGTTTCCCCTTCTACGCTTGGGATTAGATGCAGACATATTATCACTACGAAACAGAAAAAGATTCTAAGATTCAAGGTTCTTACCCCTACTCAATGCTTGCCGGAAAATTCACCGGAGCTGCCGGAAAATCTCGCCGGAGTTTGGGAAGAAGGCCGGAAAAAAACCCACAAACTTGACCTTGCAAAGCTAGCACCCACAATACCACTTCAACTTCGAATTCTACCCCACCAATTTCAACAAGATTGCATTCACAAAACCCCTTTTCTTCAATTTCGAAATTGCTAAGATTCGCCGGAATTAATGGCTTTTGGTTGAGGAAATCGGGCTTTGGCTTGGTAATATATGATGGGTAGGTTGATTTAGGGGTTAGAAGGGAAGGTATTTGGGATTTGGGTGAGGGATTTAGGAGAGAGCGGGATTGGGGCTCGGCAGTTTTTAGAGAGAAGAAGGGGGTGGCGTTTGTTGTTTTGAAGAGGGCCGGCATCTGTTTAGGGTTTTATTCAAATTGCCCGTAATTTTTGCTCGAGCGCGGCCGCTCTACCTTGGAGCGCGTCCGCGCTGTATGACAGAAAGTGTTACCCCTTTGTTCATTGATTAAGCGCGGCCGCCCTATGTCTGAGCGTGCCCGCGCACCTTGGCAGTGAGTTATACCTGTTTTTCCATGATCAAGCGCGGCCGCTCTATGTCCGAGCGCGCCCGCGCAACCTGGCAGTGAGTCTTCATCAGTTTTTCGCTCCTTTTCACTGCCTTAAAGTCCCCCGCTTCAATTTTGACCAGTTATGTGCTATCCTGCACATCACCACAAACACACACACACAAGCGTAATATCTATTGACATAAAATAAACGAAAATCTTTTTGGAGGGTGACAACTATTTACACTCCCCTATAAACCCACAAACTCGGAGAGACCCATAAAGGGTGACACAAAACTTTTGTTCGACAAAAATATGTCAAACATTTGACCGCACTTTCGCTGCCTACGTCCCCATTAATGTGAGCGGACTACACACATTAATAGGCTCAGGTCACCGTAGTTCGACACGTTCTACACTAACGACTCGAAAACGGTAAATAACAATTTTTTTATTTTTTTTTTATGAATACCCCCACCCACAAACTAAGAATTTGCGATGTCCTCATTGCATAAACAAATTCCAACGCGAATTCAAAGCTAACGAGTAGTGATAAACTGAAAATAAAGACAGAAAGCAGTGAAAGTTACCTAAGGTTGGGTTGCCTCCCAACAAGCGCCTTTGTTTTAAGTCTTTGGCTCGACATGATGCTAATGATTTATCAGTTGATTTTCGGTGCATCCACCAACACCACCACATCAATTTCTTCCAAGATAGACACCCCTTCGTAATAGGGCTTGACTCGATGCCCATTCACCTTGAAAGTACTTCCGGATTTCAAATCTTTGAGCTCGACCGCTCCATGTGGAAATACTTTCACCAACTCATAAGGGCCCGACCATTTGGAACACAGCTTGCCAGGAAAAAGTCTCAATCTAGAATTGAACAATAAAACCTTCTTACTCGGCATTAAGATTTTCGTCCTTAAGTATTGATCATGGTACCTCTTGGTTCTTTCCTTATACAGCTTGGCACTCTTGTAGCTGTCTTGCCTCAACTCATCGATCTCATCCAAATCAAGCATTCGTTTCTCACCCGCCTTCTTCAAATCCATGTTGAGTTCCTTCACAGCCCAATTGAAATTACCCGATCTTTTTCGCGCGCGGGCGGGGGGCGCGGAAAAGGCGGTTGTCTTTCGCGGAGGGGTTGGTGTTTGAGACCTCGCTTCATGGGAAGGAACAAAATGAGGAGTCGCCACGCGGTTTTTGTATTTTGAGCCCAAACGTTGAGAAACGGCTTTTGTGAAAAGGTGTCGTTTTTATTGGTAGCAAAAACTTAGGAAAAGGCTTTTTTGAAAAAGGGGATCATTTTTATTGGCAGCAAAAACGAGTAAAAAGCTTTTTTGTACCAGAGATTGTTAGGTTCGGAGGTCAGGTTACGTTTCGGGTAGAGTATGACGAGATCGCCCGAAACGCCTCGCATGACGAGTCTTTCTACCTTTCTCGAAATCGTGTGTGTGTGTGTGTGTGTCTTTTGAAATGGGGGCTTGAATGACAAGCTTAATCTTGGTTTGAATGACAAACGTTGATTAGGTGACTTTTGAAAAGACGAGCGTTTGAATGACAAACGTCGGTTTGAGTTGAAAAGAGCGTTTGCGTGGCAAACGTCGATTTTGAGTTTGAAATGAGCGTTTGCGTGGCAAACGTCGATTTTGAGTTGAAATGAGCATTTGCGTGGAAAACGTCAATTTTGAGTTTGAAATGAGCGTTTGCGTGGCAAATGTCGATTTTGAGCTTTTTGAAAGAGAGTTCGAAGGACGAACTCCGATTTTGAACCAGACGAGTCATTGTTAACGATTTTTACGGGAAAAAGCGTATTAAATGATTTTTGAATGTCAAATGGCGGCTTTTAAGTTTGAAGATGAGCGTTCGGAGGCCGAACGTCATTTCGCGCGTTTTGAAAGAGAGTTCGACGGACGAACTCCGGTTTTGAACCGGGCATTACATTGTTAACGATTTTTACGGGAAAAATGCGTATTAAATGATATGCGATCAACGAATCGGGTTGCGACTCGGACTTTGAAAAGTAAATACTATCACAATCCAAACGGATCGGACTTGTAAATGACAGTATTTAAAGCGGTGTCAACGGAATCAAACGATCCGGATTCGTAAATGACGATCAACGAGGCCAAACGGCTCGGAATTGTAAATGACGATCAACGAGGCCAAACGGCTCGGAATGGTAAATGACGATCAACGAGGCCAAACGACTCGGAATTGTAAATGACGATCAACGAGGCCAAACGGCTCGGAATGGTAAATGACGATCAACGAGGCCAAACGGCTCGGAATTGTAAATGACATAAAAGTAAACGGAACGGGGTCGGAACGCCGTTTTAACCCGTGATTACTTCTCTTACGGAAAGAGAAGAGGATCGAGGGGTTAAAACGTATCGGACCCCGTTAGACGGAGGCGTCTACATTTTGATAACGACGTTCGAAACAGTTATAGCGACTGGCGCGTAAACCGAGACGGAACGGGAGATTTAGAGAGAGGGAGTTATACCTATGGCTAGGGTCGACTCCTTTGGCTCGGGAGGTGTGTACGGGACACGGAAAGTGATTCGAAAGGTTATTTCGAAGTTGTAGGGTGCGTATTTGATCGAAATACGAAGGTTTCACGCGAATCGAGACAGAACGGGAGCTCGGGAGGGGTGAAAACCAGTTTGGACCGTGGGGGGTGGTGATTTTTGGTGTAAAAATCCTCTTCATTTGGCTTTGACAGCCATTTCTATTTATAGGTGAAATTTGCAGTAGGAGTCCGGACGGACTTGGCCTGAATCCAGGGGGTTTTGTGGTATTTTGAGAATTTGAAGGACTTGCTGGCAATTTCGTAAAATGTGCACAAAGGAGTCCGTAGGACTTGGCTTGCAAACCAGGGGCATTTTGGTCTTTTCACTTGATTTGTGATTGAAAGGTGACGAGGGGAGTGGCATGCCGGACACGTGTCCAGTGACTCACCCTTTGCATGGGAGTTCGTCCCCCGGTCCCGGTTTTGTCCGTTTTGTTAAATAACGGTCAGGAAATGCCCGAAACGCCCGGAAAGTGCCGGAAAATGCGTTTTCGGGGAAAGCCATACTTTTACGTGAGATGTCACGTGTTAAGTACGGTTCGACATCGGGATGCACGGGCGATCCCGGACGTCTCGTTGGCACTGCAACTGGGAGTTTAACGAGTTCCGATTAACTGGAGCGGGCCGGTTAACGGATTTCTGCTAACTTTCTCGACGGATTTGGACGATCCGGATTTGGGTACTTACAGTTAGCCCCTCAGCGACGTCTCCTCCGAAGGAGGTGGGGTCGTTGAAAAAGATAAGGATCCAAATCGGGATGCCTTACTTTGAAAGAGACCTGGGCGGTCAGCTGGCTGGACCCTTAGCGAAAAGGATTCCTACGTATCCCGAGCTGGAATCAAGCCGATCGTAGTTCGAAAAGGGGCAAGGGCCGCGCATGGGGACCTTGACCTGAGCGAGACTATTAGGAGGCGTCTGAACCTGGATGAGACCATTCGCGGGGTACATGTACCTGAATGGAGACTGTTAGGAGGCGTCTGAACCTGAGAGGAGACCATTCGCGAGGTATCGGAACCTGAATGGAGACTATTGGGAGGCGTCTGAACCTGAGACTTCTGAAACCTTCGAGGGCGTGTGGCGCCTCAAACCGGAGTTGCGATGCTGACGAGGGCGTTCGTGCCTTGGGTGCTGGGCTTATTGCTGTTGCGCTTTATCCTATGCAGGGATGAGCGTTCGGGGCTTACGGATGGCCGAAGAGGATTGTTGCAAGGCATTCGTGCCTTGGGGTTCGGCCTTATTGCCTGTTGCCGAGAGATACCGCTTGCGCAAGGCGTTCGTGCCTTGGGGTTCGGGCTTATTGCTGTTGCCGGAGAGATGACTGCTTGTAAGGCGTTCGTGCCTTGGGGTTCGGGCTTATTGCTGTTGCCGGAGAGATAACTGGCGAAGGTCTTGATAGGAGAGTGGAGGTCAGACCGCGAAGGTCGGGGTTGACTGTTTGAGATGGGACCGTGAAAGGTCGCGATTGAGGCTTGGAATCGGACCGTGAAAGGTCGCGATTGAGGATTGGAATCGGACCGTGAAAGGTCGCGATTGAGGATTGAAATCGGACCGTGAAAGGTCGCGATTGAGGATTGAAATCGGACCGTGAAAGGTCGCGATTGAGAATTGGAATCGGACCGTGAAAGGTCGCGATTGAGAATTTAATGGTGAGGACCATTATTAAATTTTAACGTCGGGAGACGGATTTGTGATTTGAAATGTCCGGAGACATGGTTGAACGTTTGAATGTCAAACGTCAACTGGACTGAATTTAACGTCAGGAGACGAGCGTTAGTGAGAACTAACTTTGATTTATCCTCGGGGGATAGGGCGTTAGAAATGTCTAACTGGGGGAAATTTTACACTTTCGGGGGCCAAAAGTGGTAAAATTGGAATTGCCAAAAGCTGAGGGGCAAAAGGGGCAAAAATTATTCTGGTGCAGTAAGAGTCCGGTCGGACTTTTACTGATTTTCCAGAATCTTTTTAAATGCCGAGGCTGGGGAAGAAAATGGCCATTTTCTTCCATTATTGCCGGCGAGAGAGGAGAGAAAAGAGAGAGAAATCCAACCCAAATTGCAAGGTTTGCTCGAATTTGTGAGGAAATTCGCTATGGAGGGTGAAGGAGGACTAATGGCTCGCCACGGAAGGACCGACGATGAAAGAACTCGATTGGTTCGGACCATTCGAACCACCACTCTTCCATTGAATCCGGCGGCGTTTTATCCGGCGAGGGACCGCCACAACTCCAAGGGAGGGATCGAAAGACACGTAAGTTCCCTACAAATTCCATTAATTTCAAGAATGTGCATTCTTTAAATGTTAGAAATTTGTTAGGAATTTACTTAGGGATTTTGGTGCCCGAATTGGGGCTTTTGACTTTGCTATGAACATTTGTCGAAATTGACTAGGATGTAGTTCAATTGACATCATGGGTAAATGACATAAAAATTTTGGTTGCAAAATTCCATGTCTAAATGCATTTTCCAAAATTAAAGTAGCTTTAATTCGGGACGGAGCGAAATTTTCGAAAAATTCGAAAGAATTTGAAAGTTCCGGATTCGACGGAGTTTTCGAAAGATTTTGAAAGTTCCGGATTCGACGGAGTTTTCGAAAGATTTTGAAAATTCCGGATTCGACGGAGTTTTCGAAATGATTTTTTGAAAGTTCCGGATTCGACGGAGTTTTCGAAAAATTTTGAAAGTTCCGGATTCGACGGAGTTTTCGAAAGATTTTGAAAGTTCCGGATTCGACGGAGTTTTCGAAAGATTTTGAAAGTTCCAGATTCGACGGAGTTTTCGAAAGATTTTGAAAGTTCCGGATTCGACGGAGTTTTCGAAAGATTTTGAATATACGTAGGAAATGAATGAGAACCGTATCTGCATTGCATCCTTTTGACATGCGTTGTTGCAATTTGTTGACGTTGCTTCTGTCTTGTTTGTCTGCAGGGGACAGGGACGGTTAATAGTCATAACCAGAAGAGTCGGGGTGCCTTTGAGGCGGTGCAGGCATTGTGGGGCATTATCCCGGACGTGGCTCGAGAGGGAGAGAGGAGTCCACGACAGCTGGTGATTGACTCCGGGTTGGCTGGGTTTATCAGTGCGGTAGCTGCGGTAGCTGCGACAGCTGATACGTCGAGGGGTAGGTCCATGTATGTCGCGCTAAGCGAGTACTGGTGGGATACGACCCACACTTTCCATTTCAGATGGGGGAGGCGACGGTGACTCCCACGGATTTTTCCGCTATCACTGGGTTGCCGACTTACGGCAACACGCTGGTGTGGGTTGATGGTTACACCCCGGAGCAGTTGTCTGGGCTGCTGGGTTTTGATATTACCGATGCCAGGGCTTAGGCATTCGGTACGGGCCGATGGAGAATCACTTGAGGGAAGGGGTCGCCGATTATCCGGCCGGGTCCTCGAGGATGACCGCGGAGCGTCGGCTCGAGGGTTCCTTTTGGTTTGCGCCGTCGCCGACTTTGTTCCCGACTTCCGACACGTCTTGTCACTTCCCTCTGCTCGGGTCGCCGGTAGACTTGGATGCCGTGAGGGGTTTACGTGGGGGAGGCCGGACCGGCCGAGCTCTACCACTCTCCGGACAGTTCTCGCGGGGAGAGGAGCACTCATTTAGTCAGCTTCACGCCCGTCTTGGATGTAAGTTTACGTGCTTTTTCTATTCCTTGCCTCTTTTATGTACTCGTATGTATCCGCTTTGTAGGCGACATAACTTTCCATTCTCTTGGCGTGTGCAGTGCTACGAGGTGTTCGGTCCGCGAGCTTGGGACATAAAGGAGCCGTACCGTCCCTGTTCCACTGCCATGCCGGTTTGGCGTAAGAAGGCGAAGAGGGCGGTCTCTTCGAGAGTTGGCACTCGAGTGTCATACGAGGAGATATCTCCTGCGCCGAACCCGGAGTTCTCCGAGAGGATCCAGTGACTCAGTGGAGGCAGGTTTGATCATGTCGCGGTGCGGTGCCGCCGAGACTACACGGCGGCGGAAGCTCCTGGTGGGACTTCACCGTGACGCCATGTATTTGGGGAGAGGGTGACCCGTCGCATAGGCGGGGGTCTCTTCCATTGGTGCCGGTGGATCCTCCTTTGTACATGCAAAGCATCCCGGGAGATGCCGATTGATGAGCCGGAGGGGTACCTTCGGGGTGTGTACTTCACCGAGTACATCATAGCGGGAGCCGCCTATGATGTTTTCTTGAGGATGAGGCTGAGGAGCCCGCAGGTGCAGCATAGAGAGGGCGAGGTCCCTGGAGGTCCTCAAAATTTTCCTGTCCCGCGAGCTAGGCTAGCGTACGAGGGGCTGGACGGTTCGCGCAGGCGACTTGTGATCCCGCTTCCCGCAGAGCCGAGACCACGATACGTGGCCGACCCCAATGCTTCTAAGTGAGCACCTTTTGATTTTCTCGCATTTGATAGTAGCATTCTCGCACATGATGCATCCGTACTTTGTTCGCTTTCGATGATTTTCCCGGTTCGCGGGTATCGGCCGTACGTACAATGAGGCCACGAGGTGGTGGATCGGGTGGTCCGCCTACGCCAGAGGCTCGTGGAGTTCATGCGGTGCGGTTCCGGAGGAGCGTGGACGTCCGCGATCGGGGCCGTCTAGGCCGAGGGGTTCGCCCGCTCCCACACTGGTGGGGAGGACTTCACACAGGCTTGGCCGGTTCGCGGGCGGAACGGTGGATTTGGAGCTCCTTCTTACGCGCACTCTGGGCGCGAGAGGGGGAGTCCTCGAGTTCGCGTACTCCGAGGAGGCCCTTTGCCTATTCCCATTTGGAGGAGTTCGGCGAGTTCCTCGTTTGCACAGATCCGGCAGGCGGAGCAAGATTGCCGAGTGTACGGATGACGAGCGGGACTCGAGTAGTCCCCTATTTCTCGCTTTCTTTCTTTACTATTTTGTTTAGACAAAATGCATGTATTTGTCGGGAACAAATTTTTGATTTGAACTCGTATTTGCAAAAAGGCGCCCGTGGGCGAACTGTACTTCATATATTTATTCTCGTGATCACCTTCATTATTTTCGGCAAATAAGCAAATAGGTTAATAAAAAATAAATAAAAAGGAGAAATGCATTAAAAATTGAACGGGTCAAAATTAAGCATGTATGCACTAATTTTTAATTATTTGCACCGTTGCACGAGCCTGGGCGGAAGGGATATTGACATTGGTTGAATGAAATCGAGGGCGGACACGCAGATTTCATAAGAGTGAACAGGGCATGGTTTGGAAATGTTTCCAACTTTAAAGCGGTAGGCTGCAGCAGTTGACCAAGTCAATCTGCAGAGGAGTCCGTACGACTAGAATTGAATTTTCAGATTCTTTAAATTGCGGTTTCAAGGCTTTGCAATTTGTAAGAACTGCGCATTGTTTTTGCTCATTCTCGCCGAATTCTTTTCCCTTTCTTAAGGTTTTCCTCACCTTCGACATGGCTCCCTTTCCCAAGTTATCGTCTCGGATGCAAGAGCGATATTTGAACAACTTTCGGTCGTGGGTACGAAACCACACGAGGCGTAACAAAAGGTTTTTCGAAGGTCATTACGGGATTAAATCTGTTTGGGCTTTGAAGGAGCTCATGCCAGATTGGGATCTTTTGAGAGCCGCGTCTCGGTTGGGACGTAAGGAGGAACGTGTACGGCTTTTCGTACAACGAAGTCACTCCTACGTTTGAAGATTTCCGGCCATTCGGGAGGAGGAACAACTAGTTCTTCCGTATCTTTGGTGGCATGGCCACCGTTGAGAAGCTAGTGTCTTTGTTGGGTATCTCTACCGAGAAGCATGCGGGATGCCGGCACAGATACCGATTACGTTGACATTTCGGGGCTGCCCGAGAGATTTGCCGGAGCCGAGGAGCGTCTCTTCGTGGGACGCGTTTGCTCTGTGCGCGATTGCTACTCTGTTCACATTCACGTCTCGCGTGTGCCATCACAAATGTCTTGGACCCTGGTAAGCGCAGCCGGAGTGAAGGAGACATCGTGCCATTGGTCTTGGGCGAGACGTTCGGGCATAGGCCGGATGGCGACCTGTTGCCGATACATGTGGAGAGGGAGTCTCGCTATGCCGACCATGTGGTTGAGGAGAGCAGGCCGCAGATTGATGCCCGAGGTGCCAATGTCTGTGACGCTTGGTCTTTCTCGCGACGTCCTCTCGGTGATAGGAGAAGGCAATCAGCCGAGCCTAGCTCTGATGGCCGTGACTTTGCACGCATCACTTGCGATGGTGGGTTCCCCATTGGAGATTCTGAGACTTGCAGACCGCCGAGGGTCTCGTTGATTGTCGAGAGCCGGGTCAGTGTCTCGAGACGTCTTTCTATATTCCATCATTGGTTACTGCGGTAGTACGGGTGGAGCAGATGCCACCGATCTGAGTTATGCCGCTACCTTTGAGGTGGGATCTTTGCGGATGGAAGATCCTTCGACGCTATTGCCGATCACCCGTGGTGGCAATACACGTCCTTTCTGCCCGGGGTTCTCTTTCACCGAGAGAGGGCACCGTTACTGCCGACGCAAAAGATCCGAACCGGTACGAAGAGTGTATGGGGAGACACGAGATGGCTATCTTGTGGAGACGGAGTGAGTCATTGGGTGCCGATCACCCGGACAAACTTGACCTTGAGGAGGACAAGCGAGGGCTAACCCCGGGAATCGTATCGGCGATGCCATGGCCGATTATGTGGCAAGCGCCGACGGAGGCCAATCAAAGCACTATGATGATGGCTCGAAGCGAGGCGGCTCGAGACAGAGCTAGAGAAAGGACTGCGTTGACGGCCACAGCTTGACGGAGGCGTCGGGAAGGGTCCCCGAGCCAGTAGAAGGCCTACTGGAATATTTCCTGCGAAGGTGAAGAACACTCGCTCTGGGGAAAAGGAAGCGGGGAAGAAGGATGACGGACCTAGTACGGGAAACTAGGTTGACCTTCCGTCCGCAGTATCCACCCATTATCATTGCGAGACACATTAATTGATTAATGTTTTATTGTAGTTTTGCTAGCGTGTAGCGAGTCAAGAGTTGACTGTGCTTGAACTCATCAAAGAATGTTTTAACCGTTATGAATTTGTAGGTTAAATGAAAAGAGTTTTTCGAAACACAAGCAATTGATGCTTATTGTATTTTTTTGTTTTTTAGACCGAACCAAAGATGGCTCGCCTACGTTCCCCTTTTACAATTGGACTAAGGGGCTCGTGTCACCGTAGTTCGACACTTTAGGTGAATTTGAGAAAAACAAAGACAAAAGAAGTGCGACCGTTTTTTACCCTGGATCATTAGCGGGAATGTATCCAAATTGGGTATTACTCTTTTAGCACTTTAATTTACCGAGGGACAGTGTATGGGGAAGGTGAGTTGACTCGTGCTCTTCCTCAAACGAAGCATCTGGAGCTTGCTTCCGTTCACGGGGTTAACGAAAGGGTTTCCGTCCAAGTCTCGCTAGCTTCATGGCTCCTCCGAGAAGATTCTTTGTACCACGAACGGTCCTATCCAGGTAGGCTCCCACTTTCCGAGGGGATTGGTCTCGCGTAGGAGGCTTTTCCTTTAGCACCAAGTCGCCTTCTCGATGTCTCGGATCTTGACTTTCTTGTCGAATGCTCGTGCCATTCCGCTCCGTAGGCTCGAGTGTGTTCCATGGCTTTCAATCTGCGCTCGTCGAGTAGAGCAAGTTCGTCGTGACGGCTCACGTAGCCATTCGACTTCATTGATCCCGTTTTCCAAGAGGACTCTGAGGGATGGAATTTCCAATTCCACGAGTAACATCGCTTCCATTCCGTAGGTAAGTGCGAACGGAGTCTCCCCGTGGCGGTTCCGACCGATGTTCGGTATCCCTGCAGGGCTAGATGTAGCTTTTCGGGCGCTCCCGACCTCCGGTGGTCATCTTTCCGATTATCATGGCGAGAGTCTTGCTGGGCCTCACTCTGCACCATTGGTTTGTGGTCTCAGAAGAGGAGAAGACCTGTGACGTGTGACTACGGGTCGGTCGGTAGAAGTTGGTCACAATCTCCTTCAAAGTGGGTCCCATTGTCGGAGATGATCTCGTTGGGCACTCCGTATCGGCACATGATGTTCTCTCGGATGAACTCGGCCACCTTCTTAGAATTCAAGCACCTTCGTACGATCTCGGCTTCTACCCATTTGGTGAAGTAGTCGACCGCGACTAAAATGAACTCGTGACCATTGCTCCCTGGAGGAGTGATCTTGCCGATGACGTCGATTCCCCATGTGGCGAAAGGCCATGGCGTAGTCATGCAATAGAGTTCATGAGGAGGGATGTGATTGAGGTTGGAGAACCGTTGACATTTGTCGCAGCCTTCGGATGAACTGGATGCACCTGTTTCCATTGATATCCAATAGTATCCCATACGGAGAATGATCTCGTGTCAATGCTCTAAGCGTTCATGTGCGGACCGCAAAGTTCCGTTGTAGAACTTCGTTCATTAGCTCGCCGGCTTTTTCTTTGTTTACACACCGAAGGAGTGGTCCTCGTGGCGCTTCTTGTACAACATACCCCTGCATGACGAAATGGGATGCCAGCGTTTTAATGCCATCATGTTTTTGGCTTTGATCCCTTCTTTGTATTTTCCATCTTCACTTGTGAAGGAAGCTTCTCCGTTTTGGAGGTACTGGTAAACTGATTGTACCACTGTGGTTCGTCGATCGTTTCTTTTTTCGATCTCACAAAGCAATAGGCGGGTGTTTCCCGTCCGCCTATTCCGAGGGGTTTTACCGCTTTCCCTTCGGGAATTTCGACAAGAGAGGCGAGGGCTGCTGTGGCGTCTGCGAAGCGGTTCCCGTCTCTTGGCAAATAGTGAAAAGAGATGTCCTTGAACCGAGCAATGAGCTCCTCCACGTACGCGTGGTACTTCTCAAGGCCGGAATCTACCGTCTTCCATTTGTTGGATACTTGATTGATGATCACGCGAGTCTCCATATACATCCAGCTCTAAGATGTTGCGCTCGAGGGCGGCTTCCAAACCTCGCCGCACAAGCTTCGTATTCTCGCCGCATTGTTGGTTGCTTCAAAATTCAGCCTTTGACGGCTATGGAGTATGCTCGTCCTTGGGATCGACAAGGAGCATTCCAATGCCATTCCCCTTCTTTGTTGGCCGCCCCATCGAAGAAGAGTTGCCGCGGTTTGCGCCGTCAAGTGAAAAGATTCCATCGTCCGGAAATTGCGGATCGTGACCCTTAGGTTCACCAAGCTCGGGAAGTCGGCAGCCGATCTCGCCATTACTCGCCCTTTGTTGATTTTCTCGACCATGTACTTGATGTCGAACTCAGCCAGAAGAAATGACCACTTGGCTAGCCGCATTGACAAGGATGGCTTGTCAAAGAGATATCTGACGGGGTCCACTTTGGAGACCAGAGTACCGAATGCGACCGCATGTAGTGTTTCAATTTCCCGACTACCCATACCAAGGCGGTACAAGTTTTCTCGATGCCGAGTAGCCGAGTTCACTTCCTTGAAGCTTTCGGCACGAAGTAGATTGCATGCTCAACCTTGGAATCTTTCTGTTCTTGTGCCAAAGATTGCTCCATTGACGTGTCTCGTCACCTGCTGATACAGGAGTAGTGGCTTGTCTTCATGTGGCGGGCACGTAATTGGGGGATTAACCAAGTAGGTCTTGATCTTCTCGAAAAGCCGTTTGGCACTCTGAGTCCCATTTGATGTCGGTATTCTTTTTCATCAGCCTTGAACATGGGCTCGCAGAGAGATGTCAACTGGTTGATGAAGCGACCGATGTACTCAAGTCTTCCCATGAAGCTCTTTACTTCTGGCTGTGGTTTGAGGCGGCTTCATGTCGATGATGGCCTTGATTTTTTCTCGGGATCGGCTTCGATACCTCTTTCTCAGTAACCATGTACCCCAAGCATCTTGCCGCGCTTGACGCCGAAGGTGCACTTTGCCGGTTCAATCTCATGGAGTGTTTTCTGAGTCTCGTTGAAGAACTTCCTCAGATCTGTCATGTGCCGCATGTCTCGATCCCTTGGAGTGGATGATCATGTCGTCGACATATACTTCGATTTCTTTGTGTATCATGTCATGGAAGAGGGCTGCTGCAGCTCGCCGGTAAGTAGCCCCAGCTTCTTAGACCGAACGGCACGACCGTGTAATGCATGTCCCCCATGGAGTGGTGAAGGCGCCTTGGCCTCGATCCTCCTGACATCTTGATCTGGTTGTATCCAACGAACCCGTCCACGAAGGACTTTACTTCGAAATTTGTCGTGGTGTCGACTAAACATGTCGATGTTAGGCAAATGGGAAATCATCTTTAGGGCCGGCCTTGTTGAGATCCCGAAATCTACGCAAAGATCTCGACCTTTCCGTTGGCCTTGGTGACCGTCACGATGTTGAGAGCCAAGTCGGGTACTCAATCACTCGATGAAACCAACTCTGAGCATTTTCTCAATTTCTTCTTTAACTTGCAAGGACCACTGGCTTGATCTTGCGCAGCCTTCCGCTTGGATGTGCTTGGATTCGGGATCCAGGGGAATTCTGTGCTCCACGATTGAGGGATCGAGTCCCGGCATGTCCTGTATGACCAGTGCGAACACGTCAACATACTCCCTGAGGAGGCTTATCGTGGCTTCTTTTTCTCGCATCGGCGAAGAAACCGCCCACTTGTGTCTCTTTAGGCTCTTGCACCGACCCCAGTTCACTTTGGTCATAACCTCTTCGGCAGCCTTGGGCCCGGTTGTCCTCTTGGTCAACTACACGCCGAGAACTTCTTTAATGTATTGTTCGTTTAATGTGTCTCGCTTCTTTATCAATTGAATTATTAACGTCTTTTAAGTTGTTTGTTAACTTATCGCTGTTAAAGTGGCAATGAGAGGATACTCCGAAAGGTCGACTTTTCATTAAACAAGAACGGGAATACATGATTGGCTACAACATTATAGTCCTCCGGCGTAAGGCCGCTTGGATGACTCGCAGGACCGGACTTTGACAAGGACTCGACTCGCAGGGTTTGAGACCGGGTTTAGGGAGATGTGGGTGCGGGCCCGCCTTGTCTTCCAATTCCGCCTCGGCTTGCCCTCGTCCGGTGAAAGTTACCCAATTCTTCAGTGGCATTGCTGGATGCTTCGATGAGGGTGCGGGGATCGAGAGGCTTGGCTCCGCCGTCCCTATCATGGCGATTATGCCGTTGTCTGAGCTCCCGCCGATCAAGTTGGGCAACTCCATGACTTCTTCAAACAGACTCGTAGAGCCGGTCCACCGAGAGCGTCTTTCTATGAATTCCCGGTTCCTTCGCTTTGGACTTACTGCTCGAATGTGGCCTCGCGGCTGATCCGAACAACTTGTTTCCCATGGAGAGTACCTTGAGTTGCTCCTCCAAGTCGGGATTCCTCAATGTGTACTATGCCGGACTGTGGCGGCAGCTTGGTCCAGGTAGAGCCGCGATGTCGAGGAACGCTCCTTATCGGATTAGCTTTGAGTCCTTCGAAACGCTGAGGTCCCGTGCTAGCCGTTCCATTCTTCCCGTAGTCTTGGTGCCGACTATCCCCGCTTCTTTCTCATCTTCATCAGCTTCCACCGCTTCGGTCCCCTCGCCATTGCTCGCTCCGGTCTCCCGCCTCGGCCGTTCCCTTGCCGGTCCCCGCCCGCCGGTTGCCTTGGTGAAGTAATGAGCGAGGTCAAAGTCGTAAGGTCGGAGATTGGGTGTGCCGTCTGAGGTTCCCTTGCGGCCGTCGCTGCGCCGGGCGTAGCCTTTGCCTTCCTTGATGTCACCCGGTGTTGGCACGCAGCCAAGCCCCTGACCGTGGGGCGTGTTCCTCGACTTCAATGACTTGGTGTCGCCTTCGCAGCCTTTTGCCGAGCTCCCGCCCCGGGATGAAGTTCATGAGTTTCATCATCCTCACGGCGGAGTGAATCTGGTCGTGAGACAAAGGGAAGGTCCACGTTGCATATTTGGATCTTGGAGGTCTCCAGAGTGAATCCAGCTTAATGGCATGTCATCATTATGCTTGATTTCCAATACCGGAATGTCGTTGTGCCGGGTCCCCTTGGTGACACCGTCGCCGTAGATCGTGGTTAGCTCGCCGCCTTGCATGAACTTGAGGCACGCGGTGAAGGGCGGATGCCACGCCATTGATTTGATGCAGCCAGTGGACGCCCTGTGATGGTCATGAAAGTGGATTGGAATGTCCAACACTTGGAATTCAAGCTGGGATCACCCGCTTGCCGAACCAGTATGTCGAGAGTAGCAACCCCGAGAACCGCACGTGATGAAGTAGAGTCATAGGCCTTGACAAAGGTGGATCAAGGCTTAAGATCTCGTGGCTTCGATGTCAAGCAGTCCATCATCTTCGCGGCAAGACATTCATTCCTGAACCTCCGTCCACCAACACGCGGGAAGGCGACGCTCGTCTGCACTGGATCGTGATGTAGAGCGGCTCATTGTGATCAGCCCCAAATTTCTGGAAGGTCCAAATCATGAAGGTGATAATGTTGCCATAATGATGCTGCCAATCATCCGAATGACTTCATCCGGGGTCAAGGCCCCACTGGGACCATGGTACGGGCCAAGCTTTCCTCTAGCTTGAGCTTGTGAGGATAAGAGGAGGTGAGCAGAGACCAAAGGGGAAATGCTTCGCCCGAGTCCGCTTGAGCCGAGTGAGGATCGGGTCCTCTTTCAAGGAATTTGCGTCTTCGGGCCGGCCGGATTGCAATTCTGCTCCGCCGGCTTTTTGGTGGCCTTGTGTGGTAATGCATGGATTTGACCCGATCGGGTTAGAACGCCGACATCAGTTTGGTCCCTTCCGAACAGCCGCTCTGAGTTGAGCCATAGTTAGAGGAGGATTCCTCGTAGCATAGGGGCCATACGCGTCTTCCCTCAACTCATTGATTGTGGATGAATTCCTGAGCTTCCAGCCTGACGGATTCTCGCTCCCAGATACTCGGCTTAGGTGCCTCTGCGGGAGGTAGCCTACGCTTTGACGCAGCTTGTTCGAATGTCGGGCACAACAGGGTTGCCTCGAACCGAACTGTGCGTTGTTAATCCTCCGGGAGGTTGGAGAGTTCTCGGCTTAAGCGAACGGTCTCCTTGATCTCTTCACGATATATCGCGCTCCTTTCCTTCAGCATACTCAGGGCATTCCCGGAGTTGGGTCCGGCGATACTCGTGGTTTGCTAGTTTTCCTCCGCTCGGGCTCCAGATCAACCTTCTTGCAGTGAACTCGCGTCGAGAGTTAATGCCTCGCGTTTCTTCCCATGCGAGAATAGCCAAGGCTTCTTTCAACCGCGTGCGGCAGCCTAGGTAAACCTCCATCGGGGATAGTTTTCCTCTCGCTTTATCTCGAGTGGCGGGTATGTCGGAAGGTGAGTATACGGCTTCCCGAACATCCGCCCATGTGACTCGGTTGCCGCCCGGCTGATCGTCTCGTAAACGAATGCCGTAGACCGTGGAATTTCCCCGAGTAGCTGCCGAGACGAATTTCCATCCTCCTCTTGTTTTTAAATAGACCTTCCTCCCCGAGTTGGCCTTTCAATTTAAGTGCGGTAATGATCCGTTCCCATCCTCCCAGACCTCGGGAGTCCGGTTTTGTTGACTTCATGCCCGGCTTGGAAGAGAATGGTTTCATCATCTTCATCGTCGCTTTCACATAGAACTTGCTTTCCTCTCGGAAGGTACGCGCCGGGATTTGTTCCGCCGTGTCGCTTCCATCTCCTAGGTCATTTGGGACCGTTGACCACCCTCGCCGGGCAAGGGGGTTGGATGAGAACAGACGGTAGTCGTGGAAGGCTATGAGCAAAACTCTTGAGGTCGAACCGGCTCTAGAGCGGCTTCTAGCTTTCGTCCGAAGCCGCCCGCGACACTTTAAGGGCTTGGTCCCCGTAGGTCTTTCGAGCTTGGTCTTCGTCCCAAAGACGACTTTCTTGAGCGGCTAGCTCCATGAGAGCTTCTCCTGCGAGACCCTAGGCGCCTCCGTAGGTGCGCATCGTCCGGCTAGTGTCCGTAACCGTGATTACATTCAAATCGCCGAATGGCGGAACACTTGGATTACATTGACGAAGGAAGTCGGATCGGGACATTCCATGCGGCCTTCCTTGATCTCGATCACCAAGAAGTTTGACCATATCTATTGATTGACCCCACTGGGGTATTGAATTCTGCAATGTTAACGGTCTCGTGATCTCGCTCGATAGCCAAGTCTATCAAAGCTAGCAATGACCGCGTGATGTTCCGAATCCGGGCCGCGACGACCGGGAGTAGAATCGAACCGAAGCATGTCGATGCCGAGGTGGTCATTTCCCGTGTCTAGGCCGACTCCGCCTCTGCGGGGAAAACTTTCAGCGTATGTTTTCGGTGGCCGCGAAGCGTTCCCGAGGTTGATCTCGACTTGTAGCAGGGCGAGGAGCTTGGTCTCCTTCGCCGTCGCCCTTGGCCTCGCGGAGCTCGAGGGTATAAGCTTGACCGACGGCACGGGCCGGTTGCCACCGGGGCCGGTACTGCAAAGTAGGGATGAGCTCTAAGCTCGCTTGGCCAGGGCCTCGTTTACCATGAGCAGCGGGCCATCAAGGGTGACCTTGGTGCTGTAACCGATAACAAGGACTGGATCCTCGCTTCATCAGATATCCGGAATAGATGATATTGACGAAGTCATCGCCATTCACTTGATCGTAGGGATTCCTCGTTGCGTGAATCACGTGCTTCCATTATCGGATAGCCGCCCAGACTGGACGACATCGAGCTTGACAATTTCCTATGGTATTGGAATCCTTGGTCGTAGCGTGACCCGACGGAAGGAGTTCCGTCCTCAAAACCGGGAGCATGTGAATGCAGAGGTCTGC
>JAFEMH010003364.1:0-270719 GCA_022495995.1 Adenophora triphylla var. japonica
AAAAATCAAAATAAAAGAAGAGCATACCCGTTGATTGAGCAGACTTTGTACTGTGCCACAATCGCCTTCCAAGTCCTCATTGCCCCGCTCCGGGGACAAGCTCTTCAAAATCTCCAAAGACCAAAGCTCCAGGTAATTTAGTTTTGGAAACTCAATCTTTTCGATTTCTTTGGCGTCATCTCCTCCATCGTAGGAAATAACTCCTTCCAGCTTATAACAGCCGATTATTTTTAGTTCTTTGAGTTGCACCAGGCATTTAGCCACAGAGGACGAAAAGAGATACTCAATTGAACAACAACTGTATATCTCAAGAAATTGAAGGTTGCCGAGTGAAGGAGGTTGAATGGGACCACTCCACAAGTATCTCAAGGCTCGTAATTTGCTTAGGTGGAGCTCTTGTAATTTTGGAAAGGATCCATCGGGAAATTTACTTATCTCAGTCAGATAATCCATATCCCGAATTTCTAAAGTCTCCAAGTTATGAAAGGCATAACGTGCTGAGTCTGCTTCATCAATGAACGATCCTTCATCTTCACACTTTTCCAAGTTAAGATATTGAGTTTTCCTCACTAAGTAATGGAGTTTGGTGTGCGAAAGCAAACTCAAATCACCTTTCTGAGATATACAATTTCTTATGATATTATATTCCCCCCAAGAACAACTCCTACCTATTGAAACATGGAATCTTTTTAGCCTTTCAAAGAAAGATTCTTCCAACTCTAGTAGAATCATTGAGTTGGATACTCTAAGCTGTAATGTGGTCAGGGAAGGAAGTGATTTCAGCTCTTTAATGCTTGTACTATTCTCTTCATTATTTTCCTCACTATTCTTTGCCCAAGATGCATAATCACCCATGTACAGCACTTCTAGCTGATCCATGCCTGATAACACAAATTTGCCGATTTTCAGGTCACAATCACGCCCCCAACACCTCAAATCGAGCAACTTCAGATTTTTCAGCTCCCATACTTCACGTGGAAACTCATCAAGCTCAGAATCGAAAAAGCTGAGAATCTTCAATCCCTTTAAGCATCCGATTGAAGATGCATCCCCAACCAGGTTGCAAAACTCTAGGGACAATACTTTCAGGTTAGTCAATAGTTGAAGTGTTGGTGGCAGAATAACATTAGATCTCGGCTTCACAAAATATTCTTCTCTCTTCCCATCAAGACTAAAAACTTGTATCCCTCTCATCCCCTGAAAAAAGTCATTAGCAATGTTTATATTTTCATGCTTGAGTTTGAGCTGCAAAAGCCTAAGATTTGGATAATCAAGGCCACCGGGAAGCTCATTCAATGCGCCCGACTTGATTGCGATGGCAGTGTGAGCTTTCTGCTTATTAATATGCCGTGGCCATTGTTTACAGTCTTCGTGCCGTACCAAATATGCGTGAGGCGGATTTGATGCAATTATCAAGCACACATCTCGCACAACGTCATGCAATTTGACACACAGATCATTATCCAGGTCGCCTTGAAGCAGATCATTATCCAGGTCGCCTTGAAGCAGTAAATTACAGCTCTTAAGGTATTTGACTAAAGTGTGTACCCTATTTCTTGTTTCTTCTAAAGTCTCAACATCATCAAACAACTCGAGCCCAATTGAATATATGACCAGCTGTTCAATTTTGATGTTTTCGTCTTCTTCGAAAAGGCTGCAGAGCAATAGCAATGGTTGAGCATTTGGACGGCGACTTTCTAAGAAGTTGTAACTCAACATTATACTTGACTTCACCCTTTCTTCCAATCCAGAAGACTTCTTCAACTGCAGCAACGTATCTTCCCACTCATACTTGTCCCTTTTGGAAAGTGCCTTTCCAAGAGTTACAACTGCAATAGGAAGACCTCCACACTCCTTTGCAACCTCTTTTGCAATGTCACGTAGATCTACATTCTCTATGCAATCCCCGACTGCCTCTCGGAAAAGATCCAAGGCTTCCTGATCGGATAGAACCTGAACCACAACGTGCCTTTGAGCTGCCATATCAGTACAGGCACGTTCCACTCTTGTTGTAAACACAACTTTGCAACCATTTCCAGCAGGAATTCCAACTTCACCCAGATTGATTCCTTCCCAAATATCATCCAACACTATAAGGGCCCTCCCGCCCTTTTTGAGTCTTTCACAAAGCCGCTCCGCTCGTGCGTAACTTGACTCATCAGTTAACTTCAAGCCAAGCATTCCTGCAATTTCACCTTGAATCTTGACCAAATCAGGTTGTTGAGACACCACAGCCATTGCAACTTCATTGAATAAACTTTCTGCTTTCACTTTCTCGAGAACTTGTTTCACTAGTGTCGTCTTGCCAACACCACCCATCCCAGATATCCCAATCAAATTGATCTTTTCATCCTTGAGCGCGTCCATGACTTCATTCATAGTTGCTATTCTGGTTGCAAAGCCCTTGAAAGCATCATCCTTGGGTGATATAGATGCCACCCCCGAAGACACAATTCCTTGCGGAACTGCCGAGTGTGCAAACTTGGTATACTTATTAGCCTCAGCTTCGACTTTAAGTTTACCGATATCTACAGTAAGCTTTGTGGCTTTCCTGCTCAGCTCATAACGATGCTTCAGGTTGGGGCACCATCCATTCAGACACCCTTTTTTGACACTGGAAGTACCTTCATGAACTTCCATAGCCTTACTCGTGATGTCATCAACTTTGGTGAGCCATAACTTCACAGTAGGGTCAACAATTTCCAAATTCCTCTCAGCTTCAGCAGTGCTTAGCTGCACTCCATCTCTCCTTGCTTCGAGTAGAGCAAGCTGCTCACCAAGAGTTTGAATATTCTGCTTGTAGCAGAATATATAGCTAAATTGACGGACAACTGTATTCACTATTGGATCCACCGTCTTCTCCACTATTTTCCCCACAACTGCCAATGCAATGTCTGACGCCATTTTCACAGCTATTCAAATTCCCCACAACTGCCAATGCAATATCAGAAATAGACAGCTCAACTTAAATTCTTTAAAAATTATTAAAATTAACTGTGCTTAAATCATGCTTAGTTGACCACATTAGATTATTCATTTCTAGCAAAACTTATTCCCTTGCCTCCTATTTGAAACTGGGTTTGTTTTATTTACTTATTTTTCAAAATTTAGATGGTAGCAAAATATATGCATAAATAAGATTGGTTTTCATTAGCTAGCTAAGCCTAAGAGCATAACAAGTGTTGAAGCATTTTCACTAATATAGTTTTGGAGAATTTAATACAAATGCAGCAGCGTTTAAGGATTGTACTTGGTTCTCAAATCTCTGTTAAACCCATCGTAATGGGAAATATGACGAAAACCAATCTATAGCAAATTGATCAAGATAATCATACTTGATCAAAAAGCTAAACCGACAATAGCTTTAGGCGGATCTTAGTGTCTTTTGATTCAAGTCAATCCCAACAGACTACTTAAAAGGGGATCAATGAGGCATAAATTCAACTGAATCAATCATGTAAGCAAAATATATGTTTCATTCATTGAAATAACTCAGGTTCCAAATGTTTCTTAATAAAAATAACATGCTTATCCAAGAAGACCAAAGCAACTAATCATCAATACAACAACAAAATGTAGTGCCTATCAATACTAAACATAATATGCATAAAACAAATGATGGAATGATCTTCTACTTGCAGGTGGTAAAAATTTCCATTAAACATACTCCAACCACGCAACAATTGAATGATTTAGAAAGAAAAACAGCTCTAACTAGTCAATATCTATTCCTTCCATCCCGAAAATGAATGATCCAAAAAGTATCAAATTTGCTCTCGATTAAGAGTAAATTTAATGATATGATCATTCATTTTGGGACAGAGGTAGTACATTATAAGCTGATAAGCTGAAATTAAGGATTTAACTAAAGTTGGTTTTCCGAAAGTAGAAAATCAAACCTGATTACCAGGATTGCTTTGATACAATACTTCACTTCTTAAGACCTGATGAGCAAAAGATCTAGCAGAAAATATAAACCTTTGATTGTTTGAATGATTTTTTTTTATGATGTAAAAAGCTGGCAATTGATTGATTGTTGTCCCCCCATGTGATGCCCTCAGTTCCTTTAGTATTCCTTTCTTTGTCATAATTCGACGGTAAGGATAATAGTATTCCTTTCTTTGTTAAGAACAATTGATTGATTGTTGTCCCACCCATGTGATGCCCTCAGATCCTTTAGTGCTTTTCCACTAAGAAACAGAAAACTCCTTCTTTGGCATAAGACGGGGGAGGGAGTATAACTTTAAGAATAACATAGCAGGTTGATTGTTGTCCCCCCATGTGATGCCCTCAGTTCCTTTAGTATTCCTTTCTTTGGCATAACTCCTTCTTTGACGGTAAGGATAATAGTATCCCTTTCTTTGTCAAGAAAATATGCAAATATCAAAGCTAATAATATCTTCCAACAATCAACCTGCTATGTTATTCTTAAAGTTATACTCCCTCCCCGGTCTTATAACAAATGTTATGTCTCATAACAAATGTTACAATCTCAAAACGAAAACCTTATAATACTTCTTTATTTAATGAGACCCACTTGCCACTCACAACAACAATTTTTCTTACTATTATTTCCTTTTTGGTGTCTCATAAGTAAATGTTACTAGGTTGAAAACGCACCTGATCTAAATTCTGCAAGACACATAGGAATTTGAATATTTAATTATAAGAATTAAATAATAATTTGGTGTCTATAAAAAATGGCTTGATATTCAATTCAATAATTTGCAAGGGTGAACATGAGTTTTACGTTCCCACCATTCTACTGATAAAAGAGTTACAAAGTCCAAATATATATAGAAAATAAAAAACACAACTTAATCCACAAAATATTACTAAAAATACTCTTAGGTTGTTGTGTTTGATAAAATCAAACACTTAATATTTGCTCCCTCCATTCCATGTGAGTGAATATTAATTTTCTTTTTTGTTCGTTTTACGTGAGTGGAGACTGTCCAAAATAACAATGTTTTACACTATTTCTCCCGCTCATTCTTTCTCTTACTTCACTTTTATACTCACAACACCAATCAACTTACTTTTTCTCCCACTCATTCTCTCCTATTTTATTTTTCATAATCACAAACACCTCCTCCCACTAATTCCCTCTCCTATTTTTCTTAATTCGTATGCCCCATTTTTTGATCTCCACTCACGTGAGACGGAAAATCATGTTGTTCCTCTGATACAGCAGCAGTGGATACAAGAGCCGTGTGGCTAGCAAGGGCCGATGTGCTCGCTTGCTTCAACTTCCGAGACTCCTCCAACACCAATTTTGATCGGACATCATAGAACGTGGGAAATGGATCACTTTGTTGTAAGATGGTCGCCACACTATCATAACTTTCGCTTAATCCCTCAATAATCTGAAGCACCATACGATGGTTAGAAACTGGGGAACCAACGTTGGCCAGTTGATCGGCAAGCGTCTTCAATTCCTTGCAATAGGCAGAAACATTGGGAAAATCATCCAACATGACTTGAGAAAACCTGTTTTCAAGCGCAACCGCACGGGAATGCTTGTTATCCTGGAAGATACCTTGAAGACTCTCCCATGCCTTCTGTACCGTAGTGCCGGGCTCCAAAATTATTTGGAGCAGATCCTGAGAGATGGTGCCATACATCCATTGAAGAACAATGGCATCCAATTTGGACCATAGCTTTTCATCACGAGCAGTCACGGTTGCTGTTGTGCTTTCATCAGGAACTGGAGGGATGATGTGCTCAATTACTTCAAAGGCACGACAATGGATCTTAAAGAGCTCAGCCCACGACGTGTACTGACTCGTCTCAGTCTCAAGGGTGATAGCAACATAATTTTTGATGTTGCTCACAGTTTGGGCGGGGTGAAGTTGACGACCTGCCATTGAAGAGACTGGAAGGGAACAGACGAGAAGTAGAGGATTGGTGTACGGCTGCTAGGGCTCTGATACCATAAAGGATTAATCAACCTTGCTTCTCATAGAGTTATTCATACGTATATATACATGTTACAAACCTTAGAGATATAGAAACCTATTCTACTTATGATTCTTAGAGATATCGATCCTAACCAAACTAGGAGATACTAGGAGATATGGAAAATCTCCTAGCATATATACAATAGTATACAAATCTTCTAGAATATTCACTAGACAATATACATTATCATTTTTCACCAATGATATTTGGTTCATTCTTGCTGATTAATTAACTTTTATATGTGATCAGTTTATGCAGATGGAAGTATATGCCTAGATATTTTACAAAACCAATGGAGTCCAATTTTTGATGTTGCTGCTATTCTTACATCTATCCATTCCAGATATTGTACAAGTGATAAATATGATATATGACTGTCTCTTCTTATGTTGGTTACTAAAAAGCTATGACTCACATTAAGTTTTTTATTCCATGATCGTTTTCCTCAAAACAATCGTTATATTTCCCAATGGAAACAATGTTAATTGCATTTCTAATCATGGAGAAATCATATGATAAGAAAGTTAAGTTTATCTGAGACCATTCTGTTTCCCGACAGCTTGACCCCATAGAGTTTTAGACCTCACATGTCCCAAGGAATGATCCAAAAAGGATCTCATGTTGATGTCTGGAGACCTTCTTATAACTTATTCCAATATTGCATAGCACTTTCCAGTTTCCCTTGCATCATGAGTATAAATGTAAAGGAAGTAAAAGTTTTCTGTTGTTGATTATTGCTTACTAGGATCTACATCCCTGGCATACTCACAGGATCACCTAGTCAAAGGTTCAGACTGTTTAGTTAATGAAACAAGGAAATCCTTAGAAATTTGTGTCCTTGATTGCACATTTCTTCTACAATTGGTAGGAGAAAGTTTCAGCCTGATTTCTTTTTTCCTGTGACCAGAGATCTAAAATAGTTGTTCTATGATTTCCCCTTTACTTTTGTCTGAATGATCCAAGGACGTTTAGAGTTACATTCTTAGATTAAGGATCTTGGACTGCTCTCCTTTGTTTTAGTTTTCGGTGATATATATTTAACAAGCTCATCATTTATGCAGATAAAGATTTGGGAGGATATTAAGTTTGGGGTAGACAACCAAGTTGATTTTTATGCTGTTTCTTTTGTGAAGGATGATAAGGTGGTCCATGAGTTGAAGGATTATCTCAAAAGTAAGCTTTCGACCCCATCACTATAAATGCTATTTCTAGATTGTGGTTGGTTATGAGTCTACTCTGATATGATTTAAACTTACTCCACTACCATCTTCTCTCTATTATATGCTTGAAAGATCTGATGATATGAATTTGTTACCCTGATGGGATGCACAACCATAATCTGATCCCATTTGGGAACTATAAAGAATGAAGGTCACACTTCTAAAAAATAGCATATAAAGTGATATCCCTAAACTATCTTTTTTAAAGTAAGGAGGCTAAACACAGTGGTACTCCACAACTACTCCGTAAAACAACTACTCCATGAATTAGCATATTTCATTCTATAAAATGCTAGTCCCTATCTCCTATCTCCGTCTCATAATAAATGTGTATTGTACTATCATGTCTTAGCTGAGTTTTTGTGTTTATTTTTCTTTAAAACATGCTTTGAAGTTTCTTTTGTTGTTATCTTTCTTCTATTGTATTAACCACTTCTACTCTTTTTGTAGCACAAATATTCATGTCCCAGGTTCTTAGAGATTCAGATAAAGAATGCTTTCAAGAAATTAGTTGCTAAGCGATATAGTGGTAAAGTCATTGACATGAAGTGGTGGAGGCGGTCGTGGTCGTTAAACTTGTTTTTATTTGGCTTGTAATCAAATTTAAGTAGTTTTTATGTTGGTTTTAAGATTTTGATGAATGTTGAATTTGTTTTTCATGTTTTTGGTGAATGTTTGATTGAGTTGTATTTGGATGTAGGTATTTTGGGATTTGAATGCTAGTATTTTGGTATTTGAATTTGAGCAAGGTTGCGGGTGACTTTTTAAATAATTTAGATTTTTTTTTTTTAATTTTGAAAAATTTACCGACGGACTGTCCGACGGATTTGAATCGCTTATGTAAAGAAATCGAAGGTTGCCAAGGGAAGGAGGTTGAATGGGATCACTCCACAAGTGTCTCAAGGCTGGTAATCTGATTAGGCGGATGATGAGAACTGTAAAGAAGGACATACCCTTCTTGGCCACCATTCCTCCACAGCATCATAAGGAGGATAATCCCTTAATGGAGAGACAAAGCTGAATGTCCCTGAAGTGTTAGCACTCTCCTGAGCAATAACTGCTTGATTAGATTGAGGACCCACATCTTCCTCCTCATTCATGGCTGCTGGACTCAAACACTTGAGAAACTGAGAAAACAACCTCATATAAGCCTTGGAAGGAGAACTCTGCACCCCTGCAAAGTTGTCACCAGTTCCCTCTAGAACTGCTTGACTTAGTGTAAGTGAATCCCTTGGGACAGCTGTGAACTTCTTGACAGCTAAGAAATCAGGTTGACCAATAGATGTGTCAATCTTAATCCTTTCTTTGTTGTCAAGCTTCACTAGCTCTCCCACTGTGTAAACTCTCTCCACTTCAACCCCAACATGCCTACTTGATTCTCCCTCCTTCCCTTTACCAAACAGCTTAACCTTAGCTATTTGATCTTCTTGACTCTCACAAACCAACTTAGCCTTACCCTTATCTTTAGCTATCTCTTCTAATCTGTTTCTCTCACCCTCCAGTAAAGCTAATCTCTCCTCTTCCCAAAACTTCTTTCTTATCTCTCTCTCTCTTAATTCTTCTTCCTTATGAGGATCATCAATTGGTAATTGATTCACCTCCTGTTCTAATGCATTATCAGTTTGAAATTGATATGACCAAAACTCTCTCTCAAACCTTTCCTCCATAGTTTCCTCAACCCTTGGACTATGAAAGACCAGTTTCTTTGCTGTCTTAGCCATTTTGCTAGGACTAAACATTGAAACTAATCTTCCCATTTACTATATGACTGGATTGGATTGTATAAATCTCACAATCTGATACATTTCCTTTTATAGACATTTCTTGCTTCAGTCCACAGAGTGGCAATGATCACTCAAAATAGGCTTGGCTGGTCATCAAGTCTGACAGCTATGATTTGAGTTCTTGCAAAATCGAGGATTATGGGAACTTGCCACTAACAATAGTTCATTTATTTCACTGATAATTCCCTCTGAAAATTCGCCTCTCTGTACGGCCTTTATTCCCTTGTTTCATGGAAGTTATGGCACGTAATGAGTGGGGGACAAAAAGCAATATTCATGAACAGTCTCTCTCTTAAATGCCCATTTTTAACCGTTACACTAACCCACGTATTAGCCGTTAAACTACACAAATTCCCACCTCAATTAACATTTAACCTTGCGAAATTAACCCCTCTGCAAACAAACATTCTTCACTCTCCAAATTCCTTCTTTGATTCCCTCTGTTTTTCGAAACCCTAAGTCTCTGTTCTATTCAAACATGTCATACCCTGAAGCTCATGGATATTTCATCAAACCAGAGTTCTATGAGCATGAGGTTGGAGCTCTCATCAAAGAGCTTCTGGAATCCAACAATCTTTGCAACATGATGGAAGCTCAACCCCCCATCTATGAGAAACTGTGCAGAGAAATTTACATGAGAGGAGACAGACAGCTAACTGGAACCATCAGAATCAACATTGAAGGGACTGAGTTCAATGTGTCTCCCAAGCTTGTGTCCAAAGTTTACAACATTCCAATCAAGAATGGAAGTCTCAGCAATCTTTGGGACAGAAAAGACAACACCTTGGAACCATTTTACAAAAGATTTTTTGATAAACAAAGTTGCAACTATCAATTAGTTCAGGACAAACCAATTAAAAAGGGAGACCTTGATTTGTACAAATCAACTCTAATGGATGTTATCATTAAAGGGTTTGATGGAAAGCAATCATCCTTTAACCAAATCAGCCCAAATGAATGGAAGCAAGCCCTCAGTTTGATGACCAAAGAGATAAGCTGGAGTGTTGCTTTGCTGCACAACTTTCAACGGGCCATATCCCCTTCTCCTTGGAAATTCAAGAAGCAAAACCCAAGGATGAATAATTTCAGATTCATGAGTGGGATCCTACATCAACTAATTCCAAGGCTGAACCCTCCCCTAAAAGATGAGTGGCTTGAAACTACAACCCTTGTGCAAACCAGAAGCTTCAACTTGAGTACATTTAGGCTCAAGGGAAAGAAAAAATTGGAGTTTGGGGACAGCTCTGAAAAGCTTGATGAAGCAACTCAAATACTGAAAGAGAAGGCTGAGAATGATATGAAGTTGTGGAAGTCATTGGTGCACATGGTCAATGACAAGAGATCAAAAAGGAAGCATGATAAGGGTATAGTGATCAATGAAAGTGATCAAAAGACCACTCCTAGCAAGATCAAGAGAAGGATCAGTCAAGCTACTATGAAGAAAACTGGGAAAGGAAAGAAGCTTCACAAAGGAAAGAAAGCTCAAGAAGTGATTGAGCAAGTAGCTGAGCAAGAAAGTGCTCAAATTACTGATAAAGGAAAGCAAATTGCTGAGGAACAACAAGCTGACAGTGAAGAAACCCAGTCAGATCCAATTTTCAGAGACATTGATGAGTATGCTGGTGAAGAAGAAGTTGGTCATGATAGTGAGTATGAAGAAAATCTAAGAAGAGATGTTGCTGAATCTCTGGTGGATGCAAGACAGAGAACAGCTAAGGTTGGACAATCATCTGGGACAGCTATGGTTGCCTCTACTCTGACAGCTAAGGTTCCATTGGCTGCTGATATCTCAACCAAGGTAACCTCTACCCCTTCTCCTACTCTCAATACTTTCTCTAGGAAGAGAAAAATAGACAAAGATGCTCCCCTATCCAAAAGGTTAAAACCCAATACTCCTCAACCCTCTACATCCAAAGACTAATCCAGTTCACCTCATGATTCTGTAGCTCAAGGTATTCTCAATCTCAATCCTTCAAACATAAGCCCAAATGAGCCTAGTGTTGAAAAAGAAAGGGGGAATAGCCCTGACTCTGAAAAGGATGAGCCTCAGTTAAGGGGGAACAATAGTCCTCATTCTCCCATTCTGACAGCTATGCCCTCCCCTAGTCATTCCTCACCCATTCCAAGTCCCTCTGATCCATCTCCCATTCCTGAAAACATCATTAGAGCCTCTGAAGGACTATCCTTGGAAGGAAGACCTGATTTGCTTCATGTGGTTATGGAATACTTAAGATCTTTGCTGAGCGAGGATGATATGCTAAAAGCCCTAGACCTGATCAAAACCAGAGATGATGCCAAGAAAGCTACCATTCCTGATAGTGAAACCCAACCTAAACCTGTTGAACCTACTGAAAACCCAAGAAACACTTGACCCTACCCCTGATTCTGAAACCCTTCCAGCCTGTGAACCTTGGATTTTGGATTGTGATATTGATTTCTCCTTCCCCTCCATCATGGCTGCCCACCAAAGATTGAACGGAATTACTCATTTCCCTGAGATTTCCAATCCCAACATCATTCCCAATCCTTGGCTGTTAAGCAAAAATGCCATTATGATTCATGCTAGGAATAGATGTGGGCTCATTATTTTTGGCCATGAGGAATGGAAAAAGTATAGAGCAGCTCTCCCCAACTCTTTCTTTCACAATGCCCCCAGATTGCCAAACTTCATGGACATTACAACCATCATTGACTGGGAAATGATGTTCTCCCAACTTCTGTCATCCAACATCAATGAATGCATCTATATGCCCTCATCCCTTGTTTATGCTCTCTGCATTGAACTTACCAAAGAGATGTATTGGAGAATCTGCCTCAATAAAGCCAAAATCATGGCTGTCATTGCAAAGCCAAACCTGACAGCTATGTTTCCCCCTACCTCTTCAGTACCTCCTTCCTTCATCCCCCTAAACACCAGATCTCTCCAAGCCAATCTTCCCCCAACCTTCAACCCCTCAACATATGTGCCTCCATACCATGTGACCATCACAGATATGCAGAAATTCACAAGGTCAATGATAACCAAAATGTGACACATTTTGGAAATCTCAGCTGGATCCAAATCTGAAAGAAAGGCATAAAAAGGAAAGGCTATTGAGTCTGATGAGGAAGCTGTCAACCTAGGGAAAAGAGCTTCTGGTGCTGCTCCCAATGTGATTGTGTCAAGTGATGATGAAGATGATGAACCAACAAAGCAAATGCATCAGTTTCCAACCTCTAATGCTCTCACTGTCACCACTGATCCACCTCTACATCCAGCTCAACAACCCATCTCTCTACAGTCAAACCCCTTCTTTTCTAACCTATTTGCAGGAACCAGAGGTCAAAGCTCAAGACCAAAGAAAGCTCCCAAATGGGGTAATCTGAGATTAAAATATGATGAAGAACCTCTATCCAAAGCTGTTCTCAAGGAAAGGCAAGACCAAACCTTCACCTATGATGATGAGATGAGCTGGGAGTGGAACAATGAAATGTATTACAGATGTGTTGATGAGAAGATGAGAAAGGTGCTGCTAGCTGAAAGAGAAGAAATCCTTGCAGCAAGAAGGGAAAGAGATGAATTTTCTGATTAGAAATTTTTTTGTCTTTTTTATGGATAAGTCTTTTAAACCCTGCCTTTCATTTCCATGCTTTAAAACAATTGTTATTTTGGATAATCTGTTTTGTTTTAAGCTCTTGTGATTGAATCAAGAAGATCAGTTTTATCTTCATTGGTATATTCAATTCATGAGTATCTTGCAGGTTATATCTTTTATTTAGATATATTACTTTGCCAAAAAGGGGGAAATTGTTAGGACCTAACTATGTAAACCACATAGTTATACAGGGTTTTGACAAAGAAACATATCCCATCCAATGTTATCTGACAGCCAAGATATCTCATGAACATTGGACAGCCATGACTCATCTGCATATCTCCTATATCAACTGGACTGCAATGATGTAATGATCAAACACCAAGACAAACCATATAAATCAATGTATTCATGTACAAAGGATCATTACATAATCATCAACACAACTCCTTGTCTCCTAAACCTGCAAACACTAAAGACTTAGCCTGACAGCTAAGGTTCTCAACAGCAGAGGTCTCAACCCTCTGACAGCTATGATCTTCAACATCAGCAACAGTGAAGTATTCCTGTGATGATCAAGATGTGCCTTGCCCAATCTCTCCCTACAGATGTTGCCAGCTCATCTCCATGAAGATTACATAAAATGGTTGCAGAATACATCCTGTTATTATCCAGTCATCAAGGCTCTAAATGCAAACACTATTCCACCCATATGCATTTACTCCCTTGTCTCCTCCAACGGCTATATTCCAGCCTATAAAAGGAAACCCTCAAGACTGAAGACAACACCCCTTTTACACACAACCTTTACAACCACACATTCAACCTCTCCACACCTGCAAATCCTGCAAACCAACATTCAAACAATCTGAGACACTTGTAACTGAATTCAGGTGTATAAACTAAGTTGTAAATCACTTAAGACTGACTTTAAGTGGTATTGTATTTTGCTTAGTAACAAGCAAAATCCCTAATAGACTGTACTTATTAGGAAGAGGAGGTTCAAGGAACTTGCCTAACCAATCCTTTGTAAATCTTAAAGGGAACTAGATTTAAGTGGATTAATCTCACTTGTCAAGGTTGACAGTGAGGGTGGACGTAGGAGGAGTGAACTCTGAACCACCTTAAAATTCCTTGTGTTCATTTGGTATTATCACACAACACACACACACATCTACACACACATACACTATTCACTTGTCTTTACATTATTTCAACACTATTTATTCCGCTGCACATTTAACTCTTGTCTTTAAAATCAGTTAAAATCTGACAGCTAAGATTTCACCTCAGCTGTCAAAGCTTAACTGCCTAACCTTTTAAACTGTTTAAAGCAAACAGGACCTTTCAAATTGATTGATTGTTGTCCCCCCCCCACCCAACCCATCATGTGATGCCCTCAGTTCCTTTAGTGCTGACACAGACAGCTCGACATAATTCGACATTAAGGATAATAATATTCCTTTCTTTGTCAAGAAAATATGCGAATATCAAAGCTTAAAGATATCTTCCAACAATCAACCTGCAAATGTTATTCTTTAAAATTATACTCCCTCCGTCTTATAACAAATGTTACTTCTTCCCTTTTTTTTTGGGTGTCTCGTAACAAATATTACCATCACAAAATGGAAATTTCATAATACTTTTTTATTTAATGAGACCCACTTACCACTCACAACAACAATCCGCTTACTATTCTCTACCCCACTTTTCTATACTGCTTTATATTTCGTACTCACAACATCTATCGATAAACATTTACAAAGCCCATATATACACAAAATAAAATATAACACACAACTTGTATGTCTTGTACAGAAGAAGAAAAAAAAGCATTTAATTTCAGAACCTTGATCTGCAGCCCACGTAGAAATTGATCACCAAAAAACAATTCCATCTTTCCTTATCAAATGCAATCTTTTCCAAACCAGAAAATCCACTCATTTAATGCTACTCCACTAATATATTAACAGGCAGCTCAGAATATAATTTGCAGAACTTTAATTTGCAGCCCAAAATAAGTCTCTAACTAGTCAATATCTATTCCTTCAATCCCAAAATAAGTCTCATGAAAGTTCTTAAAATTGTCACTATGCATCATTAAACATAATATCAATAACTACTTCTAAAATTCCAGAAAGATAATGATTTTTATAATTTTTAGTCAAAATCAATAGTTGATAAAAAAAAATCACTTATTTGGGGACGGAACCCTAGAGAGCATTGGAATTCCTCATGAACAGTATTAAGAAACAACTGTTTAACTTGGTAAATTGAAGGAGAGAGAAAATGAAGAAGGAGCAGGTCATGAAAATGGAGATGTTGATGAAAATGTAGGGGGCATGAAGAACAAAAATGTGAAAGTCTGTTAAGAGTCGTGCAAGTGGGTTAAATGTGTAAGTAAATGAGTTAATATATACTAGTATTAACCCCGTGTGTCAAGAGCACGGAGTGACGTCTACCCACTCGGGGTTCTACTAAATTCATTTTGTTTTAACAAGACACATACACGAGAAAACAAAGTCGTTTTTCGGCAATTGAACCATTGATGACGCCACAACTTTTGGGGTCTCACAAAGATGAATAGCTAGCTTTATATGAACTGGATACCTAGATCACAACACAAACAATAAGCAATGTTAGAGACCAAGTCGGGGTTGATTCCGATTCAGGCCCTCGGGTGTGAGAGTAAGACCTTTGAGGGTTTGATAACTGAGATATAAGACTTAGAATGTCTTAGTGTGTTTGTGTGCTATGGTTTAGACAATGTGACTTTCCTTGCCCAAGAGGACAAATGAGTATATATCGTAAGAGAGGGCAGTTGAATGACATCAGCCCTTTTGGAGATATTAGCCTTTGACCTAGAACACGTGTCCGCACCTGATGGCTCGTACAATAAAGCACATAATACTGTAGGAGGATGTCTCTATCAGTGGTTTCATTGCCAGAAAACGCTTTTGTTTTCTCGTGTAATCTTGTGGCGTCGCATCGGTGATTCTGCACTTAGCCTCGAACTGGAAGAATTCATGAACTCTCCAGTTCGGGTCGCGGAGAAGGGGCTCCATAGCTACCCTGGGTGCCACATCACAGCTTTCCCTTTGGGGAGCCACCAGAGCGAAGATCAACAAAGGTTCGTTGTCGATGATCGCGGTCATCCTGCTGGTGAATTTCGCATGTTTAAATGTGTGTTATGGGCGTTTGGGCCTTGTATTGAAGCTTTCACTCATTTTTGGCCTGTCATTTTTGTTTATGGTACATTCCTCCATGGTAGATATAAAGGGCTAATACCGATTGTCATAGGTGTTGACTCCCAAGACAGTATACTTCCTCTTGCATTTGTTGTTGTTGAAAAAGAGGACTGGGTGAACTGGAATTGGTTCTTATATCTTGTTTGCAGACATATTATCAAGAGTCGTGAGGTATGCTTGATATTTGAGCGTCATCACAGCATTCTTAAGACTATAGCGGAAGATACATGGTGGCCACATGTACATCATAGATATTGCTTGAGGCATATGCGAGCAAATTTTTTGGAGAAACATAGAGGGGCTGATTTGAAGCATTTGTTTGGTAGAGCTGGTAAAGCAAGTCAAAACAGGAAATTGAGATATACCTTGGAGAGTATCCGTTTAATTAACCATGAGACAATTAAATGATTTGTGAATTTAGATGTCAGAAAGTGGACATTGGCACATGATGGTGGTTATAGATATGACATTATGACTACTAACATGTCTGAGATTTTTAATGGCGTCATGTAAGGAGCCCGTGGGATGCCAATAACAGCAATTGTTGAAACTGCATTTTATCGTTGTGTAGATTACTTTCAGCTAAGACATGGGTTTTCACTAAATGCTTTAGGAGGTAATCCTGATAACCCAAATATCAATCCCCTACACCAATTCAGTCAGAAAGTTCATTACCGATTCAGGAATAATAGCAAGGAGGCTAGGAAACATCATGTTAGGACATTCAACACTCACGTGATGGGGGTGTATCAGGTGACACCGCACGTCGCGGCAAAAAAGGTGGGAATATCCTAATTAGAGATGGCAACAGGTCGGGTTCGGGCTGGGTTTGGCCAAACCCGTAACCGACCCGCCAAAACAAATGAAGATACCAAAATCGCTCGTCTGTATGATAAACAAACCCGGACCTGACTCGGACAAAGTGTTGCTAGCCTTTTTTTGGGCTTTGGCCCAAATATTCTCATTAGCTTAAACCCAACAACAAAATCCTTTTGATATAAACTTGATATAAATAACAACAACAATGTAATTAGGGATATGTGAACACTACAAGAAAACAGCAAAATATCCGTCGCTAAACACTTTAACGACAGATTAGCGACGGATTAATTCCCTCGTTAAAACCCTCGTCGGTAAATTTCTAACGACGGAAATGTTTGTTCATCGGTGATATACAGACGGAAAAATCCGTCGGTAAACCTTGAAATCTATCGGTAATTACAGAATTTACCGACGAAATTTTCTGTCGGTAAAGCTTTTATCAGTTTTAAAGAAATTACCGACGAAAAATTTCGTCGGTAAATTGTAAATTGCACAGAATTTAAAAAAAAATAATTAAATTATTTAGAAAGCTACCTGCAACCTGCTCAAATATCAAAATACCAACATTCTGATAGAACTCAATTAAACATTCACCAAAAACATGAAAAAACAAATTCAACATTCACTAAATTCTAAAAAACAACATAAAAAGTACACAAGTTCGATTACAAGCCAAATAAAATCACAAGTTTAATGACCACGACCGCCACCACCACTTCGCCTACTAGCAAAGTCATTACATGCTAATGCCTTCCCAATGGGTCGACAAATATTACTTATCAATCTGGAAAAGAACATGAACATGAACATGAACGGAATCCATCTTCCAATTAAAATATGAGAGCCTGTTACTTTGCATTTTAGAGAGAGCGGGAGCAGGGGAGGAGGCTAGGTTGGTGAATCATAGTAGAAGAAACATCAGTAGATACAACAAAAATATACCATCAGCATCAGTAGATTTTGTCTGCACAACAAAAAAACCGAAGTAAATGGTTATATTCACAATAGAAGAGAACAACTTATCTGTAACAAAAAAATACAAAGCACTGTAATTGAGCAGTAGAACCAAAAAACTATTGAGGATCCTAGTTTATGGTAATCGTTTTTATATTCTAACGGATCATTGTAGGGTTCCATAGACGTTCTGTATGGATCACAATAACACTAAGCAGAACCAAATATACCATCAGCATCATAGATGGCCATTATTTAACGGCTTAAGCTTCAATATGAGTTGATTACTTGGCAATTCTCTATGAATCACAACACAGAGATCACTTTGTGCCCCTTCATTTTACTTCTTTACATTTGAGCAACAGCTACATATTATGTCGATGTCAATTTTCTTTACCTCGGATGTCCAATCCTATAGCTAAGCTATTCCCTAGAGTTTCATTAAACCTTCATTTCAAAATAAACACTCAATACTCTATCACATATCAGAAGACTACATGATAGAGAACAATGTTTAGGAGTTCGAAAGTTCTAGCCGATAGATCTATGTCGAGGAAATATAATAAAAGAGCATCAGTTGGGCATTATAGACATTAAAACCCCAGTAAGAAATAGGAACGGCCAGGTAAAGTATTACGGCATAGCCAGTAAGAAATAGGAATGACCAGGTAAAGTATTAAGCATTTTAAGATATTATAACCCCCCCCTCCCGTGGGGAAGGAAACCAGTTATGCTTGAACTTCCTATTGTGTTTTCAGAAGCATGCCAATGCCAGTAGGGTACTATCCAAGCAAAGTCATTACTACATTGAAGTTCCATAAATGCAATACTTCCTATCTTGTCCAAAAATGAATAACGTTTTGAAACTTTACCTTCAAATAACTCTATCCATAAATCAATTTCTTTTTTCAAAAAAAGAAAGAAAAAAAATCATAGTTTATTATATTTTTGCAGAACTAAAATTTTGAAAGTGAAAAGCAAGAAGATTTAAAAAAAAAATCTATTAGAAATAAATCTTTTCAAAATGACCCTTAAATCTCAAATGGACATTCATTTTGGGACGGAGGGAGTATAAATTATTTGAGATTCATCACCGAAAGTGACAACTGCAGTTGATTTAAAGCCATTTCTTCTTCCATATTTTAGCTGATACATATGCTTCTAGTAGCTTAATTAACACAAAATGTCACCCTCCGGTACATTTTATCCTAGAGAAAATGGTAGGAAGGGGGCAAAAGCTTTTTTCAAGAGCACAGAGCAACATAGGTTGGATCCTTGGAGGTTAATACTTGTAAGAGAGCAACTGAAGCAAGTTATGGAGTTACAAATATTGGAACTTATCAAGATATTACCTGTCTCATTTCCTGAATGGATGGAAAATATCCCCACCATGGCTCCAGTTTCATCCTCAGTGTCCTGAAGTATTGACTGTAATCATCATAAGAATTTTTCTGACATTCTCTTGAAGCTGCCTCTACTGGTACCCATTCCTTTGGCCTTTCAGTTCTTTCCCTGTCACATACAAATTAATGAATTATATGCAGTAAATAAATAAATAAATATGTAATATCATTAGCAAGCAGATACCAATGTTAATGTTTTTCAGTTCAAACAGATATCATGGCATGGACCCAGAGGAATTTGAGATTCAATTGCACACGACTTATGAAATAGAATGTGGAAAATGATACATACAGAGGAAGAGACAAATAGGGCCAACGCGTATCTTGAGCATAAGCATGTATCAGCAATAACCCAAATTGTAGTACAGTGGATACATACCTCTTTCTGTAAATGCCATTGTTTAGGTTACCTTCCCAGAACCATTGCTCTCCTTCTGGATCTTCAACTGGTTCTTCAAGCACCGGTGCATTCACTGCTCCACTACAGAAAGGGCAGCCGCCATGGATCGTAACATGTGGATACATACCTCTTTCTGTAAATGCCATTGTTTAGGTTACCTTCCCAAAACCATTGCTCTCCTTCTGGATCTTCAACTGGTTCTTCAAGCACTGGTGCATTCACTGCTCCACTACAGAAAGTCTTCATGTCTGGGCAGCAATCGATCCTAACTTCATCCAATAGTGGAAACTCAAAAGAATACTTGCTTGAGCAGAATGATGTAAAGCATTGTAAATAACGAAGTCGTAGAACCTTTAGTTGAGGGAAAACAATGCTTTCCTTCGATCTTGGTTCACTGGAACAACCTTCCTCATCTCCTTCTATCATGACCACAATATTTCTGCAGTGTTCAACTTGTAGAACTTGCAGATTCACAAGCATTTTGGCCATTGATTCTGTAAGTAAATATCTCAACTCATGGCAGCCATTTGCTTCGAAAGTTCTAAGGTTTCGGAAGCCTTGTATATTTTCGGGAGGCATCCTCCATACATGCGTTAACCCATACAGATAAGTTAATCTTATGCTTGTCAACTTATCAAATATGAAAGGTGCATTTTCCCCCTCAACTTTCAGACCCTCCAAGTCAAATACTGCTTCCATTGATTCACAATCATATATTTCAACATCTTCAAGATTTTGTAATGTTGGTGAATCAACAAAGTTTTTGAGATTTTTACACCCGGATACGTCTAAGATTCTTAGTTTGTTGGCTGGTCCATCTTGCATTTGGGAACCCACTACCTTTTCGAGGGTGCTTAAATATTTGATCTTCATCTTGTCCAAGTTCGGGAAACTAACCTGTGAAATTGCATAAACGTAGTAATGGTAATCTCAATGATAGACTCAATTCAAGTACAAAGGATATAAGCACAATTAAGAAAAAAAAGAATTCGTTCATATACCAAATTCAAGTACAAAGGATGTGAGCTGCAAAGAGAAATAAGATCAAATCTATGATAATTTAAGGCTCCGTTTGTTTCGCGTAAAACGACTTCCGGAAAATGATTTACAATAAAATGTTTTTCCGAAAATGAGATAAACATGTTTTCGGCTGTTTGGTAAGGAAAATGTTTTCCGAAAAATATTTTCATGTTTAATGAAAATATTTTTCGATAAAAACACAATTTGAATTTGAGATAAGTTGAAAAAGATAGGGTGGGGTACGGTGATGGAGGTGGGGTGGTAGGGTAGGAGGTGGGGATTAGTAGGGGTGAGGTGGGTGGGTGTGGGGTAGGGTAGGGGTAGGATAGGGTGGTGGGGGAAATATAAAGGGTAAGATGATGGTAGGCTAGGGTGGTGATAGGGTAGGGGTGGGGTAGGTGTGGAGTAGGGTGGGTAGCCGAGAGTGTGGGGGCCGGGGTAGGGTGGGTGGCCGAGAGTAGGGGAGTGGGGTTGGGTGGGGGAGTTGTTAAAAAATAAATTAATTTAATTATGAGTAAAAAAAAGTTTGACTGTTGGAGGGGGGTCGTTGGTGGTGGGTGGGTGGGTTGGTGGGGATGGTGAGGGTTGTTAAAAAATAATTTTAACATGAATAAAAAAAATTGCTTGGGGGTGGGGGGGTGGTGGTGGTGAGGGGGGGGGGAGAATTGTAAAATCTAATTTTAATATAAATAATTTTTTATGAGGGGATGGGGTAGGGGGTGGTTTATGTGGGGTGGGTAACGTGGGGGTGTATCAAAAGTTAGGTGTGTGTGTGAGAGGGTGTTACCATTTTTCGAAAATTTTACTTAAGAAAAATCTGTAAGTCATTTTACTTAGAAAAGTGGGGAAAATATTTTCCGAAACACATTTTCTCCATTTTTCGGTACTTACCAAATACCGGAAAATGGGGAAATCGTTTTCCGAAAAACATTTTCCCCCGAACAAACGGAGCTAAGTGTAGTAAAGAGAGATGAGATTGAATCTATGATAATTTAAGTGTAGTGTTTGTAGAAAATGAATCTAAATCAACTTTAAGATACTAAGAAAAAATCAAAATAAAAGAAGAGCATACCCGTTGATTGAGCAGACTTTGTACTGTGCCACAATCGCCTTCCAAGTCCTCATTGCCCCGCTCCGGGGACAAGCTCTTCAAAATCTCCAAAGACCAAAGCTCCAGGTAATTTAGTTTTGGAAACTCAATCTTTTCGATTTCTTTGGCGTCATCTCCTCCATCGTAGGAAATAACTCCTTCCAGCTTATAACAGCCGTCTATTTTTAGTTTTTTGAGTTGCACCAGGCATTTAGCCACGGAGGACGAAAAGAGATACTCAATTGAACGACAACTGCTTATGTCAAGAACTCGAAGGTTGCCGAGGGAAGGAGGTTGAATGGGACCACTCCACAAGTGTCTCAAGGCTCGTAATTTGCTTAGGTGGAGCTCTTGTAATTTTGGAAAGGATCCATCGGGAAATTTACTTATCTCAGTCAGATAATCCATATCCCGAATTTCTAAAGTCTCCAAGTTATGAATGGCATAACGTGCTGAGTCTGCTTCATCAATGAACGATCCTTCATCTTCACACTTTTCCAAGTTAAGATATTGAGTTTTCCTCACTAAGTAATGGAGTTTGGTGTGCGAAAGCAAACTCAAATCACCTTTCTGAGATATACAATTTCTTATGATATTATATTCCCCCCAAGAACAACTCCTACCTATTGAAACATGGAATCTTTTTAGCCTTTCAAAGAAAGATTCTTCCAACTCTAGTAGAATCATTGAGTTGGATACTCTAAGCTGTAATGTGGTCAGGGAAGGAAGTGATTTCAGCTCTTTAATGCTTGTACTATTCTCTTCATTATTTTCCTCACTATTCTTTGCCCAAGATGCATAATCACCCATGTACAGCACTTCTAGCTGATCCATGCCTGATAACACAAATTTGCCGATTTTCAGGTCACAATCACGCCCCCAACACCTCAAATCGAGCAACTTCAGATTTTTCAGCTCCCATACTTCACGTGGAACCTCATCAAGCTCAGATTCGAAAAAGCTGAGAATCTTCAATCCCTTTAAGCATCCGATTGAAGATGCATCCCCAACCAGGTTGCAAAACTCTAGGGACAATACTTTCAGGTTAGTCAATAGTTGAAGTGTTGGTGGCAGAATAACATTAGATCTCGGCTTCACAAAATATTCTTCTCTCTTCCCATCAAGACTAAAAACTTGTATCCCTCTCATCCCCTGAAAAAAGTCATTAGCAATGTTTATATTTTCATGCTTGAGTTTGAGCTGCAAAAGCCTAAGATTTGGATAATCAAGGCCACCGGGAAGCTCATTCAATGCGCCCGACTTGATTGCGATGGCAGTGTGAGCTTTCTGCTTATTAATATGCCGTGGCCATTGTTTACAGTCGTCGTGCCGTACCAAATATGCGTGAGGCGGATTTGATGCAATTATCAAGCACACATCTCGCACAACGTCATGCAATTTGACACACAGATCATTATCCAGGTCGCCTTGAAGCAGATCATTATCCAGGTCGCCTTGAAGCAGTAAATTACAGCTCTTAAGGTATTTGACTAAAGTGTGTACCCTATTTCTTGTTTCTTCTAAACTCTCAACATCATCAAACAACTCGAGCCCAATTGAATATATGACCAGCTGTTCAATTTTGATGTTTTCGTCTTCTTCGAAAAGGCTGCAGAGCAATAGCAATGGTTGAGCATTTGGACGGCGACTTTCTAAGAAGTTGTAACTCAACATTATACTTGACTTCACCCTTTCTTCCAATCCAGAAGACTTCTTCAACTGCAGCAACGTATCTTCCCACTCATACTTGTCCCTTTTGGAAAGTGCCTTTCCAAGAGTTACAACTGCAATAGGAAGACCTCCACACTCCTTTGCAACCTCTTTTGCAATGTCACGTAGATCTACATTCTCTATGCAATCCCCGACTGCCTCTCGGAAAAGATCCAAGGCTTCCTGATCGGATAGAACCTGAACCACAACGTGCCTTTGAGCTGCCATATCAGTACAGGCACGTTCCACTCTTGTTGTAAACACAACTTTGCAACCATTTCCAGCAGGAATTCCCACTTCACCCAGATTGATTCCTTCCCAAATATCATCCAACACTATAAGGGCCCTCCCGCCCTTTTTGAGTCTTTCACAAAGCCGCTCCGCTCGTGCGTAACTTGACTCATCAGTTAACTTCAAGCCAAGCATTCCTGCAATTTCACCTTGAATCTTGACCAAATCAGGTTGTTGAGACACCACAGCCATTGCAACTTCATTGAATAAACTTTCTGCTTTCACTTTCTCGAGAACTTGTTTCACTAGTGTCGTCTTGCCAACACCACCCATCCCAGATATCCCAATCAAATTGATCTTTTCATCCTTGAGCGCGTCCATGACTTCATTCATAGTTGCTATTCTGGTTGCAAAGCCCTTGAAAGCATCATCCTTGGGTGATATAGATGCCACCCCCGAAGACACAATTCCTTGCGGAACTGCCGAGTGTGCAAACTTGGTATACTTATTAGCCTCAGCTTCGACTTTAAGTTTACCGATATCTACAGTAAGCTTTGTGGCTTTCCTGCTCAGCTCATAACGATGCTTCAGGTTGGGGCACCATCCATTCAGACACCCTTTTTGACACTGGAAGTACCTTCATGAACTTCCATAGCCTTACTCGTGATGTCATCAACTTTGGTGAGCCATAACTTCACAGTAGGGTCAACAATTTCCAAATTCCTCTCAGCTTCAGCAGTGCTTAGCTGCACTCCATCTCTCCTTGCTTCGAGTAGAGCAAGCTGCTCACCAAGAGTTTGAATATTCTGCTTGTAGCAGAATATATAGCTAAATTGACGGACAACTGTATTCACTATTGGATCCACCGTCTTCTCCACTATTTTCCCCACAACTGCCAATGCAATGTCTGACGCCATTTTCACAGCTATTCAAATTCCCCACAACTGCCAATGCAATATCAGAAATAGACAGCTCAACTTAAATTCTTTAAAAATTATTAAAATTAACTGTGCTTAAATCATGCTTAGTTGACCACATTAGATTATTCATTTCTAGCAAAACTTATTCCCTTGCCTCCTATTTGAAACTGGGTTTGTTTTATTTACTTATTTTTCAAAATTTAGATGGTAGCAAAATATATGCATAAATAAGATTGGTTTTCATTAGCTAGCTAAGCCTAAGAGCATAACAAGTGTTGAAGCATTTTCACTAATATAGTTTTGGAGAATTTAATACAAATGCAGCAGCGTTTAAGGATTGTACTTGGTTCTCAAATCTCTGTTAAACCCATCGTAATGGGAAATATGACGAAAACCAATCTATAGCAAATTGATCAAGATAATCATACTTGATCAAAAAGCTAAACCGACAATAGCTTTAGGCGGATCTTAGTGTCTTTTGATTCAAGTCAATCCCAACAGACTACTTAAAAGGGGATCAATGAGGCATAAATTCAACTGAATCAATCATGTAAGCAAAATATATGTTTCATTCATTGAAATAACTCAGGTTCCAAATGTTTCTTAATAAAAATAACATGCTTATCCAAGAAGACCAAAGCAACTAATCATCAATACAACAACAAAATGTAGTGCCTATCAATACTAAACATAATATGCATAAAACAAATGATGGAATGATCTTCTACTTGCAGGTGGTAAAAATTTCCATTAAACATACTCCAACCACACAACAATTGAATGATTTAGAAAGAAAAACAGCTCTTACTAGTCAATATCTATTCCTTCCATCCCGAAAATGAATGATCCAAAAAGTATCAAATTTGCTCTCGATTAAGAGTAAATTTAATGATATGATCATTCATTTTGGGACAGAGGTAGTACATTAAAAGCTGATAAGCTGAAATTAAGGATTTAACTAAAGTTGGTTTTCCGAAAGTAGAAAATCAAACCTGATTACCAGGATTGCTTTGATACAATACTTCACTTCTTAAGACCTGATGAGCAAAAGATCTAGCAGAAAATATAAACCTTTGATTGTTTGAATGATTTTTTTTATGATGTAAAAAGCTGGCAATTGATTGATTGTTGTCCCCCCATGTGATGCCCTCAGTTCCTTTAGTATTCCTTTCTTTGTCATAATTCGACGGTAAGGATAATAGTATTCCTTTCTTTGTTAAGAACAATTGATTGATTGTTGTCCCACCCATGTGATGCCCTCAGATCCTTTAGTGCTTTTCCACTAAGAAACAGAAAACTCCTTCTTTGGCATAAGACGGGGGAGGGAGTATAACTTTAAGAATAACATAGCAGGTTGATTGTTGTCCCCCCATGTGATGCCCTCAGTTCCTTTAGTATTCCTTTCTTTGGCATAACTCCTTCTTTGACGGTAAGGATAATAGTATCCCTTTCTTTGTCAAGAAAATATGCAAATATCAAAGCTAATAATATCTTCCAACAATCAACCTGCTATGTTATTCTTAAAGTTATACTCCCTCCCCGGTCTCATAACAAATGTTATGTCTCATAACAAATGTTACAATCTCAAAACGAAAACCTTATAATACTTCTTTATTTAATGAGACCCACTTGCCACTCACAACACCAATCAACTTACTTTTTCTCCCACTCATTCTCTCCTATTTTATTTTTCATAATCACAAACACCTCCTCCCACTAATTCCCTCTCCTATTTTTCTTAATTCGTATGCCCCATTTTTTGATCTCCACTCACGTGAGACGGAAAATCATGTTGTTCCTCTGATACAGCAGCAGTGGATACAAGAGCCGTGTGGCTAGCAAGGGTGAACATGAGTTTTACGTTCCCACCATTCTACTGATAAAAGAGTTACAAAGTCCAACACCAATTTTGATCGGACATCATAGAACGTGGGAAATGGATCACTTTGTTGTAAGATGGTCGCCACACTATCATAACTTTCGCTTAATCCCTCAATAATCTGAAGCACCATACGATGGTTAGAAACTGGGGAACCAACGTTGGCCAGTTGATCGGCAAGCGTCTTCAATTCCTTGCAATAGGCAGAAACATTGGGAAAATCATCCAACATGACTTGAGAAAACCTGTTTTCAAGCGCAACCGCACGGGAATGCTTGTTATCCTGGAAGATACCTTGAAGACTCTCCCATGCCTTCTGTACCGTAGTGCCGGGCTCCAAAATTATTTGGAGCAGATCCTGAGAGATGGTGCCATACATCCATTGAAGAACAATGGCATCCAATTTGGACCATAGCTTTTCATCACGAGCAGTCACGGTTGCTGTTGTGCTTTCATCAGGAACCGGAGGGATGATGTGCTCAATTACTTCAAAGGCACGACAAGGGTGATAGCAACATAATTTTTGATGTTGCTCAGAGTTTGGGCGGGGTGAAGTTGACGACCTGCCATTGAAGAGACTGGAATGGAACAGACGAGAAGTAGAGGATTGGTGTACGGCTGCTAGGGCTCTGATACCATAAAGGATTAATCAACCTTGCTTCTCATAGATTTATTCATACGTATATATACATGTTACAAACCTTAGAGATATAGAAACCTATTCTACTTATGATTCTTAGAGATATCGATCCTAACCAAACTAGGAGATACTAGGAGATATGGAAAATCTCCTAGCATATACTCCCTCCGTCCCGTAATACTTGACACAGTTACTGTTCCGCACGGGAATTAAGGAAAAAGTAAAAAGGTTGATGTGTTGTGAGTGTAGATAGTTAAGTAGGAGAGAGAATGAGTGGAGAGAATAGTAAATTATAATGGTGTTGTGAGTATTAAAATAATGTAGGAGAGAGAATGAGTGGAGGGAATAGTAAAGATTCTTTGCCATTTTAGGAAGTGTGACTTATCAGTGGGACGCCCAAAATAGAAATGTGTGTCAAGTATTGTGGGACGGAGGGAGTATACAATAGTATACAAATCTTCTAGAATATTCACTAGACAATATACATTATCATTTTTCACCAATGATATTTGGTTCATTCTTGCTGATTAATTAACTTTTATATGTGATCAGTTTATGCAGATGGAAGTATATGCCTAGATATTTTACAAAACCAATGGAGTCCAATTTTTGATGTTGCTGCTATTCTTACATCTATCCATTCCAGATATTGTACAAGCGATAAATATGATATATGACTGTCTCTTCTTATGTTGGTTACTAAAAAGCTATGACTCACATTAAGTTTTTTATTCCTTGATCGTTTTCCTCAAAACAATCGTTATATTTCCCAATGGAAACAATGTTAATTGCATTTCTAATCATGGAGAAATCATATGATAAGAAAGTTAAGTTTATCTGAGACCATTCTGTTTCCCGACAGCTTGACCCCATAGAGTTTTAGACCTCACATGTCCCAAGGAATGATCCAAAAAGGATCTCATGTTGATGTCTGGAGACCTTCTTATAACTTATTCCAATATTGCATAGCACTTTCCAGTTTCCCTTGCATCATGAGTATAAATGTAAAGGAAGTAAAAGTTTTCTGTTGTTGATTATTGCTTACTAGGATCTACATCCCTGGCATACTCACAGGATCACCTAGTCAAAGGTTCAGACTGTTTAGTTAATGAATCAAGGAAATCCTTAGAAATTTGTGTCCTTGATTGCACATTTCTTCTACAATTGGTAGGAGAAAGTTTCAGCCTGATTTCTTTTTTCCTGTGACCAGAGATCTAAAACAGTTGTTCTATGATTTCCCTTTTACTTTTGTCTGAATGATCCAAGGACGTTTAGAGTTACATTCTTAGATTAAGGATCTTGGACTGCTCTCCTTTGTTTTAGTTTTCGGTGATATATATTTAACAAGCTCATCATTTATGCAGATAAAGATTTGGGAGGATATTAAGTTTGGGGTAGACAACCAAGTTGATTTTTATGCTGTTTCTTTTGTGAAGGATGCTAAGGTGGTCCATGAGTTGAAGGATTATCTCAAAAGTAAGCTTTCGACCCCATCACTATAAATGCTATTTCTAGATTGTGGTTGGTTACGAGTCTACTCTGATATGATTTAAACTTACTCCACTACCATCTTCTCTCTATTATATGCTTGAAAGATCTGATGATATGAATTTGTTACCCTGATGGGATGCACAACCATAATCTGATCCCATTTGGGAACTATAAAGAATGAAGGTCACACTTCTAAAAAATAGCATATAAAGTGATATCCCTAAACTATCTTTTTTAAAGTAAGGAGGCTAAACACAGTGGTACTCCACAACTACTCCGTAAAACAACTACTCCATGAATTAGCATATTTCATTCTATAAAATGCTAGTCCCTATCTCCTATCTCCGTCTCATAATAAATGTGTATTGTACTATCATGTCTTAGCTGAATTTTTGTGTTTATTTTTCTTTAAAACATGCTTTGAAGTTTCTTTTGTTGTTATCTTTCTTCTATTGTATTAACCACTTCTACTCTTTTTGTAGCACAAATATTCATGTCCCAGGTTCTTAGAGATTCAGATAAAGAATGCTTTCAAGAAATTAGTTGCTAAGCGATATAGTGGTAAAGTCATTGACATGAAGTGGTGGTGGCGGTCGTGGTCGTTAAACTTGTTTTTATTTGGCTTGTAATCAAATTTAAGTAGTTTTTATGTTGGTTTTAAGATTTTGATGAATGTTGAATTTGTTTTTCATGTTTTTGGTGAATGTTTGATTGAGTTGTATTTGGATGTAGGTATTTTGGGATTTGAATGCTAGTATTTTGGTATTTGAATTTGAGCAAGGTTGCGGGTGACTTTTTAAATAATTTAGTTTTGGAAACTCAATCTTTTCGATTTCTTAGGCGTCATCTCCTCCATCGTAGGAAATAACTCCTTCCAGCTTAGAACAGCTGTCTATTATTAGTTCTTTCAGTTGCACCAGGCATTTAGCCACGGAGGACGAAAAGAGATACTCAATTGAATCACAATCGCTTATGTAAAGAAATCGAAGGTTGCCAAGGGAAGGAGGTTGAATGGGATCACTCCACAAGTGTCTCAAGGCTGGTAATTTGATTAGGCGGAGCTCTTGTAATTTTGGAAAGGATCCATCGGGAATTTTACTTATCTCAGTCAGATCATCTCCTCCATTGTAGGAAATAACTCCTTCCAGCTTAGAACACCAGATTATTTTTAGTTCTTTGAGTTGCACTAGGCATTTTGCCACGGAGGATGAAAAGAGATACTCAATTGAACGACAACTGTCTATGTATAGAACTCGAAGGTTGCCAAGGGAAGGAGGTTGAATGGGACCACTCCAGAAGTGTCTCAAGGCTGGTAAATCGCTTAGGCTCAGCTCTTGTAATTTTGGAAAGGATCCATCAGGAATTTTACTTATCTCCGTCAGATCATCCATATAACTAATTTCTAAAGTCTCCAAGTTATGAAAGGCATTGAGTTTTCCTTCATCAATGAGTTTTCCTTCATCTTCACACCTTTTCAAATTAAGATATTGAGTTTTCCTCACTAAGTAATGGAGTTTGGTGTGCGAAAGTTAACTTAAATCACCTTCCTGAGATATACTATTTCTTATGATACTATATTCCCCCCAATAAAGAAATTTCCTACCTATTGAAACATGGAATCTTTTTAGCCTTTCAAAGAAAGATTCTTCCAACTCTAGTAGAATCCTTGAGTAGAACATGCATAATTTTCCTCACTATTCTCTGCCCAATATGGTGACTTCAGCTCTGTAATGCTTGTACTATTCTCTTCATTATTTTCTTCACTATTCTCTGCCCAATATGCATAATTACCCATGTACAGCTCTTCTAGATTTTTGGACCAATCAGAACCAGATCCCTTGATGGAAAGAGATACTCTCTAGTGGTAGTTGATGACTACACTAGATTTACTTGGATCATCCTTCTTGAATCCAAAAGAGATACCTTGGAACAACTAGTCAAACTTTTCAATAAAATTCAAAACCAAAAGGGTCTATCCATCATCAAAATCAGATCTGATCATGGTAAGGAGTTTGAAAACACTGGTGTTGAATAATATTGTGATAAAAAAGGGATTGAGCACAACTTTTCTGCTCCTAGAACCCTCAGCAAAATGGAGTTGCTGAAAGAAAGAACAGAACAATTTGTGAAGCAGCAAGAACTACGCTGTCAGAGAATAATCTTCCTAAATATTTTTTGGGAGAAGCAGTCACCACTGCTGTGTATGTCCAGAACAAGACTCTCATCAACAAGTTTCACTCCAAGACTCCCTATGAGCTATGGAATGGTAGAACACCAATCATTTTATACTTCCATGGCTTTAGAAGTAGATGCTTTATACACAACAATGGGAAAAGCAACCTTGATAAGTTTGATTCCAAGAGTGATGAAGGAATCTTCCTTGGATACTCAAATACAAGCAAAGCCTACAGAGTTTACAACAAAAGGAGACTTGTTGTAGAAGAATCAATCCATGTTGACTTTGATGAAAACAATGATCAAAGCCACACTGAATTGTGTGATTTTGATGAAGCTGTTGGTAATTCAGATAACCTACCTGAAGTGTCTCCTGTGCATGACCCCTCAAGCCTCATTCCTGAAGAAGATTCACCTTCCCTTCCTTATATGGTGCCCAAAGACACTAATAAACAACCTGTTGTGTCTGACAGCCAAGAATCACTTCTCAACAGCAAAGGTGCATCTGACAGCTATGATGCATCTGACAGCTTACCTTCATCCAGCCATCAAAATCCCCTTGAAAATAACCCCATCCAACCTTGCTGCAACACAAATCCCTCAACTCATCAATCTGAAACCATTACCCATACCATCCCTCCAAACAAAAACATCTTTATTGACCTTCCAATACATAAGATGGATATTCCTCCAAACATGCCTGTTTATGACTCTTTAATGAGTGCCTTCATTTCTCAAATTGAACCCAAGAAGATCAATGAAGCCCTTCAAAACCCAGATTGGATTGAAGCAATGGAAGAAGAACTGGAACAATTTGAAAGAAACAAAGTTTGGAAGCTTGTTCTCAAACCTAAAAACCAAACTGTCATTGGAACAAGATGGGTTTTTAGAAACAAGATGAATGAAGAAGGCCTGGTGGTAAGGAACAAAGCCAGATTAGTTGTTCAAGGGTACAGACAAGAAGAAGGAATTGACTATGATGAAATATTTGCACCTGTTGCAAGACTGGTAGCTATAAGGCTATTCCTTGCCTATGCTTCATTCAAGAAGATGAAGGTGTTCCAAATGGATGTCAAAAGTGCTTTCCTAATTGGATTATTAAATGAAAAAGTTTTTGTATCTCAACCTCCTAGCTTTGAGCATCCAAAATTCCCAGATCATGTATATAAGTTGGACAAAGCCTTGTATGGGCTTAAGCAAGCTCCTAGGGCCTGGTATGATACCCTATCCAAATACCTTCTTGGTAAAGGATTTACCAAGGGCCACATTGATAACACTTTGTTTATCAAGAAATATGGAGAAGATCAGCTACTTATCCAAGTCTATGTTGATGACATCATTTTTGGTTCATCAAATGAAGAATTGTGCACTGAATTTGGAGAAATTATGAAGAATCAATTTGAGATGAGCATGATTGGTGAGCTCACATTCTTCCTAGGTCTTCAAGTCAAGCAAATGAAGGAAGGGATCTTCATCAATCAAGCCAAATATACAAGGGTCATGATCAAAAAGTTTGACATGCAAACAGCCTCCCCAGCTAGAACTCCTTTGTCAACCACAACCAAACTTCATGCTGATCCTGATGGTCAAAGTGTGAATCCAACACTTTATAGAAGCTACATTGGATCACTCCTATATGTGACAGTTTCAAGACCTGATATCATGTTCAGTGTTTGCCTTTGTGCAAGATTCCAAGCTAATCCTAAAGAATCTCATCTCTCTGTTGTCAAGAGAATCTTGAGATACCTGAAAGGAACTCCTGACTATGGCTTGTGGTATCCCTCTGAATCACCATTCTCCCTAATTGGCTTTACTGATTCAGACTATGCTGGATGCAACTTAGATAGAAAATCCACAAGTGGTGGTTGCCAATTTATTGGATAAAGAATAATCTCTTGGTCAAATAAGAAGCAAACTTCAGTAGCTACCTCAACAACTGAGGCTTAATACATTGCTGCTGGTCTATGTTGCTCCCAAATACTCTATCTTAAAAGTCAACTCCAAGACTTTGGGATGGACTTGTCAAATATTCCTATTTTCTGTGACAATTCTAGTACCATTGCCATGACAGAAAACCCTATCCAACACTCAAAAACCAAGCATATTGAAGTTAGACATCACTTCATCAGAGATCATGTAGAAAAAGGGAATATCAACTTAGCCAAAGTGTGCACTGAAGATAATGTCTCTGACATCCTAACAAAAGCAATGGATGAAAAGAGATTTGAGATGCTAAGGGCAATGTTAGGGATGATTAACTTGCCAAAATAAAGATCTTTCATTGATAGAAAGGGAAAGCATTACATATGGCTGCTGTCAACATTTTGAGATCTGACAGCTAACCTTTACCTTATACTAAAACCTTCATCATTCAAAGTCAAAACACACTCCCACCAAACACACTAGCATTCAAAACACAAAAACAAATACATATTACCAAAAGCTTCTCAAATTCCTCCCTATCCCTCGTACAGACTCTGACAGCTAAGAATTCTTTTCTTAGCTGTTCCTTGGCAAATCATGAATATCCTCATCCATGAACCCATACTCATTATAGAGAACATCAGGAGCCTTATAAACATTCTCCTTAATGTTCCACTACTACATTTAAAGTCTAATGCAACGCCTAAATTTGTTGCCATAGAGGCCAATCCTTGTTGCATTAGCTCTAATGCAACGTCAGAGGACCCTCGCATTCTGTCCCGTGGCATTAGGTCTAATGCAACGAAGAACTAATCTAATGCAACAACATTTTCTTTGTGTTGCATTAGAGTGACATCTAATGCAACGGGCCGTTTGGTGAAATAATGCAACGGTAATTCTCTAATGCAACGATAATGATATATAATGCAACGGCTCGTTTGGTGAAATAAAGCAACGATTTTTTTTAATGCAACGACTTGTTATGTGAAATAAAGCAACAGTCCTTTTCTAATGCAACACTTATAAAAAAAATTGATAAGCATCTGATGCAACATCTACATAATTGTAATAATAATAATAATATTAATTTAATATTTTAATATAATATACTAATGATAATATTCAATAAATAATAAAAGATGATATTGACAATAAAAAATTAAATATATAAATTAACATTTCAAGTTTCGTGCCCAAAAAAGACACATTACAAAAGACACATGACATAAATAAGTAACATGATCTAACAAGTTTCATGCCCAAAACTCAAACGACATAGTGTTATAATGTTCCATCTCTCGATAACAATTCTAGTTTAACTACAATCCACAAAATGATGTAAAAACAAAAAATAAGCTCCGCCATCTCATTGATTATTCTTCATATCCATTTAACTCACCATGTACCTACAAGTTAAAACATAGATTATTAGAACTACAAAAGAGAGCAAGTGGTGTCAACTCATATGATATGCAGCTACGCACTTCTACATTTTTGCCACCATGTACCTACAAGTTAAAACATAGAGGATTAGAACTACAAAATAATGTTCCTTCTTCGCTGCAAGCCCCTTCTTCACAGCCAACATGCAAAAACACAAAATCAAAATGGTCAAAAATCAAATAACAAAAGCATTCAAACCCTAAAAAATAAATCACATTTCTACTTTTTATTTAGAGGGATAGTCGATAAAAGTTCTTTTGATATTGACACTTCTGTCTCAAGTAAGGAGGAAAAAATGAGTGTGAATAGTAGCAAACACACCCTGAGTTCATACTTTCAACGTCACAAAAAAATCACATTTTACTTTACACTCCAAGAATTTGCTTTCCACTACAAGTTAATATCTTTTTCTTTTTTGTGATATTTATAGCTTAAATTTTAGAATCTGACTCCTTTCCAGGAAAACTAAAAAGTGAAGTATGCCCCCACCCCCCTTTGGGGACAAAGAGAATATGAGCCGAAGCTTGCTTATATTCACTTAATGAAAGTAGAAAGTGTCGAAAAATTTATTATATACCTATATAGTGTTTCACATCTCTCCTGGTTGATCTGTGGAGTTCTTCTGCTCAAACACGAAGCTCATCAGTACAACGCCACATAGACATCTGGAAAGAACAAACTCAAAATCAAAATCATGAAAACACTCACATATATTGAACCAGTAGTGAGGGTCTAATTCAACAAGAAAAATTTCAAACAAACATTCTGTAGATAGTGGGTAACATTAGGATACCTCAAACATGAGATCCTCAATATGGGAAAAGTAAAGGTTGGCAGCCATCATTCTGGCTAGTAAGCATACATCTCTCGTCACCTCAGGAGTCACCCTTGGGTTACCTTCATATTGCATGAAATGGATAGTAAGAAACACAAGAGAGAGAGAGAGAGAGTGAGAGAGAGAGAGAGATTGTCATTTTAAATGTACATGGAGAGTCATACCATCACGATCACCACCCATCCAGGAAGAGAATTGAATTAGAGGGGCATTGTAAGGAACACGTTCATTAATCCCAATGTTCTTAAGAGCTGTGTAAACACGACGTATGAATTATGGTACACCCTTCCAGATTGTTTCATGGAAGTAGCTCATTCCAGCTCTCATTTCATCTTGTGGGGTCGAAGGAGTCCTCCGAATCTCATCAGTACGAAATGCAGCTTGAATCTGCAATGGGATCAAAACAGAAATCTGTAATAGTACCGCAGTGCATTCTTCAATACATTTTAAGAACATGCATCATATCTTAAGTTTAGATCACTCTTGTAAGGAAGGTGGGTTCGATAGCACTCTTGATGATAATTCTCCCTCCCAAATTTGGTTCATTTTAAGTTGCTTCGTATCTAGTCCCAAAATGAATGTCTATTTTGGTAAAAGTTTTGCCCCAAAATGAATGACCTTTTCTAGTGAAGTTACGTAAAGCTCTTGGTGATCATAATGTTTTAGTTCTCCTGTACAAATAATGTTATATAATGAAATCATTAAGGCTATATATGTCTACATTCTACAAAAACTTGAAATTGGGATTGAGGGAGTATCTTATTTGATAGAGAGAACTGAAGTTATATGATAATGAGAGGAATGACTGAACGGAATTTAAGAAAACAAGATGGGATTTAAACCCTCAATAATAGTTGCTCACAGCAAAACTATATTTCATAAATCAAATATCAAAAGTCTCTCTAATACAAAAGCCCTAACATGTTTAAATACTAACATGTTTAAATACAAAAGCCCTAACATGTTTAAATACTAATTCTAAGAATATTCTAGAACCCTACCAAAATAAACCTAATTAAAAATCAATTAAAATTCAATCAAAATAAACTTCTGAAAATACCATCAAACTATGTAAGGAAACTTTAAAATCAGAAAAGGGAACACATCAGTAAAATAAATCAACGAGCAATTAGGAAACTGGTATTCTTGCTTGAGGCGGGCGCCTGGTGAAGCCCCATGCAGCCGCCTGGTTGGCCGTGATTGCTACTCCTTCGGCCATTGTTGAGGCGGGCGCCTGGCCACGGCTGAGGCGGGTGCCTGGCTTCCAGCTCGTTGTTCAGCACATGCCTTGGCCATTTGTTCTTCCTCTGCTGCAACTGTATCATCTCTCCCCTTCTTAGAAAAATTTGACCTCGAATTTTGAGTGTCGTCCCGGGAAAGCTTGTTCGAATTTTATCTTTGAATTGACGACGAACTATATACTTCATTCCCTTCATCCCAACATCCATCCAATCACACCATTGGAACGATACAACAAAATCAATAATTAATTTCTGAATGATGTATCGAGCAAAAGAACGGGGAACATACGTGTCAAACGGATCTTCATACGGAAAAAAAAACATGGTTTCAATGGGTGGGGTGGCTTCCTGGGTCGTAGCCTTGTTGTTCACTGCTTTGGCTATTCCTCCCAAGCTGACTTCCATCATCCTAGGTTGCTGATGTCTTGGGTGTTCCGCCATGTCGATTGCATGAGGTGTCACAACATGACAAATCTCGCAATCACACTTATCAAACACCGGTGGTATAGACCAATCAACAAACTTTTCAGGTTGTGTCGTACCTTCTAACTCCGGAATCTCGGTCTTCGTGTCGCCGATAACCCTAGAAGGACATGTCCACTTCCTGTCACCAAGTTCGTGATCCCTAGCGGAGGGATTGGTCACCGCTAAACCCTCTTCATCAGACGATATGTCTGATTCCGAGTCCTCCAACCGCGCTAGTTGACGTTGGATTCGTCGACCCTCCACCCGATCAAAGTATCGTTGGAGTTCTCGAATCTCGGAACGCAACAAACGGAGTTTGAGATCTTGAATCTTTCTTCGCAATTCGTCCTTCTTGATTTCATATAGTTCACGTTCGTGATGGGGATCGTATTCCTGGGGATTCGCTTCACGAACCCTACTACGAACACCATGAACACCACGACCACGCCCTCGTTCAGCCATCAATTCAACCAGGTTTTGATACCAAATGATAGAGAGAACTGAAGTTATATGATAATGAGAGGAATGACTGAACGGAATTTAAGAAAACAAGATGGGATTTAAACCCTCAATAATAGTTGCTCACAGCAAAACTATATTTCATAAATCAAATATCAAAAGTCTCTCTAATACAAAAGCCCTAACATGTTTAAATACTAATTCTAAGAATATTCTAGAACCCTACCAAAATAAACCTAATTAAAAATCAATTAAAAATCAATCAAAATAAACTTCTGAAAATACCATCAAACTAAGTAAGGAAACTTTGAAATCAGAAAAGGGAACACATCAGTAAAATAAATCAACGAGCAATTAGGAAACTGGTATTCTTGCTTGAGGCAGGCGCCTGGTGAAGCCCCATGCGGCCGCCTGGTTGGCCGTGATTGCTACTCCTTCGGCCATTGTTGAGGCGGGCGCCTGGCCATGGCTGAGGCGGGCACCTGGCTTCCAGCTCGTTGTTCAGCACATGCCTTGGCCATTTGTTCTTCCTCTGCTGCAACTGTATCATTATTTTGATCTTTTACAAGACATGAGTTTCATAATAGACTTTGAATTGAGAGAGAACCCAAGAACTGAGAACTTGTTGGTGTAGTTTAAGAAAATTTGGATTTACAACCTATACAAGTTCCATGTTTTCCTACAGTTCAATTTTTACAATGCAAGTGCATAACTTTTTATAAATCTAATTCAGTCATCAAAGAAAATTGCAGAAAAAACTCCAGATATGAAAATGTATTTTAAAAGTTGCCGAGAGTAAATAAACATGTAGTTGTTGGCTAGTATTGAGAAGTTCTAGAATAATTCAACGAGAACATGCTTTTCAACATTTTGATGTATTTTATACATTTAAGTAGCTTCAAAATAACTCACATTCTGATACTTACCTCCCTCTGTAAAGCCTCGTCCAGCTCCTGCTTATCATCAGGGGTGATGTCTTTCGCATACAACTGGGACAAACAATTCCTTATCCTGAAACAAAAGTTACAATTACTTAGTAAAACAAGAGAAATTTAAGGTTCCTAAAACACATCAAAAACACTTGAAAAAAAAAAACAAACCTTCCATGCTTCTGAAGTAAAGATCTACGAGCAGATTGAGTAGGATGAGCAGTAAAGACCAAGTCAACTGTTTGATTCTTCAGTGCATCGAAAACTTCTTCAGGAGACTTCTTAAGCTTGTGAACATGTTTCTTGAGAGTTTCTTCGATATCAGATTCAGTTGTGGCATTTGCCTCATCGGCGAAATTGTCCTTCTTCAGTTTGTTCCTTCGACGGTGAGCAATCTGAACCTCCTCTGCCAGATTGGCCAAGTTAAGCATGTGAGAGAAAGCTTTTGCAATGACAATTAAGTCCCCAGGATCTAAACTTGTCAGTACACTACCAATCTTCTCCAGCTTCTTGGGGTCCCTCTTTTCTTCATACTCAGCTGAAAGCTCATAGCATTCTTGAACCTATGCAAACAGTTCATTGAGTTGGGTTGGTCAGTTTAAAGGCCTGTTGGCACACTTCTAATTCGAAAAAAAGATTCCTACATAGGTGAACTACAACACTACTAAAAATCATATTTATTGAGACGGGAAAGGGTCTCATTAAGTTGCCTAAAAATAGGATCCAGTACCGTCCCTGTTTGAATTAGGATAAAACAGAGACAAATAGGGGTCTCAATAAGTGGGTGTCACAAATATTTTAGAGACGGCAATTACCGTCCCTGACATAAATATTACATGTTAAAACAGGGACCATTAGAAAATACTGTCCCAAATTAGGGACTATTAGAGAATTGCTGTCTCAAAAGAGAGAGCATTATAGAATTGCTGTCTCAAATTTTTATAAACAGGGACTATTTTTAATTTCTGTCTCAAGCAAAGTGTCTCTAAAAGACATATTTCTTGTAGTGAAGAATCAGTTTCGGTATAAGAAGCTAAGGATCTGTACAGTTCTTCCATGATCCATCAATGGATCTGGTTTAGTGCAATTGATTTTGAATAGCCAAACAACACTTACAATATAAATTAAGCAAAAGATTGTGCCCATTACAGCGATATTTAATGTCTACCAGAACTGTAATTATTCATTTAAAGTATACCTCTATCCTAAATGAATGTCGAAAAAAAATTCAAATTTGCCCTTGCTCAATAGCAAATTAAATTTTTTTTCGACATTCATTTAGGGACGGAGGAAGTAGCACATTATTCTCTATATTTTCATTCATATACTCATATACTGGGATTCAGTGAATCATTAAACAATGGGCTCACAACAATTGATTAATCAAATCTAAAGAAAATTTCATAATGGGTAACACTCTTTTCTCATGGAACTGTAAAAACCAATCAAAATCCACACAAAATCCAAACTTCAGAGTCATATCTCAAGACAAACGCTCAAAAATCTCCAAATTCAAAACAAAAATAAACCCATGATCTACCTTTGTTGCACTTAAAATCATGTCCAGAACTGAAATCAAAACTTGGAAAGCAAAAATAAACCCATGTGATGATTTGCTCAATCTTGTTTACAAATCGTAAAAGTTGAAATCAAAATTCTTAATATAGTTCTAATGAATAAAACTTTATTTAGAAACAGATTTGAAGATCAAGGTTTGCTTACCTCATGAGATTAATGCGAATCAATTGCTGGAAGTGGAGAAATCAACCTGCGAAGGCCAGAGAGGAGTTCGTTGATGCCCAAACTTGATAATTATGTTAACAGAACGAATTAAGGCACAAACTTAAGGCTTTAGAATCAGAATTTAAACCCTAATTCAGCAAATTATTCGAATTAAGTAAAAATCAAGAAATTAACACCTGGGTGAGGTTGAGAGCGTCAGCTAGAGAGAGGAGGGAAGGAGACTCGAAGGAGAGAGAAAGAAGGCGCTTGAGAGTGGATGCGTCTTGGTATGAAATGGCGTCGGATGTATTCTGTAATTCTTCTCTCTGTGTGTGTCTGTGTGTTTTTCGGTACAGATTTTGGGGAAAAGGGGAGATGAGAGTATGCAGGGACTTGAAAAGAGATTTCAATTTTTCATTCATTTTGTGGAGGGAAAAAAAGGGGGGAACTAAAAAATAACTAAAGAAAATTTTGGTTCAAAAATTCTAACTCCATCCGTCTATTTTTGGAAAAAGAGTTAATTTTTTAACAGTTTCTGTTAAGTTCTATACTATATATTAACATTTTTTATTTTTTTTTCAATTCTTTTTTTTATAAAGAAGACTATTTTAGATGTTGGTTAGTCCTGCAATTTATTGCAAAAAGTTATAGAAAAAAAGTTATGAATTTTGAAAGAAATAAAACTTAACTTTTTTTAAAATTTTCAAATTGGGTTTTTAAAAGAAATTTTTAACAGAATTAAAAACAGTTAAGAAAAAAATATTTTTCTAACAGTTTTTGAATAAAAAAGTTAACTTTTTAACAATTTTTTGAAAAAAATAGTTAACTTTTTAAATTAAAAAATTAACTTTTTAACAGTTTTTAACAGAATTAAAAACAGTTATGGTTTAGAAATAGTGGTGGTAGTGGTAGTAGTGGTAGTGATAGTAGTGGTAGTGGTAGTGGTAGTGGTAGTATAGTGGTAGTGGTAGTGATAGTAGTGGTAGTAGTAGTGGTGGTAGTAGTAGTAGTGGTGGTAGTAGTGGTGGTTGTAATGGTGATAGTAGTAGTGGCAGTAGTAGTGGTGGTGGTAGTGGTGGTAGTAGTTGTGGTAGTAGTAGTAGTGGTGGTAGTGATGGTAGTAGTGGTGGTAGTGATGATAGTAGTGGTGGTAGTAGTGGTGGTAGTAGTCGTAGTAGTGGTAGTATTAGTGGTAGTAGTAGTGGTAGTGGTGGTGGTGGTAGTAGTGGTGGTAGTAGTGGTGGTGGTAGTGGTAGTAATGGTAGCACTAGTGGTGGTAGTAGTAGTAGTGGTTGTAGTGGTGGTGTTGGTGATGGTGGTGGTGATAGTAGTGGTGGTAATAGTGGTGGTAGTAGTGGTAGTAGCAGTGGTAGAGTGGTGATAGTAGTGGTGGTAGTAGTGGTAGTAGTAGTGGTAGTGGTAGTGGTAGTAGTGGTGGTGGTGGTAGTAGTGGCGGTAGTGGTAGTAGTGGTAATAGTGGTAGGAAATAACTCCTTCCAGCTTAGAACACCAGATTATTTTTAGTTCTTTGAGTTGCACTAGGCATTTTGCCACGGAGGATGAAAAGAGATACTCAATTGAACGACAACTGTCTATGTATAGAACTCGAAGGTTGCCAAGGGAAGGAGGTTGAATGGGACCACTCCAGAAGTGTCTCAAGGCTGGTAAATCGCTTAGGCTCAGCTCTTGTAATTTTGGAAAGGATCCATCAGGAATTTTACTTATCTCCGTCAGATCATCCATATAACTAATTTCTAAAGTCTCCAAGTTATGAAAGGCATTGAGTTTTCCTTCATCAATGAGTTTTCCTTCATCTTCACACCTTTTCAAATTAAGATATTGAGTTTTCCTCACTAAGTAATGGAGTTTGGTGTGCGAAAGTTAACTTAAATCACCTTCCTGAGATATACTATTTCTTATGATACTATATTCCCCCCAATAAAGAAATTTCCTACCTATTGAAACATGGAATCTTTTTAGCCTTTCAAAGAAAGATTCTTCCAACTCTAGTAGAATCCTTGAGTAGAACATGCACAATTTTCCTCACTATTCTCTGCCCAATATGGTGACTTCAGCTCTGTAATGCTTGTACTATTCTCTTCATTATTTTCTTCACTATTCTCTGCCCAATATGCATAATTACCCATGTACAGCTCTTCTAGATTTTTGGACCAATCAGAACCAGATCCCTTGATGGAAAGAGATACTCTCTAGTGGTAGTTGATGACTACACTAGATTTACTTGGATCATCCTTCTTGAATCCAAAAGAGATACCTTGGAACAACTAGTCAAACTTTTCAATAAAATTCAAAACCAAAAGGGTCTATCCATCATCAAAATCAGATCTGATCATGGTAAGGAGTTTGAAAACACTGGTGTTGAATAATATTGTGATAAAAAAGGGATTGAGCACAACTTTTCTGCTCCTAGAACCCTCAGCAAAATGGAGTTGCTGAAAGAAAGAACAGAACAATTTGTGAAGCAGCAAGAACTACGCTGTCAGAGAATAATCTTCCTAAATATTTTTGGGGAGAAGCAGTCACCACTGCTGTGTATGTCCAGAACAAGACTCTCATCAACAAGTTTCACTCCAAGACTCCCTATGAGCTATGGAATGGTAGAACACCAATCATTTTATACTTCCATGGCTTTAGAAGTAGATGCTTTATACACAACAATGGGAAAAGCAACCTTGATAAGTTTGATTCCAAGAGTGATGAAGGAATCTTCCTTGGATACTCAAATACAAGCAAAGCCTACAGAGTTTACAACAAAAGGAGACTTGTTGTAGAAGAATCAATCCATGTTGACTTTGATGAAAACAATGATCAAAGCCACACTGAATTGTGTGATTTTGATGAAGCTATTGGTAATTCAGATAACCTACCTGAAGTGTCTCCTGTGCATGACCCCTCAAGCCTCATTCCTGAAGAAGATTCACCTTCCCTTCCTTATATGGTGCCCAAAGACACTAATAAACAACCTGTTGTGTCTGACAGCCAAGAATCACTTCTCAACAGCAAAGGTGCATCTGACAGCTATGATGCATCTGACAGCTTACCTTCATCCAGCCATCAAAATCCCCTTGAAAATAACCCCATCCAACCTTGCTGCAACACAAATCCCTCAACTCATCAATCTGAAACCATTACCCATACCATCCCTCCAAACAAAAACATCTTTATTGACCTTCCAATACATAAGATGGATATTCCTCCAAACATGCCTGTTTATGACTCTTTAATGAGTGCCTTCATTTCTCAAATTGAACCCAAGAAGATCAATGAAGCCCTTCAAAACCCAGATTGGATTGAAGCAATGGAAGAAGAACTGGAACAATTTGAAAGAAACAAAGTTTGGAAGCTTGTTCTCAAACCTAAAAACCAAACTGTCATTGGAACAAGATGGGTTTTTAGAAACAAGATGAATGAAGAAGGCCTGGTGGTAAGGAACAAAGCCAGATTAGTTGTTCAAGGGTACAGACAAGAAGAAGGAATTGACTATGATGAAATATTTGCACCTGTTGCAAGACTGGTAGCTATAAGGCTATTCCTTGCCTATGCTTCATTCAAGAAGATGAAGGTGTTCCAAATGGATGTCAAAAGTGCTTTCCTAATTGGATTATTAAATGAAAAAGTTTTTGTATCTCAACCTCCTAGCTTTGAGCATCCAAAATTCCCATATCATGTATATAAGTTGGACAAAGCCTTGTATGGGCTTAAGCAAGCTCCTAGGGCCTGGTATGATACCCTATCCAAATACCTTCTTGGTAAAGGATTTACCAAGGGCCACATTGATAACACTTTGTTTATCAAGAAATATGGAGAAGATCAGCTACTTATCCAAGTCTATGTTGATGACATCATTTTTGGTTCATCAAATGAAGAATTGTGCACTGAATTTGGAGAAATTATGAAGAATCAATTTGAGATGAGCATGATTGGTGAGCTCACATTCTTCCTAGGTCTTCAAGTCAAGCAAATGAAGGAAGGGATCTTCATCAATCAAGCCAAATATACAAGGGTCATGATCAAAAAGTTTGACATGCAAACAGCCTCCCCAGCTAGAACTCCTTTGTCAACCACAACCAAACTTCATGCTGATCCTGATGGTCAAAGTGTGAATCCAACACTTTATAGAAGCTACATTGGATCACCCCTATATGTGACAGTTTCAAGACCTGATATCATGTTCAGTGTTTGCCTTTGTGCAAGATTCCAAGCTAATCCTAAAGAATCTCATCTCTCTGTTGTCAAGAGAATCTTGAGATACCTGAAAGGAACTCCTGACTATGGCTTGTGGTATCCCTCTGAATCACCATTCTCCCTAATTGGCTTTACTGATTCAGACTATGCTGGATGCAACTTAGATAGAAAATCCACAAGTGGTGGTTGCCAATTTATTGGATAAAGAATAATCTCTTGGTCAAATAAGAAGCAAACTTCAGTAGCTACCTCAACAACTGAGGCTGAATACATTGATGCTGGTCTATGTTGCTCCCAAATACTCTATCTTAAAAGTCAACTCCAAGACTTTGGGATGGACTTGTCAAATATTCCTATTTTATGTGACAATTCTAGTACCATTGCCATGACAGAAAACCCTATCCAACACTCAAAAACCAAGCATATTGAAGTTAGACATCACTTCATCAGAGATCATGTAGAAAAAGGGAATATCAACTTAGCCAAAGTGTGCACTGAAGATAATGTCTCTGACATCCTAACAAAAGCAATGGATGAAAAGAGATTTGAGATGCTAAGGGCAATGTTAGGGATGATTAACTTGCCAAAATAAAGATCTTTCATTGATAGAAAGGGAAAGCATTACATATGGCTGCTGTCAACATTTTGAGATCTGACAGCTAACCTTTACCTTATACTAAAACCTTCATCATTCAAAGTCAAAACACACTCCCACCAAACACACTAGCATTCAAAACACAAAAACAAATACATATTACCAAAAGCTTCTCAAATTCCTCCCTATCCCTCGTACAGACTCTGACAGCTAAGAATTCTTTTCTTAGCTGTTCCTTGGCAAATCATGAATATCCTCATCCATGAACCCATACTCATTATAGAGAACATCAGGAGCCTTATAAACATTCTCCTTAATGTTCCACTACTACATTTAAAGTCTAATGCAACGCCTAAATTTGTTGCCATAGAGGCCAATCCTTGTTGCATTAGCTCTAATGCAACGTCAGAGGACCCTCGCATTCTGTCCCGTGGCATTAGGTCTAATGCAACGAAGAACTAATCTAATGCAACAACATTTTCTTTGTGTTGCATTAGAGTGACATCTAATGCAACGGGCCGTTTGGTGAAATAATGCAACGGTAATTCTCTAATGCAACGATAATGATATATAATGCAACGGCTCGTTTGGTGAAATAAAGCAACAATTTTTTTTCTAATGCAACGACTTGTTATGTGAAATAAAGCAACAATCCTTTTCTAATGCAACACTTATATAAAAAATTGATAAGCATCTGATGCAACATCTACATAATTGTAATAATAATAATAATATTAATTTAATATTTTAATATAATATACTAATGATAATATTCAATAAATAATAAAAGATGATATTGACAATAAAAAATTAAATATATAAATTAACATTTCAAGTTTCGTGCCCAAAAAAGACACATTACAAAAGACACATGACATAAATAAGTAACATGATCTAACAAGTTTCATGCCCAAAACTCAAACGACATAGTGTTATAATGTTCCATCTCTCGATAACAATTCTAGTTTAACTACAATCCACAAAATGATGTAAAAACAAAAAATAAGCTCCGCCATCTCATTGATTATTCTTCATATCCATTTAACTCACCATGTACCTACAAGTTAAAACATAGATTATTAGAACTACAAAAGAGAGCAAGTGGTGTCAACTCATATGATATGCAGCTACGCACTTCTACATTTTTGCCACCATGTACCTACAAGTTAAAACATAGAGGATTAGAACTACAAAATAATGTTCCTTCTTCGCTGCAAGCCCCTTCTTCACAGCCAACATGCAAAAACACAAAATCAAAATGGTCAAAAATCAAATAACAAAAGCATTCAAACCCTAAAAAATAAATCACATTTCTACTTTTTATTTAGAGGGATAGTCGATAAAAGTTCTTTTGATATTGACACTTCTGTCTCAAGTAAGGAGGAAAAAATGAGTGTGAATAGTAGCAAACACACCCTAAGTTCATACTTTCAACGTCACAAAAAAATCACATTTTACTTTACACTCCAAGAATTTGCTTTCCACTACAAGTTAATATCTTTTTTTTTTTTGTGATATTTATAGCTTAAATTTTAGAATCTGACTCCTTTCCAGGAAAACTAAAAAGTAAAGTATGCCCCCCCCCTTTGGGGACAAAGAGAATATGAGCCGAAGCTTGCTTGTATTCACTTAATGAAAGTAGAAAGTGTCGAAAAATTTATTATATACCTATATAGTGTTTCACATCTCTCCTGGTTGATCTGTAGAGTTCTTCTGCTCGAACATGAAGCTCATCAGTACAACGCCACATAGACATCTGGAAAGAACAAACTCAAAATCAAAATCATGAAAACACTCACATATATTGAACCAGTAGTGAGGGTCTAATTCAACAAGAAAAATTTCAAACAAACATTCTGTAGATAGTGGGTAACATTAGGATACCTCAAACATGAGATCCTCAATCTGGGAAAAGTAAAGGTTGGCAGCCATCATTCTGGCTAGTAAGCATACATCTCTCGTCACCTCAGGAGTCACCCTTGGGTTACCTTCATATTGCATGAAATGGATAGTAAGAAACACAAGAGAGAGAGAGAGAGAGAGTGAGAGAGAGAGAGAGATTGTCATTTTAAATGTACATGGAGAGTCATACCATCACGATCACCACCCATCCAGGAAGAGAATTGAATTAGAGGGGCATTGTAAGGAACACGTTCATTAATCCCAATGTTCTTAAGAGCTGTGTAAACACGACGTATGAATTATGGTACACCCTTCCAGATTGTTTCATGGAAGTAGCTCATTCCAGCTCTCATTTCATCTTGTGGGGTCGAAGGAGTCCTCCGAATCTCATCAGTACGAAATGCAGCTTGAATCTGCAATGGGATCAAAACAGAAATCTGTAATAGTACTGCAGGTGCATTCTTCAATACATTTTAAGAACATGCATCATATCTTAAGTTTAGATCACTCTTGTAAGGAAGGTGGGTTCGATAGCACTCTTGATGATAATTCTCCCTCCCAAATTTGGTTCATTTTAAGTTGCTTCGTATCTAGTCCCAAAATGAATGTCTATTTTGATAAAAGTTTTGCCCCAAAATGAATGACCTTTTCTAGTGAAGTTACGTAAAGCTCTTGGTGATCATAATGTTTTAGTTCTCCTGTACAAATAATGTTATATAATGAAATCATTAAGGCTATATATGTCTACATTCTACAAAAACTTGAAATTGGGATTGAGGGAGTATCTTATTTGATAGAGAGAACTGAAGTTATATGATAATGAGAGGAATGACTGAACGGAATTTAAGAAAACAAGATGGGATTTAAACCCTCAATAATAGTTGCTCACAGCAAAACTATATTTCATAAATCAAATATCAAAAGTCTCTCTAATACAAAAGCCCTAACATGTTTAAATACTAATTCTAAGAATATTCTAGAACCCTACCAAAATAAACCTAATTAAAAATCAATTAAAAATCAATCAAAATAAACTTCTGAAAATACCATCAAACTAAGTAAGGAAACTTTGAAATCAGAAAAGGGAACACATCAGTAAAATAAATCAACGAGCAATTAGGAAACTGGTATTCTTGCTTGAGGCAGGCGCCTGGTGAAGCCCCATGCGGCCGCCTGGTTGGCCGTGATTGCTACTCCTTCGGCCATTGTTGAGGCGGGCGCCTGGCCATGGCTGAGGCGGGCACCTGGCTTCCAGCTCGTTGTTCAGCACATGCCTTGGCCATTTGTTCTTCCTCTGCTGCAACTGTATCATTATTTTGATCTTTTACAAGACATGAGTTTCATAATAGACTTTGAATTGAGAGAGAACCCAAGAACTGAGAACTTGTTGGTGTAGTTTAAGAAAATTTGGATTTACAACCTATACAAGTTCCATGTTTTCCTACAGTTCAATTTTTACAATGCAAGTGCATAACTTTTTATAAATCTAATTCAGTCATCAAAGAAAATTGCAGAAAAAACTCCAGATATGAAAATGTATTTTAAAAGTTGCCGAGAGTAAATAAACATGTAGTTGTTGGCTAGTATTGAGAAGTTCTAGAATAATTCAACGAGAACATGCTTTTCAACATTTTGATGTATTTTATACATTTAAGTAGCTTCAAAATAACTCACATTCTGATACTTACCTCCTCTCGTAAAGCCTCGTCCAGCTCCCCGCTTATCATCGTGGGTGATGTCTTTCGCATACAACTGGGACAAACAATTCCTTATCCTGAAACAAAAGTTACAATTACTTAGTAAAACAAGAGAAATTTAAGGTTCCTAAAACACATCAAAAACACTTGAAAAAAAAAAACAAACCTTCCATGCTTCTGAAGTAAAGATCTACGAGCAGATTGAGTAGGATGAGCAGTAAAGACCAAGTCAACTGTTTGATTCTTCAAAGTGCATCGAAAACTTCTTCAGAGACTTCTTAAGCTTGTGAACATGTTTCTTGAGAGTTTCTTCGATATCGATTCAGTTGTGGCATTTGCCTCATCGGCGAAATTGTCCTTCTTCGCCTTGTTCCTTCGACGGTGAGCAATCCGAACCTCCTCGCGCATTGGCCAAGTTAAGCATGTGAGAGAAAGCTTTTGCAATGACAATTAAGTCCCCAGGATCTAAACTTGTCAACACACTACCAATCTTCTCCAGCCTTCTTGGGGTCCCTCTTTTCTTCATACTCACCGAAAGCTCATAGCATTCTTGAACCTATGCAAACAGCTCATTGAGTTGGGTTGGTCAGTTTAAAGGCCTGTTGGCACACTTCTAATTCGAAAAAAAGATTCCTACATAGGTGAACTACAACACTACTAAAAATCATATTTATTGAGACGGGAAAGGGTCTCATTAAGTTGCCTAAAATAGGATCCAAGATCGTCCCCGTTTGAATTAGGATAAAACGAGAGACAAATAGGGGTCTCAATAAGTGGGTGTCACAAATATTTTAGAGACGGCAATTACCGTCCCGACATAAATATTACATGTTAAAACAGTGGACCATTAGAAAATACCGTCCCAAATTAGGGACTATTAGAGAATTGCCGTCTCAAAAGAGAGAGCATTATAGAATTGTTGTCTCAAATTTTTATAAACAGGGACTATTTTTAATTTCTGTCTCAAGCAAAGTGTCTCTAAAAGACATATTTCTTGTAGTGAAGAATCAGTTTCGGTATAAGAAGCTAAGGATCTCGTACAGCTTCTTCCATGATCCATCAATGGATCTCGGTTTAGTGCAATTGATTTTGAATAGCCAAACAACACTTACAATATAAATTAAGCAAAAGATTGTGCCCATTACAAATGTATATTTAATGTCTACCGTAACCGTAATTATTCATTTAAAGTATACTCTATCCTAAATGAATGTCGAAAAAAATTCAAATTTGCCCTTGCTCAATAGCAAATTAAATTTTTTTTTTCGACATTCATTTAGGGACGGAGGAAGTAGCACATTATTCTCTATATTTTCATTCATATACTCATATACCGGGATTCAAGTGAATCATTAAACAATGGGCTCACAACAATTGATTAATCAAATCTAAAGAAAATTTCATAATGGGTAACACTCTTTTCTCATGGAACCGTAAAAACCAATCAAAATCCACACAAAATCCAAACTTCGTAGTCATATCTCAAGACAAACACTCAAAAATCTCCAAATTCAAAACAAAAATAAACCCATGATCTACCTTTGTTGCACTTAAAATCATGTCCAAGAATCGAAATCAAAACTTGGAAATCAAAAATAAACCCATGTGATGATTTGCTCAATCTTGTTTACAAATCGTAAAAGTTGAAATCAAAATTCTTAATATAGTTCTAATGAATAAAACTTTATTTAGAAACAAGATTTGAAGATCAAGGTTTGCTTACCTCATGAGATTAATGCGAATCAATTGCCTGGAAGTGGAGAAATCAACCGCGAAGGCCGTAGAGGAGTTCGTTGATGCCCAAACTTGATAATTATGTTAACGTAACGAATTAAGGCACAAACTTAAGGCTTTAGAATCGTAATTTAAACCCTAATTCAAAGAAATTATTCGAATTAAGTAAAAATCAAGAAATTAACACTGGGTGAGGTTGAGAGCGTCGCCTAGAGAGAGGAGGGAAGGAGACTCGAAGGAGAGAGAAAGAAGGCGCTTGAGAGTGGATGCGTCTTGGTATGAAATGGCGTCGGATGTATTCTCGTAATTCTTCTCTCTCGTGTGTGTCTCGTGTGTTTTTCGGTACAGATTTTGGGGAAAAGGGGAGATGAGAGTATGCAGGGACTTGAAAAGAGATTTCAATTTTTCATTCATTTTGTGGAGGGAAAAAAAGGGGGGAACTAAAAAATAACTAAAGAAAATTTTGGTTCAAAAATTCTAACTCCATCCGTCTATTTTTGGAAAAAGAGTTAATTTTTTAACAGTTTCTGTTAAGTTCTATACTATATATTAACATTTTTTATTTTTTTTTCAATTCTTTTTTTTATAAAGAAGACTATTTTAGATGTTGGTTAGTCCTGCAATTTATTGCAAAAAGTTATAGAAAAAAAGTTATGAATTTTGAAAGAAATAAAACTTAACTTTTTTTAAAATTTTCAAATTGGGTTTTTAAAAGAAATTTTTAACAGAATTAAAAACAGTTAAGAAAAAAATATTTTTCTAACAGTTTTTGAATAAAAAAGTTAACTTTTTAACAATTTTTTGAAAAAAATAGTTAACTTTTTAAATTAAAAAATTAACTTTTTAACAGTTTTTAACAGAATTAAAAACAGTTATGGTTTAGAAATAGTGGTGGTAGTGGTAGTAGTGGTAGTGATAGTAGTGGTAGTGGTAGTGGTAGTATAGTGGTAGTGGTAGTGATAGTAGTGGTAGTAGTAGTGGTGGTAGTAGTAGTAGTGGTGGTAGTAGTGGTGGTTGTAATGGTGATAGTAGTAGTGGCAGTAGTAGTGGTGGTGGTAGTGGTGGTAGTAGTTGTGGTAGTAGTAGTAGTGGTGGTAGTGATGGTAGTAGTGGTGGTAGTGATGATAGTAGTGGTGGTAGTAGTGGTGGTAGTAGTCGTAGTAGTGGTAGTATTAGTGGTAGTAGTAGTGGTAGTGGTGGTGGTGGTAGTAGTGGTGGTAGTAGTGGTGGTGGTAGTGGTAGTAATGGTAGCACTAGTGGTGGTAGTAGTAGTAGTGGTTGTAGTGGTGGTGTTGGTGATGGTGGTGGTGATAGTAGTGGTGGTAATAGTGGTGGTAGTAGTGGTAGTAGCAGTGGTAGAGTGGTGATAGTAGTGGTGGTAGTAGTGGTAGTAGTAGTGGTAGTGGTAGTGGTAGTAGTGGTGGTGGTGGTAGTAGTGGCGGTAGTGGTAGTAGTGGTAATAGTGGTAGTGGTGGTGGTAGTAGTGGTAGTGGTAGTAGTGGTGGTGGTGGTGGTAACTTTTTAACAGAAACTGTTAGAAAGTTAACTGTTTTTCAAAAAATTGTTAAAAAGGTAACTTTTTAATTCAAAAACTCTTAGAAAATTAATTTATTTCGTAATTGTTTTTAATCATGTTAAAAATTTCTTTTAAAAACCTAATTTGAAGAAAAAAAGAAAAAAAAAAGTTAAGTTTTATTTCTTTCAAAATTCCCAACTTTTTTTATATAACTTTTTGCAAAAAATGTATGTAGTAAATAAAAGTCTAAACTACTCTTCTTTATCCAAAAAAAAATTGAAAAAAAAAAGTTAACTTTTTTTGTAGAACTTAACAGAAACTGTTAAAAAGTTTACTGCTTCTTCAAAAAACTATTAAAAAGTTATTTTTTTTAATTCAAAAACTGTTAGAAAATTAATTTATTTCGTAACGGTTTTTAATTCTGTTAAAAATTTCTTTTAAAAACCTAAGTTGAAGAAAAAAAGAAAAAAAAAGTTAAGTTTTATTTCTTTCAAAATTCATTTTTTATATAACTTTTTGCAAAAAATGTATTTTGTAAATAAAAGTCTAAAATAGTCTTCGTTATCAAAAAAAAAAAAATAGAAAAAAAAAGTTAACTTTTTTATAGAACTTAACAGAAACTGTTAAAAAGATTTATTGAAGGCGTTGCATTAGTAATATAACAATTGCATTAGAAGAATATAATGCAACGCCAAGTAACTTAATGCAAGGGTGTTATTGAAGGCGTTGCATTAGTAATATAGCATTTGCATTAGAAGGATATAATGCAACGCCCATGTAACTTAATGCTTTATTGATGGCGTTGCATTAGAAGAATCTAATGTAAAGCCTAGAAACCTAAGGCAACGCGAAGGATATAGCCGTTGTAATAGCTCAAATAAACCATTGCATTGATGAAATAATGCAACGCCATTCTAAAGCATCGTTGCATTTGATGCATTTGATGCATTACATTTGTTCAAAAATGTAGTAGTGTCTAGAGATTTTAAGCATAAAAATCGTAGTATGAATGATCCGTGCAGCCTGGTTTACAGGCAAGGAGGTCCTTGTTTCTAGGAGATGGTTTGCTTGAGAAGATCTTCCATAAATAGACTTCTACCTTCCTTAGTCAACCAAGCCAAACCTTCTTATCATGGATTCTTTCCTTGTGTGAGAGATACCTACAAAATAACCAAATATATACTAAAAGATATCCAAGATGCAGTTAGTAGGTTAGTCAATAAAATACTCCTAAACTATATTATATACAATATTTACATATTTTTACTAATATAAAGAAAGTAACAAATCTAACTTAAGTCAACCTTTGACTTGTTAATGTGTGTGACATTACATTTGGATGAGGTGCTTAGTAAGCCTCCCATACCAAGCCCTATGGGCTGGTTTCAGGAGGCTTTCTTTAGCTTATAGACATGATCAGGGCAATGGGGATCCGTGAAGCCCTAGTGTTGCTCAACATAGGCTTCTTCATTATGGACACCATTTAAGAAAACACTATTTATATTCATTTGATGTAGAGTGATGTCCAAATAATATGCAATAGCAAGAAGCAGCCTAATAGATTCTATTCGAGCAACTGGGGAAAATGTTTCTTCAAAATCAATCTCCTCAACTTGGGTGTAGCCTTGAACCTGAAGCCTAGCTTTATTTCTGGTTATTTGCCCATTTCATCCGTTTTATTTTTGAAAATCCACTTGGTCCCTATAACATTTCCCCTATTGAGTCTAGGGACCAGGACCCACAAATAATTTTTTTCAAATTGGTTTAATTCTTCTTGCATTGCCACAATCCAGTTATCATCTTTCATTCCCTCTATGACAATATTAAGCTCAAGATGAGACACGAAATAGCAAGAACTACCTTGCTTACCTGTGATCTTAAACATCTTAGTCCAGCCAATTCTCTGTAGTTGATTCTTGGCTTCTCCCTTGTGCTTAGCTTTTCATTAACATTGCCAACCACCTAAGTGACTAGGTGGTTCTACTGAATCCTGCTTGGTATATCTCTGTTCCTGTCCAGGTTGTCTTCCTCAAAATCTGAGCTGTCAGACGAATTTTCTGTGTCTGGTGCAGACTCATATGGTCCTGATGTAGGTTGTGAAGTGATCACACCAGGACCCGCATCATCTTTATGCATTTCTATCTGTTATGTGTTTTGGGTGTCTTCCATTATCTCCACGCAACCTGAGACATCATATTCAAGAGTTCTTAGATTCAAATCAGCAGTATTATCAAAAGTGACATTAATTGACTCCATAATAGTTTTGTTTCTAAGATTGTAAACCCTATATGCACGGATGTTTGTGGAGTATCCTAGGAATACAACTTTATCACTCTTAGAGTCAAATTTAGACAAGTAGTCTCTATCATTCAGAACATAGCATATGCATCCAAATACATGGAAGTACTTGAGAGTAGGTTTTTTGCCAAGAAGTATTTCGTAAGGAGTCATGGTTGACCCAACTCTTAAGTACATTCTATTTCCTATGTGACATGATGTGTTAAGAGCCTCAGCCCAGAATCGTTTAGAGATGTTCTTAAGCATGACACCTGCCACCTCTTGCAAATTATGATTATTTCTTTCAGCTAGCCCATTTTGTTGGGAAGTTTTAGGGGTCGAAAAATCATGGGTTATTCCTTTGGAGTCACAAAATTCAGAGAACAAAGTGTTCTCATATTCAGTTCCATGATCGGATCGAATTTTAATCACTTTCTTACTATGCAAGTTTTTTACCTTTCTATACCACACTTTATACACTACAAGGGCTTCAGATTTTTCTTTCAAATATAAGACCCATGTGTACCTAGAAAAATCATCTACACACACAAAAGAATATTTCATTTTACTCTAGCTTTTAACTTCAATGGGTCCCATAAGGTCAGTATGGATAAGTTCCAAGATCTCAGAAGTGGAACTTTTATAAAACTTTTTGTGGAAAGGTTTAGTTTGCTTGCCTTTTTGACAAGGACCACACACACTTACTTTTTTAATACCAAGTTTGGGTAATTGTTTAAAATCATTGAATCTCACCAACTGTTCTATTTTCCAAAAACTTACATGACCTTACTTTTGATGCCAAACCTCAAGATCATTTACTTCGGAGTTAAGGTAGGATAAGTTGTCACCAAATTTGTAACAATTATCTTGAGACCAACATGAATTGACCAGTGTTATCAAACACTTTGCACTCATACTTTTCAAATTTAACATATAAATTGTCATCACATAGTTGGTTTATACAGATGAGATTAGCTTTTAAGTCTTCCGCATGATAGACATTTTTTAGTTTAGGCATATGATTAAAATATAGAGTACCCTTACCAACAATCTTACCTTGGGTCACTCCCCCATTGTTCATGTTCCCACCCTTGATTGAGGTGTAGTCGGTTAGGAACTCATCATTACCTGTCATGTGCCTAGAGCACCCACTGTCGAAGTACCATGAGCTAGCTATGCTGCTCTTGAGTGAGGTGAATATGACTTTGCATTCCTCGCTTTTCTTTTCCACCCACACAGATTGACTAGATTTCTGGTGGTGTGACTAGTGATGTGAGTACATCCGGGCACTCATCTGAGGAGCAGATTTTTCGAGGTCATGAATATTTTGGTAGCAAAAGGGAGGGTATGATGTGACCTGGTGCAAAATAGTAGTGGCAGACAAACCTCTTTTTCTTAGGTATTGTTTTATGAATTTGAAAAATCATGGTTTTTGAGGAACTCTCTCCTCCTTTCACAAAATTTGATACATAGCCAAGACCAGTTTTTGAATTATTTCCCATGCTCAGAACTTCCTCAAGTTTGGCCTTTCAAGTATTTAATTTTGCAAACATTCCCGGCCTTTAAAAGTTCTGTTTTGGTTTACTCAAGTTCAATATCACGTTTGGTGAGCATGACCTCGAGTTTGACTATGGCATCCTTTTGGTTGTCATTTTCAGAGGTGACTTTTTCAAGTTCACCTTTTAAAGTAGAGATTTCAGTAGAGAGTTTCTCGTTAACTTTCAAAAACTGCCATTTTTTCTACTCATTTTTCCCGGTTAGCATATAAATCAGCATAAGCATCAAGAAGTTCTTGGTAACTTCCATCACTTTCTTATTCATTCTCTATTTTTTCAGAAAGCGATGAGTTAAAACAGTTGAACTCAGATTCAGAAGATGTGATGGTTGGTGTGACTACATCTAAAGTAACATCAATATGATGTTTGTGACTTAGAGACGAGATTTCCATGATTGCTAAGTTTAGCATTTCATCTTCTTCCTCACTGTCACTAAGGGTCGCACAAAATCTCATTCCCTTTTTGTTCAGAGGCATAGTGCCCAAAGCCTTTCCAGCCTCTACATCGAAAAGATTCTGATCTTTTCTTAGAAAAACTACCAGGTCTCTTGAAACTACTTTCAGTATCCTCATTAGGGTTTTCAAATGTGTTTTGAATTTTTGAAGGAAACTTGTTGTCCCTTTTATTTTTTAAGAAGGAAGTAAATTTTTTTGGGAAAAAAGGTAACATCTTCGGTTTCCAAATTCGAAGTGTCAATTTCTTTGGAGATTTTCTTCAATTTCTTTTGATACTTTGGATATATTTGAGAGAGCAGTTGCAAAAGTAATGTTTCAGCTTTATGATGCTGTTGAATTGACAAGTTTATCTCAAACATAGTCAGAATACCCACAAGAGTATCTAAACCCATGGTTATGGTATCATGTGCTTCTTCAACAACAACAATTTTAATGTTGAATTTTTCAGTAACTATTCTCAACATTTTGCTCACTATCCTAGCATTTGATATAAGCTCACCTAGGGAGAGACATTCGTTTGAGATTTCTCTTAATTTTGCGGAATAGCCTTTGATGTCTTCAATCTTATTCATCCTCAATTTTTCAAACTTGGTCATGAGAATTCTCAGCCTATTGGGCTTAACACAATCATCACCTTCACAGTGAACTTGCAATATATCCCAGACTATTTTTGCTACATTTTGATTTATAACAAGTGGAAACAAGTGTTCATCCACATGACTTGATATAGCACCAAGAGCCTTGGAATTATAATAAGCTATAATGACTTCAGCTGTAGTCCAATCTTCCTCAGGTTTAAGTTTAAAGATTTTTTCTAAGGTTTACCCCTCTTCATTCTTAATTTCAACCTTAGGAGGAGACATGGGACAATAATACTAAGCCATGCCCTCTCTTCAAGTGCTTTGATGAAAAGACGCATTTTACTTTCCATATAGCATAGTTTGTTCCATCCAACACATGAGGACGATATTGATTCAAATGTCCTTCCATAATGGCTACTCTTTCTGGATCTCACTCAGTGTAATTGAGTGGAGCTCTGATACCAATTGAAAGAAATTTAGAAGCTAAGATCGACAAGTGAACAATAAATGTACGTCGTGTGAGTCCTGGTGTGATAGCACCAGCACTACCTCCAGTACTAAAGTAGCGAAATAACAATTTTAATCAAAGTAAAACACGATTTTAAATACTTACCTACAGCAACTTGCTATAGACAATAAAAATCTTCTCTTATAAACTCAGTTTAATAACGATTACAAAGAAAACCCTAACAAGAGAAGAATAAAACACACTAAAATACCAAACAATCTCTCACACTAAAACTTTCTTTTATTCTTCGAAACTCTAGTGATTTTAAGCATAAAAACCGTAGGACGAATGATCCGTGCAGCCTGAATTTATAGGCAAGGAGGTCCTTGTTTGTAGGAGATGATTTGCTTGAGAATATCTACCATAATTAGACTTCTACCTTCCTTAGTCAACCAAGCTAATCCTTCCTATCATGTAATCTTTCCTTGTGTGAGAGATATAACCAAATATATACTAAAAGATATCAAAGATTTAGTTAGTAGGTTAGTCAATAAATTACTCCTAAACTATAATACATACAATATTTACATATTTTAACTAATATTAAGAAAGTAACAAATCTAACTTAAGTCAACCATTAACTTGTTAATGTGTGTGTGACATCACACACTTTCAAATAGCTTTAATTTCATTTTCAAATCACTATACTTTGTTAATTAGCACGAAAATCACAAAAGTTTTGGAAAACTATCACTTTAGCTACAAATCCGTGCCTAATATGTGTCTAATCTAGGGTTAATTCGTGCCCTAATTCGCGAATTTGTGGTTAAAATGATAGTTTTCCAAAAATTTTATAATTTTCGCGCTAAAAATAAAGTATATTCGTTGAAGAAAAAATTGAGGTAAAGTACAATAGTTGAAAATGTAATTAAACCATTTGAATATATAATTTCAAACATATAGTTTCATAAAGAGATGTATATGCGATATAATTAAAATTTCAAATGACAAAAGGAGACCCAAAGTATGTAAAGAAAAAAAAGTAAATTAGCAAACATAATAAAATTTGCAAACCCCCCTTTAAAAATTAGAATAAAGCAAGTGTTTTTGTCGAACTTCTTTGTTGTCGTTCTAATTCATTATTTATTGCACTTATTTTCTTTTGATCGCCCGAGAGAAATTGCGGATATCTTTCTTTCCCATGCACGCCACAAGCAACATTTACCCCCTGTTTTCTCAAAACAACATATTTTAAGTTAAAATATTAAAACTAAAATTACAAAAATGACCTTGTTTAACAATACACATACGTTTTTCTCTATCATGCATTTTTACAAAGGCGGACTACTGACGCCTCTTGCCATAACCAAGAAACGCCTCGCCTGAGCCGAGACGCACAACTGCCCACCATAAAATCAAAAGGCGGTCAACCCTGAAGGCACCAAAAAGGTGAGGCGTGCGTGAGAGGCACTAGCCTTTCACAACTATGCTTGTGGTGGGGACTGTTGGAAAAATGTTATTGTGTGAAGGAAATTGTGCACGTTTCCTTTATATTATTAACATATATAAATTGTGGTTTATATTTGTCCAAATTGATATTTGGAAATTAAAAATATTAAGGATTAATTAAGTGAGTAAAGTTGGAACATTAAGCAAAAATGATTTCTATAAAAGTCATTTCTATAGGTAGACTTCCTGTTAAACTTAAAGCTCGAGATATAGACTACTTGAGAGAGGCGGGTTTCATAGAAGGAGGTTGACCTATCGGGGGATAGACTTTGTAGAAGTTGATTTTGTCTTAGACAATTTTCTAAAGGCAATGTTGGTGTCTAGTAAATCTATATATATATATATATATATATATATATATATATATATATATATATATATATATATATATATATATATATATATATATTAAAGTTGGTGAGGAGGGTTATGGCTTCGCCACGTGGACAAGTTTAGGCAAACTCTTGATTTTGGAGAAGCCACGTCATCACTATCCCAAAATCTATATGACTTTTGGTATTCTCCTTATTAGCTAATACTATTAGTTAATAATAATAGTTATTATATAGGTTAACTATTACTATTAATAGTATTAGTTAACTATAATAGTTACTTTATAAGTTAACTATTACTATTAATTGTATTAGTTAACTATAATAGTTACTATATATGTTAGCTATTACTATTAGTTGTATTAGTTAACTATAATAGTTACTATATAAGTTAACTATTACTATTAATAGTATTAGTTAACTATAATAGTTACTTTATAAGTTAACTATTACTATTAATTGTATTAGTTAACTATAATAGTTACTATATGTTAACTATTATTATTAATAGTATTAGTTAACTATAATAGTTACTATATATGTTAACTATTACTATTAATTGTATTAGTTAACTATAATAGTTACTATATAAGTTAACTATTACTATTAATAGTATTAGTTAACTATAATAGTTACTATATATGCTAACTATTATTATAAATAGTATTAATTTACTATATAGGTTAAGTAATAGTATTATAGTTACAATATATGTTAACTATTACTATTAATAATATTAGTTAATCATAATAGTTACTATATATATATATAACAAAGTAGGTTGTTAATAATGCCAATGAGCATTTAGCTTAAAGACGTACTTTTCTCGGGAAGGTTAAGGGTTGGAACCCCCTACATTGTATTTAAAATGTTGTAATTTGAAAAGAAATAGGTCGTTAGTTTTTTCATTCACTTTGTTAACGTCCATAAAAAATGTTGCATACTGACATAAATTATGACATCAAAAATAAATGATATAAAGTATGAAATCAAAAATAAAATAGCAAAAATTCCTACATTGTTAGTCACAATGCAATTCCTATTAAACTTATGTGCAACAAAGTTATTAAAATTGAACACAATTTTTCTAACTTTATAAATGTTAATGTTTTGATTCATTTATAATATACTTATATTATAAAAAATAAATCATGATATTAGCAAATAAGCTTCCCATGCGGAGCACTGGTTACCTACTAGTGTTCAACTAATGAGTATGGATTGTAACATCCATTAGCCTTAATAAAATACATAATGAATGACATTATAATGGTTAAAATTGTAACTACCTAATATTTACTACCAAGGTTAATAGCCTTATTGAATTGGTGAGTAATGGGATATAAGTTACAATTGTGAGAATATAAACTATCATCCACAATTTATTAAAGAGAAGAGAAGAGAAAAAAGGAGAGACAAGAGAAATGAGAATAAGAAAAATGCATGTTTTCTTCTTCGTCATTTGATGTCTTTCTTCCATGGAAATGATGGTGATTTTGTCCAAGCATAATGAGATTCGCCGGAGATTTAGTGTGCAAGAATAGTCCGGTCTGTCCGTTTTATCCTGGGAGGCGAACGTCCAAAACAACCTCAAGCACAACTCGGTGAGGGGCGAATTTGTCTTAAGGAGAGTGTGTCACACACGACTCGGACAACATCAAGAAGATCAACAAACAAATATTTTCCTACAGTTTTTCTCTTTGTTTATGTTTATTGTAATTTGTATCATTTAATTAATTGTAATTCTTTTCTGTTTTTGTGCTTTTATAAGATTTTTCTAACAGGGACCGTTCCCGGACCCTCGCTGCGGGGGATGCTTTTTGCACCCGGCTACCCCTTTTTATTGATGCACTAATATTCTGTTTTCGACTTTCCCTACCAAATTTTGCCCATGGATAGTTTCCGTTGGTTTACGCAATTTTCCGGACTGATAGCTTGTTCGTCAGAAAGTTCATTTGTCTAGTACTGTTACACTTTGAACCTCAATTTGTTGTTAACAATTATAGTATTGAATATTATCCCTTCAAGCATTTTTTTGAAAAGATAAACATGCTTTCTTTTCTATACCGGGAGATAGGATAGAATGAGCTTCGAGAGATGGACAATATGGGCTTGTTCAAACTACTCTCAATGCTCAATTATGCCCGTAAACAAAATGGGGTAACCAATACCGGCCCAGTAGTGTCAGCTACTCATTAACCTTATATATATCATAAAACTGTACTTTTGCTGCCTAAGCCTTTATTTGATGTGTTATGCATATTTCAATTCTAATCCTTATCGTTGGTTTCATCTTAATCCAATGGTTGAAAGTGTTTGATTTCTTTGACAAACATAATTAGGGTTTCAAGCCGCCATCGCTCTACCTTATTCGATCTCTATTTCTTGTATAAATATTTACATCTTTAGTTCCTTACGCTTTATCCCAATCTATACGTTTCTTCCCCTCCTATAGGCAGAATGTTGATGCAATCTGATTGGGAAGTCATAGACAGCCAATTTTGCTTGATTATTGATTCGGCAAATTTTCATATCTGGATATCTATTATCATTTTGTGAATAATAAAACTTACGACTTGCAACTGTTAGTTGTAGGCGAAGTTGGTGAAGGAAAAGAAGGAAAAAGATATTGCCATTCCATTACTTGAAGAAGAGGAGAGGTTAAAGAACATTTCAAAAGCCAATTTGAGAAGCGAGCAGGCAGCATTTCGCCAAAGGTTGGAGAGGAACCATCTGCTTTGCAAGGATGCTCTGTGTAGACTTGAAGAAGAGCTGGTAAAGCTTCAGATCCCGTTTTGCCGGAAAAATTTGAATAACCCCTTTGGCTTTGGTAAATTTAACTTTGTGAGAGAATGTATTACGTGTGCAACAATTGATTGTAGAAAAGTTGGCAGAGAAATGAAGGAAAAAGAAACGACTACTACACTAGTTGCAGAAAGTATTACGTGTGCAACTATAAATTTTCTTCTCAAATATTTCTCTCTAATATTTTTCTTCTTAATTCTTATCCACTCTAAAATATCTCTCTCAAATAACTTCTCAAATTTCTCTCTCAAATATTTCCTCTCTCGGCCAAACCCTAAATTTTATTCTCAAATATTTCTTCCTCACAAATATTTCTATCCATAAATTTTATTCTTATTCTTTCCCTCGTTATATTTTCTCCTTATTCTTATTCTACTTCTTCACAAATATTTCTCTCAGTTTTTACTTCTTCCTAAAATATAATGCTTCCTCCAAAATCCTGATACAACCTCCGGTGAAATCACACAGCTCGATGATATCTTCACAACGCTGCTGACCAAGCTTACCTTCATGGAATTATGCCCAAGATTGGACTCTCCTACTTGTCGTCTATCTTGCAAAGGCATGATAGAGATACACAAAATATATCTTCTACTTAGATTATGATTCTCATGTATATCCCTTCCTTATTGTAAATTGTTCATATCTTTATTATTATGAGTTATTATTTTTTTTAATCTCATACCATAGTTGGTTAGCACTCTTTTTTTTTCACTGCTCACACACACACACACACATATGCACGCACAGAAGCGCCTAGGAGATAAATCCTAGAGAGAGAAAGTCTTCCCTCTAACTTCTGGAGGGATCGAACCCATGACCTCCAGGTTGGAAGCCATGAGCTCAAGCCAGCAGGCCAAATCCCCATGTGCAGTTGGTTAGCACTCTTGTATATAAATACTTGTGTTATCAATAATACAATGTGATATTTTTACAATTATCTCTTACTTTTATATCTTGAAATTGCATTATATCAATAATTATTATTTTTCTTTTTAGAAATGAGACAAACTAAAATGGAAAGTATATGCTTAAATAATTGCACTTCCTGTTTTTCCTCCCCTGTACTACTGTACCACATAAATAGTGTTCACTGTGCAATGAGGAAAATATTTTGGTAGCTATGTTCCTTTGTTGCTAGCTTGAGCTCAACTCAAACATGCCTTGATTCTATCCCATCTACAACTAATATTGTGGCCAGGATAAAGATTATTGGAGTTCAAATAAGAAGCATAAAGGGGAAATTATCACTAGGTCCTTCGCCCCAAGTCAAAAAACCAATTAAGACAAGGATTTTGGAATTTAACCACCTAGTCCGGCAACAAAATAAAAATTCCTCCTAGTCCCTCTATAGTTTAAAGACACGCATAGTCACACCCTCTCTTTCCTCCCTCATTCTTTACCCCTCAAAATTTTAAAATGAAATATCTTATGATTCAAAAGTCAAATAAAAAAATATGAGAGCACCGTTGTGTTCGTATCGTATACAATTTCACAGTTGTTTTTTAGAAGTTCACAATTGTTTTTCACAATTTTTCAAAGAGCAACTAATAGAAGTTCACATTTGATTCAGTTAAGTTCATAATTTTTGCATGAATATGTCTTCCATTTTACTTATTTCACATTTGTTTTAGCTAAGTTCACCATTGTTTTTAGTTTCTATGCATCTTTTTTTTATTTTTATGAGATTATTTGACATATTTGTTAAGTTCACAGTTATTTTTAGTTAACTTTACAATTATTTTTTTTATCTTCATGACCTCTATTTTTGCTATTTTATGAAATTATTTTACATATTTGTTAAGTTCACAGTTGTTTTAGTCTTTTATTTCCTTTATTTTTACAATTTTATAAGATTATTTTACATATTTGTTAAGTTCACACTTGTCTTTAGTTAAGCTCACAATTGTTTTTGTTAATTTCATAAAAAAAAAATTATAGGCCATAAAAGACTAAAAACAATTGTGAACTTAGCTAAAACAACAATGAATTAAGTAAAGTAGAATTTTCATTCAAAAATTAACTTAACTAAATCAATTGTGAACTTCTCTTAGTTGTTCTTTGAACAATTGTGAATAACAACTATTAACTTCTAAAAAACAACTGTGAACTTGGAACAATTTTGAACTTCATAAATTTGATTCAGATTATATGTTGATGCTACTAGTTTGATTCGTCTTGATGATATGAACACAATGGTGCTCTCGATTTTTTTTGACTTCTGGATCTTAAGATATTTCATTATAAAGTTTTGAGGGTACAAAAATGAAAAATGAGGGAAGAGAGAGGGTGTGACAGCTGGTACACGCATGTGTATTTATAAAGAGAGTACCTGGTGGTCGTTTCCGAAAATATGTGTCATAGGTGGTCATTTTTTGTTAGGACGAGGACGATTTGGTAACTGCCCCAAACATGTAAAAGGAATAACACTATGCCTGCTACGGATTGCAACTATGAAAAATGGAATCAGACCCCAATTTGTTGATTTTAGTCTTTAGAAAACTATAGCTGCTATGGATTGCAACTCAATTCATGCCAATCGATTTATTTTGATCTCTTCTCACTCTTGTCTATGATCCATGCTCAGTTCAATTTGTCTAGCTCTCTTTATGCTCAAGAATTATAGTGGAGATCGTTATATAGTAGTTAAATAATGATGCAAATTCACGTTAATACTTATGGATTGTGAAGATTGATATTTTGGACTATTGCAGCAGTAGCAGCAACACCAGTTCCAACAGCAGAAGCAACACCAGTTCCAACAGCAGTAGTGGAGGGGCCAGAGCTCAGCTCAGCCTCCCAGGATTTTCTAAATTCAGATGGTGGTAGTCCTAATTTTGGTAGTTATCAATTATTGACATTATTGATATACCAATGGTGAAGGGGAGCCTTGGAGGTGTTGTTGGAAAATAGTGTGTTTTTGAAGGAAATTATGGATTATTTTCTAAAGGGTAATTTTGTCAAATTACTTAAATATTTATGAGTTTGTGTTCTGCTCCATGAGAACAAGAAATCAAATATTTATTTGTCCAAAATGGTTATTGGATGAATAAGATATGAATGCTCAAAGTAAGTGGGTTGGAAAGGGAAAAACTTGAGTTATCCCACATTGCTAAGGAAATGAAGTTATCTCACATTGGTTGAGATATAAATGCTCAAAGTAAAAGGAAAGTGGAGTTATCCCACATTGCTAATGAAATGATCTTGGTACTAGTATAAAGACTTGAGCACTAGAGTAGTGTTCAAAATTATGTAGCGTAGAGGCTCTCTCTTGGGCGCAGGGGGGTGAAAATCAAGTTTCCAATTTGGCTTTCGAGGTGCATACTCATGCATGTGCACGTCCTGCGGACATCACAGAAATTGCCTACATGGACAAACCCAACTTTTGCTATTATTTTGATTTTGTAAAACAAAATTAAAGCCAAGCATTGACAGGTATGCTCGGCCGAGCACCGGTGGTGACTCGACCGAGCAAGGCCTGGGCAGATTGGCCATGTTTCTGGACAAGCATGCTCGGCGGAGGCATATGCCTTGCTCGGCCGAGTAGTTCCTCAGCAATGTTGACTGTTTGATTTCAAACGTGTAACAACCAAGTATTAAATGTGAAAAACTGAAACTGAAATAATTATGATTAATATTTTTGGATTAATGGTTTTTAATTTCGGAATATTGGATGCTCATTACCGGATTAAATCCTATATTTTTCAGTTTTGATCTTGGTTGAAGCTATAAAATGTTGTTGACAACAACAAATAAGAACACCACAACTGAAAACAAAAACACTTGAGAAGACAATCCTCCTGCATCTCGTTTGCTGCATATTGTCATTCTATTCCTTGGTCTCCTTGCATCCGTAGTAACAAGAGGAGATTTTGTCCGAGCACTTTTCAGCTCGCTGAGATACTTAGGTGCAAAGTGCCCCGGTCCACACGTTCTATCCTGGGAGAATGGCGTTCCACCAAACTCAAGCACACTCGGTGAGGGGACGAATATGTCTTAAAGAGACAGTGAATATCATTGGGCTCGTGCAGCAACAACGGCTAGATTATTTTTTCGTTTGTATTTTCAGTTTAATTTTCTGTAATTTCTCCTTTTGCAAAGTTTGTAACAGGTGTTGACCTTAAGGTCATGGGTTCAAGTACTAGAAGCAGCCTCTTGCATTAATGCAACCATGCAGGGGAAGGTCTGCCTACATTTCACCCTTATGGTGGGCGCCATTCCCGGACCCTCGCTGCGCGAGGATGCCTTTTACACCGTGCTGCCCCCTTTTATTGATGCACTAATGTTCTATTTTTGACTTTCCCTACCAGATTTTGCAGATGGACAATTTCCGTTGGTTAACGCAATTTTTCAACAAATAATGACTGTTGCCGATGGATTTTTCCTTTTAAAGTAGTGTTAATCTTTGAAACTCGATTTGATGTTAACAATTGTAGTATTGAATGCTGGCCTTTCAAGCATTTTGTGAAAAGATAAACAGGCTTTCTTCTATAAACCGGGAGATAGGATAGAATGAGCTTGGGGAAATGGACAATATGGGCTTGTTCAAACTACTTTCAATGCTCATTTACGCCTGTAAGCAAAATGGGGTAACCAATACCGGCCCACTAGTGTTAGCTTCTCATTTACCTTATTTATATCGTAAAACTGTCATTTTTCCACCTAAGCCTTTATTTGACGTGTTATGAATATTTCAATTCTAATCCTTACCGTTGCTTTCTTAATCCGATGGTTGAGAGTGTTGAGTTCCTTTGACAATCATAATTAGGGTTCAAGCCGCCGTCACTCTACCTTTTTCGATCTCTCTATTTCTTGTATAAATATTTTCATCATTAGTTCCTTACGCTTTATCCCAATCTATATGTTTCTTCCTCTCCTATAGGCAGAATGTTGATGCAATCTGATAGGGAAGCCATAGAGAGCCAATCGGGAGACTATTCTCATGGTTTCTGATTTCATTGGTACTACCATCTGTTTGGTTAGTATTTTATACTTTTTACTTGATCGATTTCTTTCCATGTCAATGCATGTTTTCTTTCCATGTCAATATGTGTGTGTTTTTTTTTTCCAGTGATGATGCCAAAATCGTTAAATCAGCCCAAATCCAAGCGATGATTGCTCCGGTGATTGCAAGGCCTGAAAATAAGAGAAAACACGTAAACTAAGCCGGGGCGGATCCGGCTAAAGGCCCTCCGGCGTGAGAGTAAGTTCACGGTTTGTATGTGAGAAAACAAATTGACAGAGTTTTCCCAATGTAAAAAGTAACGTACCTAATTATGAGCCATGGGGCTTGTATTTATAGGGATGGATTGATAGAATCCATGTTGAAGTGAACTTGTCAAGAGATAAGATAGAATCCTGAGAGAATTATATCTGATAAAGAGTCATTGTTTGACTTGGTTTAGTGTAGTTAGTTACAATCCTGATTGGATCATGAATGTATAATCCTTGTTGTATAAGGACTGTGTAATCTGCTAGCCGGAACGCCGAGGAACATAAACGTTTTACCTCGTCCTTAACAAAATATGCCGAGGTGAACGATTCTGCTTCCTCGTCATTTGGTGATTACCAGACACGTAAATATGCCGGGGTAAATGATTGTGTTTCCTCATCACTTGAGGATATACCGAGGTAAGAACTTTTACCTCCTCGTCACTTATGACATCTCGGGATATTACGGTTCAAGCATGATGATATAATGCCGAAGTGGAAGGTCCTCGTCATACGAGGAAAGTCTTCCTCGGCCCTGATACTTGTGTGTGGTATTATGTTTATGGCCCAATACATTTGGGCCCAGCTCGGGCAAACCCATATTCGTATCTCGGTTTATACCGTTCAGTGGCCCCCGACTTTCTAGCTCGGCTTAGGATGAGTAGAAAGTCTCCTCATCCTCGGCTTTATGGGATACGAACAGGTTTGACACGTGTCCTCGGTGTCGCTTCATATAACTGACGGTTGCTATTCTGATGATTACCTGGGGCCCCCCAGTCTTGTCACGCCTCGATAACTGTCATCCGCATTTAATTCTTGAGGCACCTTACCCGTATTTTCTCTTTACCCATGGGTTTGACCCGATTAAGGGGTTATAAAAAGCTAAACCCCTCTCATTTCACTCTTTACAAACCCCAAGCAATTGAGAGCATATTGAAAGAACGAAAGCCAGACTCACCGATCTTCTTCTTACCCAGTTTCCGGCGAAGCTTCCTTTTTCCGGCGAGCTTGTTGCAGTTGCGATTCCAACCATTTCTTCTCAATCAGGTATGAAATCTTCCTTTTTCTGTGTAATCCGTCCATGACTTTGCGATTTCTAGGGTTTTTAGGAAGGATTTTGAACGTGCCAAGAAAAATGAATTGCCGTTGTTGAAGGTTGAGGCTTTTCTTGATGCATTTTTGTTGTCAACTCTCAAACACTTGAATCTTTGATTTTTCTTTGCATTTTGTTGAACTTTTTTGAATATTGAATGAACTCCCCCTTTAATCTTTGATTCCCCTTAGCAATGGCTCATTCTTGGGACCATTCCCCCCGATTCCGTTATGGATATCACACCGGCAACCTGAGGGTTTATCGGAGAGAGAGGGGACCTTGGTTGATGCTCACCTTGGATGACATAGGAAAGATGTTGAGGGGTTATGGCCGTACTCGGATGTTCATCCAATACCCTGATAGCACAAGAATAGATCGAATTGATTCGTCAACTCGTAATATTGTGTTGCTTGAGAATAGGGCCGAGATAGTGGAGCACATCGAGCTGTTTTATCCGGCCTCAGATCGTGAAATGCGTGAGCGTCTGAGTGGTAAGGCTCCCTCCTCGGCCTTATGAAATGACGAGGAGGGGAATCTCCCTTCCCCGTCCTAAGATCAGCCATCGACGAGGTAACTAACATTGTCTCCTCGTCCTTATGCAGATATGACGGGAAGAGAAGGAGAGCCCTCCTCGTCCACCAACATAGTTGATGCCTTTGTGGAAGGTGCCCAGGCTGATGCCCGCCTGGTTCGAAGAAGGGGAGGCCGAGGAAGAGGAGGCCTAGGATTAGGAAAGCGACAAGAGAGGGCCCCAAGGGCCGGGGATCCCATGCTGGAAAAGCTATACTCCAAATACGGGGTAGATAAAGCTGAGTACAGATTAACTTATATGGGCAAGCTTGAGCTCAAGACGAAGAAGGAAGAGGAGAGCTTTTACTACAACCAAGATTACGTCCATTTTTACTTCAAGGAATTCCAACAGGGTCTTCGTCTTCCCTTGGACCCCTTCATTTGTGAATTTTTGGACGATGTAAGGGATGTGCCGGCCATGCTAGGAGCTAATGGTGCCCGGGTCTTGGTCAGCTTTATTGTTCTCTGCCGTAGTTTAGGGTATGAGCCGACCATGGGAGCCTTTAGGCATTTTTATAACGTCCAATTTGTCAAGGAAAGTTGGCTCCTCGTCATTAGGAGTGCATCCAATAAACCAAAGCTGCTTCTCCCCATGTCTAGCAAAGTTGCTGGCTGGGATAACCATGTCATAAGGGTTGAGAGCCGCCAAGGATGGGAGTTCCAATCTCCTTGTAAGGATCCCACTTCGTCCTTTCTTGTCCAACAATATGAATGGACCCAGGCTTTAATCACGCGTTTGGAGACATTTGTCGAGGTGGGGGTCTTAGATTGGTCGGTGATAGAGTCTTCAGATCACTACTATGTCCAAGCTGGATTGATGCCGGGGCCAAGGGACGGGGTAGTTCCCCTCGTCACCGTAAAGAGGGGAAGGCGATTCAACGACTGGACAATTCACCCCGACCTCGTATTTCACGAGGATTGTATCACGTGCAAATCCCATCCCCCAGACCAATGTCTGGAAGAAATAAACATCGTTGGATGTAAATATCTAACTTCTTGATACTTGGTTATTTTTTGAATGTTTCTTCTTCTGCTCGTATTTGACCTCCTTGTCCTTTTCTTTGCAGATCTAACCCCTGAGGAAGAGGCAGAAATGTCTACGAGGAGAATGAGCCCCATGGAACTGATAAAGCAAAGAGGAAGCTGAGCAAAAAGTCTGGCTTGGTGGAAAGACGGGAAGAAGCCAATGCCCGTAATCTGATACTTAACGTGCAGGGTGACCAACCTCTTCCCCTCAAACTTCATGGGGAGGTAAATGCCGAGGGAGCGGCGACTGAGGAACAACCAAACCCATCAACTGTAGAGGGGCATAGCCTCCATGTTGATGCCGAGGAAGAGATAGCCGAGGAGAGGGGGCTCGTGAGCCGACGTTCAGGCTCCAAGAGGTCCCAAGCAGCCAGCGCCGAGGAGCCCGTAGCTAAGAGGGAAACTGTTGGTGGGGCCCCCAATGTTGAGGCTCCTCCCCCCTTATCCATTCAGGCCATCAAAATAGATGAAGAGGCCGATGAGCTCGCTAAGAGCATGGCCATCAATGTTCCCCATCTTAGGGGCCTTCCTTTACAGATTAGGGAGGGACCCTTGGTGAGATTAGGCCGAGCTCCTGTACAGAGGGCTATGGATGAGGAGACCTATGAGGCCCTCGTTAAAGAGGCTCCAAGTGAGGATGTCTTGCTCTGCCGCAAAGGGCTCCTGATCTCCGAGGTGAATGTCTCTTTTTTCTCGGTTATATTGAATCTGAGATTTGCTTGAATTTCTAACATTGATTTCTCTTTCAGTTGGCTTCCGTCACGGCGTACGAGAACGTCTTGGCCAAGACCAAAGCCGGGCGCCTGAATGAGGCCAAGAACGCCTAGGCAAAGAGTGCAGCTGATAAGGCCTCCTTGGTCAAACTTCTGAAGTCCAAGGATGCTGAGCTTGATGCTGCCAAGGCCAAGGTGGAGGCCGAGGTGAAGAAGGCCGAGGAAGAAAAGACCAAAGCCGAGGAGCATCTCCGGCTGAAGGAAGAAGAGCTTGCTACGGCAAGGAAAGAAAAAGCTGAGGTCCAAACTAGGGCCGAGGAAGCTGAAGCCCGGTGCAGAGGGTTGGAAGCTACCCTTCCGGCTAGGGAGGAAGAGGCCGTTGCTCGGTTCAAGGAGAGCTCGGCCTTCAAGGATTCGATGATGGCCAGCTCGGCCTTTCAGGATGCCGTGGACGAGCAGACGGCCACCATGTTTGAAGATGGTTATCTTCACTTGGCCCGAAGCATCTTGGCTGACCCCTCCACCGGCTTGGACATAAACAAGGTTGCTCAGCTGATTTGCCGGGACCAGTATGCCGAAGAGGTTAGGGCCCTCCACCACTTGGTTCCTTTCTCTGAAAACAACTTGGAGATAATAGCAGAGAAGGATGCCCAAGCTTGTAGGGAAGTGTGGAGGCCGGCTTCTGTCGTCCCCGATAATATCAAGGCCTTGGTGGAGGCCATCCGGGATCTTTGGGGAGCACGAGGCCGAGGTTGAGGGAGAGGAGAGGTGAGAGGGTGAAGCCAATGCTGACCAAACTAATCTTCCTCCCCCCGGCTCTATTACTGAGGATTGGCTTGAAAAGCCTTTTGATGACGGCAAGCAAACATAGATAGGATTTCTCTTCTTTTTTGCTTTTTTTGTAATAGAAGGTAGGACTTTGTAATTTTCTTTGAATATCAATGAAAAATCCTTTTGTCAATATTCTTGTTATTTCACTGACTTGTTTGTGTTTCAGTATGCTAGGCATAAGCAACAGGTTTATGAATGTGGGATCCGAGGAGGGTTCCTCGTTCCCAAATTGTTGAGCAAGTGGTTATGCCGAGGAAAAACTCCTCAGCTTTAACTATACTCTAAGTTATTTAGGCTGAGGAAAGTTTCCTTGGCTTTGAATGTGTTGTAATCCTGAATCAAGGTGGACACTTGTTAGGATGTATGGTAAGTCATTAGGCCGAGGAGGACCCTCGGTCTTAGCTGTTGGTAATCTTGAGTCAAGGTGGACCCTTGACAGGATATGTGGTAAGCCATTAGGCCAAGGAGGACCCTTGGTCTTGGCTGTTGGTAATCCTGAATCAAGGTGGACCCTTGACAGGATGTGTGGTAAGCCATTAGGCCAAGTAGGACCCTTGGTCTTGGTTGTTGGTAATCCTGAATCAAGGTGGACCCTTCATGACATGATGTGTGGTAAGCCATTAGGCCAAGGAGGACCCTTGGTCTAGGCTGTTGGTAATCCTGAATCAAGGAGGACCCTTGACAGGAAGTGTGGTGAGCCATTAGGCCAAGGAGGACGCTTGGTCTTTGCTGTTGGTAATCCTGAATCAAGGAGGACCCTTGACAGGAAGTGTGGTGAGCCATTAGGCCAAGGAGGACCCTTGGTCTTGGCTGTTGGTAATCCTGAATCAAGGTGGACCCTTGACAGGATGTGTGGTAAGCCATTAGGCCAAGGAGGACCCTTGGTCTAGGCCGTTGGTAATCCTGAATCAAGGAGGACCCTTGACAGGAAGTGTGGTGAGCCATTAGGCCAAGGAGGACCCTTGGTCTTGGCTGTTGGTAATCCTGAATCAAGGTGGACCCTTGACAGGATGTGCGGTAAGCCATTAGGCCAAGGAGGACCCTTGGTCTAGGTTGTTGGTAATCCTGAATCAAGGAGGACCCTTGACAGGAAGTGTGGTGAGCCATTAGGCCAAGGAGGACCCTTGGTCTTGCTGTTGGTAATCCTGAATCAAGGCGGACCCTTGACAGGATGTATGTTTCGAAGAGTCGGGGATAAAGTCCTCGTCTCCTGGTGTCTGTATGAAGAGTTGATAGTTGCTTTGCATGCTGGAAGAAACTGATTTCGTAAAACTGAAATGCGATTACATCGAACTGCAATCCTATCAACTAACAAAAAAAAAGAAGACAGAAAATAAGAGACTACTCTACTGCAAAATAAACTAGACTAGTGATAATATTTTCCAAGGTTGTCGGAGTGCCACGGATGCTTGAGATCCTTCCCCTCCCTAGTCTTCAATCTGTAGGTTCCCTCTCGAATAACTTGAGTGATGATATAGGGACCTTCCCAATTTGGGGAGAGTTTGTTCTGTTCTGCCTTCCGACCAGTAGCTTCAAATTTTCTAAGTACCCAATCGCCTACTTGGAATACTCTTCTGATGACCCACTTGTCGTGATACGCCTTGGTCCTTTGCTTGTAATTCACCATTCTCATCTGTGCAGCTAGTCGTTTCTCATCTATCAGGTCAAGGTCTAGGAGCCTATTGACCTTGTTGAGTTGCTCATCATAATGGGAGTTTCTTACAGTAGGGATGGCCATCTCCGCTGGTGCCATAGCCTCAGAACCGAAGGTTAGTGCGAATGGGGTTTCCCCAGTTGGCCCCCGGGTGGTTGTGCGAACAACCCATAAGGCTAGGGGAAGTTCGTCCAACCATCTACCCTCGCGTCCCTCAAGGTTCTTGGTAAGGGCGGTTAGGACCAGCTAGTTTGCTGCTTCTGCTTGGCCGTTGCCTTGTGGTCTGCTAACTGAAGATTTTGCATGGCGGACTTTTACCCTTCCCAACTCTGTAGTGAATGCTGTGGAGAATTGCAGTCCATGATCAGAGACAATTGTATGTGGAAGGCCGAATCTGCACCAGATGTTGTCATGGACAAAGTTGATCACGTTCTCTTCCATTATCTTGGCTAATGCCTTGGCTTCTATCCACTTGGAGAAGTAATCAACAGCTACTATCACGTACTTGCAATTACCACGGGCGGGAGGGAAGGGTCCGATAATATCGATCCCCCACATATCAAATGGCCACGTAGGTATTACAAGTGTTTGCTCAACTGCCGGTAGTCTAGGGATGTCAGAGAATCTTTGGCACTTGTCACATTTTCTAACATAGGCGTGCGCGTCTTCCCTTAGGTTTGGCCAGTAGTAACCTAGCGATATGATCTTGTCAGCTAAGGTTCTGGCCCCCGGGTGTCCGCCGCAAACGCCTTCATGTACTTCTGCCAAGAGGTTCTTAGTTTCCTTGGGATAGACACACCTTAGCAGGGGCTTTGTGAAAGATATTCGGTAGAGGATTCCACTCATTACCACGAACCTTGGAGACCTCTTCTTGATGAGTATAGCTTGAGCTTCATCTTCGGGGAGTTTCTCCTTCTCAATGTATTCAATGTAGTCATCGATCCAGCATCTCTCCTCTCCGTCTAAGAGCATGACTTGCCGTACGCAGGTTCCTCGGCATAAACTACATATGGACTGGTCTTAGACACATCCATGGTTGCCATTTTGGAGAGAACGTCTGCGACTTGGTTATCTTCCCTGCCAACTTGTTTGAGCTCGAAAAATTCCATCTTCTTCGTCATATCTAGGACCAGGTCTCTATACTTGGCAAGGGTGGGGTCTTGGGCATTATACTCTCCCTTTACTTGTTTGACAACGAGTTAGGAGTCGCAAAAAGCTGCCACCTTAGTTGCTCCATAGAAGGAGGCTAACTCAATGCCAAATATTAGAGCTTCATATTCAGCTTGGTTATTGGAGGCAGGGAACTTGAAACGGATGGCGTCTTGCGTAGTATATTCTCCTTCTGGGCTTGCTAGTACAATTCCCGCTCTACTTCTTTCTTTTGTGGCTGATCCGTCTGTGTACAGGATCCAACAGTTGGGTGGGAGTTCCATGGGAGAGTCTTTATCCTCTGGTGTGTTTTGCTTCCGAGAGGTGGGGAGATGCTCACCCATAAAGGCAGTCTCGACCATGAAGTCAACCAATGGCTGTGCCAGGAGGGTCTTCCTTGGTTGGTAAGTGATATCAAACTCAGTGAGAGCGATGGACCAATTAAGGAGACGTCCGGAGCTGTCCAACTTATGTAGTATCTTCTTCAATGGTTCATTTGTGTATACGGTGATAGGATGTGCAGAAAAATAGGCACGTAATTTTCTTGAGGCGATGACTAGTGCGTACGCTATCTTATCCACATTGAAGTATCTGCTTTCCACGTCGGATAGTGCCTTAGAGACATAGTAGACAGGCTTCTGAACTCCTTCGTCATTCCGAACTAAGACAGCTGCGATAGCATAATCAGTGGCGGCTAGGAAGACATATAGCATCACACCGGTAGTCGGACTGCTGAGCAAGGGAGGGGAGCCCAAGTACTTCTTCAACCGGAGGAATGCTTCAGAGCATTAGGGAGTCCAGGAGAAGCTTTTGGTACCCTTCAATACCTTGAAGAAGGGCAGTGACTTTTCGGCAGATTTGGCGATAAATCTTCCTAGGGCCGCTATTCTTCCATTTAGTCTTTGAACCTCCTTGATCGTGGTAGGTTCCTTCACGTCCATGAGCGCCTTAATTTTTTCAGGGTTGGCCTATATTCCCCTTTGTGATACCATGAAGCCTAGGAATTTTCCAGCTGTTACTCCGAATACGCACTTGCTTGGGTTCAGCTTCATGTTGTTAGCTCGGAGGTTGTGAATTGTCTCTTCCAGGTCAGGAACGTGACTGCCTTCCTTGGTCTTTATGACCATGTCATCAATATAAGCTTCCATGTTGCGACCTATTTGGCTTGCAAAAACTCAATTCACCATCCGTTGGTATGTAGCACCCGCGTTCTTGAGCCCAAAAGGCATCATGATGTAACAGTAATTTCTCCCAGGTGTTTGGAAGGCCGTCCTCTCAATGTCCTCTTCCGCCATTTTTATCTGATGATAGCCTGAATAGGCATCTAAGAAGCTGAGAGTTTGATGTCCAGCAATGGAATCGACCAACTTGTCAATTCTAGGGAAAGGATAGCTGTCTTTGGGGCAGGCCTTGTTTAGATCAGTAAAGTCTATGCACATACGCCATTTCCCATTTTGCTTCTTCACCATAACTACATTGGCCAACCAAACGGGGTACTTGACTTCACGAATTATTCCGGCGCTAAGTAATTTCTGCACCTCTTCTTTTATAGCTTCCTCCTTGTCCCTTGCAAAATTTCTCCTTGTCTGGGAGATAGTCTTTGCCAAAGGATCAACTTCCAGGCGGTGGAGGGCTACCTCTTCATTGATCCCCCTCATGTCTTCGACTTTCCATGCAAAGACGTCAAGACTGTTTTTCAAGAGGGAGGTGATTTTTTCTTTCTCTTCTGGAGATAGTTGGCCCCCGAGCTTGATTTTTTGTTCAGGATAGTCCGGATTGATGACCACCTCTTCCAGTTCATCTACAGGTTTCATTTCAGGGCCGTCACGGAATTCTAGAGACTCGATAATGATCTCTCTAATTCTTCTCCCTTCGTTGTCGTTCACGTTGAGGCCTTCTTCCTCCATAAGTTTATCAACATCGGGGAGATTGACCTTCCCTAGGTCGTGGTTGGCCCCCGAGTTCTGGCTGTTGAAGAGAACAGGGTCTTCTTTGGATACGGGCGGAACTACGCCTAGGTCATCTGCAATTTCTTGGACCATAAGTTCTTCATCAAGTACAGGTAGGACTATGCCTTGGTCATCTGCAATTTCTTGGACCATAAGTTCTTCATCAGGTACAGGTAGGACTATGCCTTGGTCATCTGCAATTTCTAGGACCATAGGTTCGTCCTCATCTGCAAACACCTCACGAATATAGCTCATTCTGGAGCTAGTTTCGGTGGTTTTCTGAGACTTTGAGATCTTGATGTTTTCCTCGGGGGTATCTATCTCCACACTTTTGGATTTCTTTCTGCTCTTCACGACATGTTCCAAGAAGTCTTTGGGGGTCGCCCTCACACATCCAATCCCTGCCCGAGTGGGAAATTTAACTCGTTGGTGGGGAAGTGAGGCCACCATCCCAAGTTTAGCTTGACTTGGAATGCCTATGATCGCATGGTAATCACTAGTCAAATCCATGACTACGAAATTGACTGTGGCTTTGGCTAGGAAGGGATGATCACCGACTTCAAGTTCCAGCTCCACAGTTCCCTTGGCTCCAACTTTGTGATTGGTGAATCCTTCTAGCCTTCCATGATAAGGCTCCAGCATGGTGTCTTTCAAGCCCATCTGTTGGAAGGCTGAGTAATATAGGATGTCACGGGAGGCCCCCGTGTCAACAAGGAGTCTTTCGGATTCAACATTGTCAATTCGGCCCTTTATCACCAAGGGTTGTTCACGAGCTGCTCGACTTCCAGCCAACTCATTAGGAGAGAAACTAATGACCTCTTCTGCTTTATGGATCCAAGCAGGAACATGGTATACTTTGCTCAACTCGTGGATCTGGTCCCTTAGTTTTCTGGTAGAAGTTACCTCTTCCCGTATCACATGTAACTTGTCCCTAGGAGGCCTACGGTCTTCCTCCTCGCTTTTGTCGTCATCTTCACTTTCCTCTTCCTTCCGCTTCCGCTTGTTGTCTTTTTTCATGACATAACGATCTAACTTTCCCTCGTCAACCCATTTTTGGATTATTTTCTTGAGGGCCCAACAGCCATCAGTGGTGTGCCCGTAGTCTTTGAGAAAATCACAGTATTTGCTCATGTTACGAGGGAATTTTGGCTTGTCAGTCAGCGGACGGGGTGGAGGAAGGTTTGCTAGCTGCATGATTTCAGAGATGGGTTTTGTAAGAGGGGTGAATTCAAGCTTCTCAGTGCTTCTTGTTCTATTTTTCCCCTTGGAACCCTTGCCATTCCCATTGTCATTCTGGCGAGTGCCCGTTGTTTCTGTTTCCGTCTTGTCGCCTCCCCTTTTCTTTGTTTTATCTTCAGCCATGGAAATGGCATAAGCCACCTTGTATAGTTCGGACTTTGTCTGAGGTTCCCGGGCTGAGAGTTCGTAAATGAGGGGACTAGATTTTAAGCCAGAGTTGAAACAAACAATGACCTCCCTATCAGTGAGGCTCTCTTCAACCTGGTCTGCCATTTTCCGAAACCAATTATAATAGCTGAGGGTGGTTTCCCCCTTTCCTTGCTCGATGTTGGCTAAGTCGGCCAGCCTAATCTTCCTCTTACCAGCGGTGGCAAAGTGGTCCAAGAACATTCTCCTCATGCCTCTCCAGCAATCGATGCTACCTCTTTTAAGCTCACGGAACCAGGTCAATGGTGTTCCGGAGAAGGTGCTCGCGAAAGCTTTACAAAGCAAGTCATCAGCAGTGGTGAGGAGATTCATAGTTTGTTCGAAACCTTGCACATGGTCTTTTGCATCAGTAGTGCCATTGTACTTCTCGAAATTAGGGAGCTTGAGGTGAGGATTAGGTGGAGCCGCAGTTATTCTCAAGGAGAACGGGCGAGTTGCCCAGTCATAGTCATCATCATTGAACTTCTTTCCCATCTCCATGTCATCCAGTCTTTGCTTCAACAGCTTCCACTGCTTGGTTTCCACTCCTTTGTCGCTGCTTGAGCGGGTGCTTCGTTGGGAGCTTCTGATGGATTTATCCTTGGGGCGATCATTCACCCTACTGTGCTCAGCGTCATGTCGGTGGCTGTCCCGTTTGGAAGGGGCCTTATCACGCTTCAGTTCCAGGTCTTGGCCACCAAGTATCATCCTGTATGGTTCCGGGGTCCTTGGCCTAGCAAATTCACGAACACGGGGATGGGGAGAATCCCGACGATGCCGAGGAAGAGGAGAATCATGGCGGGATCGACGAGGACGAGGAGAATCTGGACGCCGGGGTGCTATGACTAGACGAGGTGGTGACATTCGCCTGTTCAGACTGAGCCTTGTCCTTAGGTCCCTTGAGTTCACCTCCTCTTCCCTGGGAGTCAATTGGCTTCTCAAGTCAACTACCTGATCCCTCTTCTTACTGTCATGCCGAGGACGGGTAGGTTCCCGGGGTGGTAGTTCAGCGGTCTTGAGGAGAGGAGCTCGTTGCTCACCTTGTTCCCTTTCTAAGGGGTTGCCCGCGGATGGCCTGATGAATTTAGCCATGGAATGTTCTGGGTCCAATTGCAAAAGAGCAGCCTGTGTTTCATACATCCTTTGCAATGTCTCCATTTGCTTATGTAACAAAGAGCGTCGGTCAATGGGTTGACTTCCTCCTGCTTGATCGGCGTCGGCATTCTTTGTTTTCTTCCTTCCCACTTGCTTTCCGCGAGCACGAGTGGGACGAGGAAGCTCAGCGCCTTCTCCCTCGGCATTCGCCTGACCCTTGGAGCGAAGGGTCATGGAGAGAAGAGGAGGGGCATCTGACTGAGGTAGAGGAGGAGGAGGAGGCATCTCCTCGGCTCCAGTGTTCCCCCCATTCACTTGGGTAGGGTCCTCAGCCGTAACACTAGTAAACTGTCCGTCCATTGTCAGTCAACAGCAAATTACCAAGTGCAAATTTTCCAAAAATCACAATTTCCAATAGATCCAAATTTATGGCCAAAATTAGGGCAAACTTTGACCACAAACAAACAGCCAATTGCGATTTTTCCAACACAAAAATTTCAGGCCAGAAAATTCACTTCAGACGCGAACAGGCAGATTCCGGTCGAATTTTTGCAGAATCCGGCGGTAATTAGAACAAAACCCAAACAATCCAGAAATTTCGTTCAATCAGTAGAAAAATTCCGGCAAGAAATTTGGCTTTTAGCGAGCGTTTTCCAGGCCAAACAAAGGGTGTTTGAATCGATTTCCCGGCAATGGAACCAATTGATGATGCCAAAATCGTCAAATCAGCCCAAATCCAAGCGATGATTGCTCCGGTGATTGCAAGGCCTGAAAATAAGAGAAAACACGTAAACTAAGCCGGGGCGGATCCGGCTAAAGGCCCTCCGGCGTGAGAGTAAGTTCACGGTTTGTATGTGAGAAAACAAATTGACAGAGTTTTCCCAATGTAAAAAGTAACGTACCTAATTATGAGCCATGGGGCTTGTATTTATAGGGATGGATTGATAGAATCCATGTTGAAGTGAACTTGTCAAGAGATAAGATAGAATCCTGAGAGAATTATATCTGATAAAGAGTCATTGTTTGACTTGGTTTGGTGTAGTTGGTTACAATCCTGATTGGATCATGAATGTATAATCCTTGTTGTATAAGGACTGTGTAATCTGCTAGCCGGAACGCCGAGGAACATAAATGTTTTACCTCGTCCTTAACAAAATATGCCGAGGTGAACGATTCTGCTTCCTCGTCATTTGGTGATTACCAGACACGTAAATATGCCGGGGTAAATGATTGTGTTTCCTCGTCACTTGAGGATATACCGAGGTAAGAACTTTTACCTCCTCGTCACTTATGACATCTCGGGATATTACGGTTCAAGCATGATGATATAATGCCGAAGTGGATGGTCCTCGTCATACGAGGAAAGTCTTCCTCGGCCCTGATACTTGTGTGTGGTATTATGTTTATGGCCCAATCCATTTGGGCCCAGCTCGGGCAAACCCATATTCGTATCTCGGTTTATACCGTTCATCCAGATTTCATGTACCACTTTATGTATCACACCCTGTGTCACTTGAAATCTTGTGGTTTAATTATTTTTGCGAGATCAACTATAACATCTCAGAGCTGCTAGATCGGTGTGGTACAGAGGGGTAAAAAAAAGAATTTAGCGTTTGGGCATGTGAAGTGATTTATCCTTTGATTTAACTTTCTGAATTAATGTTCTTCAGATTTGGATAGAGACAAATTGAAGAAGGTTGAATTTTGATTAACTTGGTAGAAACATTGGAAATTATGATTTAAATCTATGCCTTTGCATTGCTGGATCTATTGAAATCTCATGATATGATAGCTCGATTAAGATGCATGTGCATTTACTCACGCAGTAATGAATCTGGAAAGTGAATGCTGAATGGATTTTTAATTACCTATTATTTCTATTTACACATTATTTGTTAGTTGCTTTCTCATTTTCTATCTACAATGACTGGTTTCTCTTTGTCCCTCTCTCTCTCTATGATCGTGTGCAGGAATACAAACGAAGGCAAGAGCTGTGCACTAACCTTCATCGGCAAAACTTTGGAAGGAATTTCAGCTTTCCGTACAAGCACGGTCCTACCATCACAAAAATTATTTGGTACAAGGTAGTTTTCCTGATCCAACCCAAACTGCATAGCTACGTGATGAAGGAGGTACTGCTGGATGCTACCATCTTTCCTACTAGCTCACACACCCTTAAACCTCTGGCAAATGGCTCCATTTCAGTTCAGAATACTCGAGCATCCTCAGAGCGTAATATGGTATTACATGGATCCTCAAGGACACACACAAGGCCCCTTTCCAATGACGGCCTTAAAAGCATGGTATAATGCGCATTATTTCCAGCCGGACTTTAAGGTATGGAAACGAGGTCAAATGCCTGGTCAAGCTATTTTGTTGCTTGATTTATTACGTAATATGTTTTCCAGCTAGTGAGAGACAGAAAAAGTGTACATCTTATGGTTACAATGTATCCTGTTACTTCAAGAAATGATCATCACAAATGATCATTTCTCGATATTTTGATGTTATTCTTTAAATTCTTTTTCCCAGTTCCCTTTGACACAACAAACCAATGTTTATTAATTTTTTCTTGAACTATGGATATTTGGAAAATGTTCTCCTCTGAGAGAGTTACGTGCCAATTTTATTGTGAATTTTATGAGATACTTTGTTACACTTGTTTACCCCAAATTAATAGACCACTTGGCTGTATGACATGCAAATTGTGCACACAATTAGATCTTTCTCCAGCTTGTATAATTATAATTATTAACTTGTTGATTTCAGTTGATTATCATGGCTGGCTCCGGTAAAGGCAAGCACAAGAAGGGTAAAAAACAGTCAAAGTCAAGAATGGACAATGTTAACAGCCTGGGACGTCCAACTATGATCCTAATGTAAAATATGACAACATGAGCATTGTTAAGAATCCCAAGGACAGGAATCCACATCTGGAATCTGAATTGAAGATGGGCATGAGTGGATGGGAAAACAACAATGAACGTACATTAGAGTTATTACTCTATACCTCTAATGTAGATTTGTCGGGCAGATGTCATTGGGCATCCAGATGGACAAGAGAGGCCATCCACTTGCAATCCTGAATACCATACGGGTTATTAACTGCGTCTTAAACACTGAAGACCCTGACATCCCATGTAATGATGACGTTTTTCTACTCACGGGTATATAAGAAAGCATGTTCTGACCTGTTGACTTTGGCTTACAGACTGTAGACAACAGGAATGCAAACAAAGGAAAGAGATGTACACATAACTCTAGTGGAGAGAAGGGGAAGGAATAAATCTTTGGTCAAGGGCAGTTTTCCGTACAAGCACTTCCCTACTATCACCACAATTGTTTGGTCAAGGGCTGTTCAGTGGCAGAACGGGTCCGGTGCAGAAAACAACGGTCTTGAGAGGGACAGGAAAAGAAATGATCTAGATGCTAGAAGACGTCGAAAATGATTTGGTTCTCTGGTGTAGCATAAAAGAGGAGGAGACTATTCCCGTTTACTCCTATAGAAGATACATGCATTAGGTTGGAACAAATGTGCTCCCTCACTTCTGCTTACTCGGATACTTATGCTCCTAGATCCGCTTGTAACTGGATAAATTCTATAACATGCGGAACAGAAGCATACATCAATTATCCAACTTTAACACATTAAAATCTCTCAAAGTAACCAAGCTATTAGATTTGCAAGGAAGAAACCTGCATTCCACCATTGTCCGAGTGAGAATATATAGAGAAAATTTGTTGGAAATATTGGTTTGACCAATATTTGACCAAAATTAAATGTATTTTCATTTTATGTAAATGAAAAATAAAGTACATATTTATAATCTACATTTGGAGTAGAATTATTTTCTCAAAACCAATTTGTGGTGAATGAGAAATTAATACTCAAAGTATGTAATTTGAAATAGGTTTATGAAGAGTTAGTGAATATGGAATGCCATATCCCACATTGCCTAGAAACCAAAAAGTAAGAGAGTTTTTAAACTCATCCACTTGAAGGAGGTAACAATCAAGTGGTATCCTCCTTATCATGTGTTCTCTCAAAACCTAACAGTTCTTTTTAAATACCGCAAGTGCACGGGCTATAATAGTATAGCTAATGCAAGTACGGGTCGATCCCACATAGACAGACAGGGTTTACTTTGTATGATACTTGTCTTTATAAAAATATATAGATAAAATGATTGGGAGAGATATGATTGGTGAGAGAAAATACTAGAAACATACAGAAATTACTCTAACTTATAATAAAAGTATTCTCGGGATTGAGATTCGAACACATATATTCATCGAATAATCATGCTTTAAATAAAGGTTTTCATCAAAATAACAAGGATGGTACATTCGGCCTATACTACTTCTCATGATCAAGCAAGTAGTATTTGTATTCTTCACTAACTATGCCCTATCTCTCGATGGCCCATAACTAGTAAGAATCCATTAATGCTTGTAAAGTCCACGTACTTTCCATTCAAAGAACATCCCTAGGTCATTAAACTACTCTCGTGATTAATGAAACCTAGTTTACTTCGTATGGTTCGGCTAACCGAGATTTACAGCTACGTCATTCTCTCAATTAACTAGGGTTCATACAAATATGAACGTCTTTATATTTGTAGGCGTTTAAGAATGATATGAAGAAATTGTTTTAAGATGAAAATGTCAGAAATCAAGGATGATACGCTAAGTTGTGCTAACTACTCATGGGTGAAGGCCTAGCACATGTATTTTAAGACTAATACGGCCTATCCCTTAAGGTTCCATTAATGGTATTCCCGCCTGTCACGAGCAGGCTACCCGGCTTACCTCTCGAGGGTTCCATATAAGCCAAAATTCGTTAAGTTTGAATTATTCTCACGTATTCTCCATTAAAGGATCATCCCTAGGTCATTAAACTACACTTTGTGATTAATGAAGCCTAGTTCAATTCATAGGATTCCTCTAATCGAGATTCTCTTGATTTAACTAAGATTATACAACCAAGGACGTCTCCCTATTGTTAGCATTAAGATTGCTATAAAGAGAATTGATTCTACATGGAGAAGAAGCATGAATTATAAAGGTGAAAACATAATAGCCGAGTTTCCGACCCCAAGAAATGGAGGATTACTCTCTAGCCATTGAAATTTTAATAAAAGGATAAGAAGTAAATAAATAAATATAAATAAAAGAAGGAATACTTATTATTATAAAAGAGAGACAACGACCAGAAAGAAGTCTTCCATATTGCATTTCATTCTCAATCTTCAAAAGTGCACAAGAACTTTTAAAGAACAATTGACACATCTTCAAGAATTGTGTAAAAATGCATTGCTAAAGTGTTTTGCTATCTATTCTAAGTATCATCTGATCCTCCCGGATCATTTAAACCGAGTATAAAGGCTTCTTTCTATAAACATCTATGCTAAGGGTCACATCTCTTCAAAAAGCTTCAAGTGAAAAGGTGCCTTTCTAAATCTGGAACAGTAAGTGCACAGCTGTGCATTGTAACTTGCACGGCCGTGCAAGCCTTGGCGTGAAATTCTATTTGAACTGGCCAAAAATGCATGGGCGCTCCAACTTCGGCCTCACGGCCGCTCTGGCTTCCTTTGCACGGCCGCTCCAGAATGAAGACACGGCCGTGCAATACCTGGATTGCTCAGATATTTCTTTTCTTCAATAAAAGTGTTCCTCTTTCGCACCCCTTTATGCTCTGCTTTATTTTAATCTACTTTTAAGCTCTTTTTTCTATGGATATTACCCCGGATTCCTGTTTCAATAAAAAACATACCACCAAGCATAATATCTACAAATATGATAATAAAATGAACTAAAATTAAGTAAAGTGTACTAAAACAAAGTTTTATGAAGCAAATATTCTACTATAAATGCCTATAAAATAGTCACTTATCAACTCCCCCACACTTAAGCCTTGCTTGTCCCTAAGCGAGTTTTGGATAAAAAATGTAGAAATGGAGAAGAAGAGTAATTGACAAAGTACATCCCTCAGAAAATAATTGAATGTTACAAGCCTTTTTGCTATAAAGATATTGTCTTTATCTACCTATTCGAACTTTTTATAACCTTTAGAGATTATTTTAAAAGAGGCTTAGGAAGATTTTTAAGAGAGTAATTTTGAGAACAATAAATCACTATAACATAACTAGAATTTTGATTAAGCAAAGCATAGTGTAGAGAAGGATGAACTTTTTTTATCATAAGCTTGGTATACAGAATTTTTCACTCTTAAGAGTGTTTTGTGAAAAAGAATATTGCTTGAAATGTACAAATTAATAATGATCATTTATTCACAAGTTAGAAGTATTCATGAGAATTGATATACACTTTTGAATCACAAAAGACTTAAGGTTGTTATATTTTGCAAAAGACTTAAGTGATTTTGATTTTTTCAAGTAGGATACATTGTGGCTGCGAACCACATGTTCCTAATACTTAGATAAAAAATGCTTAGTATTATTTCCATTTTGACAAGAGTGCATCGTCGCAGCGAACTCCCTGCCCCGAGTTACTTAAGGAAATAATAGATGCTTTTTGCTATTTACCAAAATTAGTGACAATGTCACTTTTGAGCATTAAAATTCAATTAGTGGAAGTGGAAAGATGGATTTTTATGAAGGGTTGTGATTCAAAACATGCAAAACAATATGAATAATTCTAAGGAGGGAATAAAAAAAAATTAAAGTGTACAATTTGAAGAAACAACTCATAAAATTTCACTAAATTTTTAAACAACCAAGAGCTTTAAGATGATCGAAAAGAACTCAACTAATCTAAACAAAGCTTTTCTTAACAAATTCCTATATAATGCTATACTAACTTATGATGTTTTAATTACTTCCTAAAATATCCCTAAGCTCCTTTCCTAATAATTCTAAGTTTATATAAAAATGAAGAGGAATGGAAAGAAATTATCCTAAGGCATTAAGCAAGCATAAGGATAAAAACTTGTATCATCATAGGGATATTTTTTTTAAAGAAATACAACTAACGTAAGAAGGAAAAACTAAACTAAAAAAAAAATGAAAATAGATAAATAACCCCCCCACCACAATTGAGGTGGAGGTGGAAAGTCCGGCCAATGGGATGCTCCATAGTTATACACAAAATCAAACCTTTCTCGGGTCTCCTGAGCATCTTCACTCTTTTTCTCCCTTCTCTCTCCTTAAAACCATCTCTATACCCGCCTCCTACCACTACAAATCCTCAAATTTCACCATTTAATCTGGCCAAAACAACCATCCTCCACCCAAATTCCACCTCCTAAACACTACCCAACCCATATATTATCCAAATCTACCCCTATTTCTGAAAAAAATTAAAAATAAAAAACCCAAACTTCACCCCATTTCAAAAGTTGAAGAAATTACTTTGAAATTGAAGCTCAAGGAGGGGCCTTTTTGACGAATTGAAGCTACACATCGAAGAAAATACGAAGATTTGTGATTCTTCACATCAAATTTCTTCGAATTTTTTCTGGTAATATACTTCTTATCACTTCTTGTTCTTTAATAGATGGGACTTGAATTTTTTCTGTTATAATCTCATAATGGAAAGTAGAGGAAAGGGAAAGGCTAAAAATAGGTTCCCTAAGAGATCCCGAAAGGAAGCCGCTTCAACCTCTAATCTGAACCCAACTCTTAATAATTTGGGTATTGTATTTAGAGATGCTTCCGAAGTGGCTAGATTTGTGGCCCTTCGTTCCAAAAGAATCAGGCCTACCCAATTCTCGGACACCCCTGCTCTCCTTGCCTTAGGAATTAATTCCAACGTAAGGAAATTTCATCTCAGGATAGGGTGTGTTGATTTTCTTGAATTGCATGAAAAAACTTATGAAAGAATTACTTTGGAATTTTTGTGTACTTTGAGAAAGGAGTTTTCAATGGAGATTTGTGGCCAAACTGGGGAACCTTACCAATTGATTCATCTCCATTTTCTCCTTTGTGGTGAAGAGTGTCACCTAACCTCCTTCGAAATCAACAAAATTTTTGGTTGGCCATGTATCACAGATTTTGAAACCGACCCTTCCATTGAATTTAGGGAAAATGCTTTTTGGGAGCAAATAACCGAGATCCCTTCCTTTAAATCAAGGTCTGCCAAAGCCTCTTCCATTATTCATCCAACCCTCCGCCTCTTGCATAGGATATATGGCTGTGCTATTTTTACGAGAGAAGATAAGGGGATGGTAAACAAGAAGGAGTTTTATTTGTTATGGACTTTTGTTAGAGCACATAGGAGGGTGAGCATAAGCCATTTCCTCATTGAATTGCTTAGTGACATTGTTTCTCCGTCTTTCAATGGAGAGATTCATGTGGGAGGGCTAGTAACTGTTTTTGCTAAACATTTTGGACTTATAGTGCCGGATGATTGGGTTGAAGTACAAGGGTAAAAAAATTAGATATTTCAACCCTTCGTACTATGTAAATGATCACTGATAGAGGGCATAGAGAATACAATTGGTTAGTAGGTTCGGGAAAAACACCATACATCATCCTCCCAAACACTAACCTCCCCTTCGCCCAAACCAAAGAACCTCAAACTTGGATTTTTCCCAATACCATAAACCAAGAAGAAGAAGAGGAAGAGCAAGCACCACCCAATCAAGCCAATATCCCACCCGAGTTCTACCAACAATTCCAACAAATGTTTACCCAAAACATTCAAATGTTTGGTCAAGTTAATGAGATTTATGGCCATGTAAATGATTTGAGGGGAAATATGGACAGCTTGAGGGGCGATGTTCAGAATTTGAGGGGAGATGTACAAGGATTAAGGGAGGATATTCACGGTATGAGGGAAGATGCTCGGGAGACCCGAGAAAGGTTTGATTTTGTGTATAACTATGGAGCATCCCATTGACCGGACTTTCCACCTCCACCACCACCATTTAGTAAGTTTTTCTTTACCCTCCCCTTTTTCCCATATCCTTAAAACATTGAGGATAATGTTTGCCTCAAGTGTGGGGGGGGGGGTTTACCTATCTTTATTTGCTTTTTAGTTTAGATTTTTTCTTTCTTTTAGCTTAGGTTTCATTTCTTTTTAATTATGTATGCATCTAGTTTATATAAAAAAATCCCTATGATTGCTCATCTTTATACTTGCAAATTGCCTTAGGATAAAGTCTTCCCTTTCCTTTTCTTATTTTCTATAAACTTATAATCATTAAAAAAGAACTTAGGGATACTTTTTAGGAAGTAATTAAGGCATCATAAATTAGTATAGCATTATATAGGATTTTGTTAAGGAAAAGCATTGTTTAGATTAGTTGAGTTCTTTTTGATCATCTTAAAGCTCTTGGTTGTTTAAAAATTTGTGAAAAATTATGAGTTGTTTCTTCAAATTTTACATTTTAAAAAATTTGATTTTTATTCCCTCCTTAGAAATATTCATAATGTTTTTCATCTTTTTGAATCACAACCCTTCATAAAAATCCATCCTTTCATTTCCACTATTTGAATCAGTGAAACAAAATTTAATCTTAATAATCAAAAGTGACATTGTCACTAATTTTGGTAAATAGCAAAAAGCCTCTATTATTTCTGTAAGTAACTCGGGACACTGCGTTCGCTACGACGATGCACTCTTGCCAAAATGGAAATAATACTAAGCATTTTTTATCTAAGTATTAGGCACATGGTGTTCGCAGCCACAATGTATCCTACTTGAAAGGAACAAAATCACTTAAGTCTTAATATAACACGTTAAAGATAGATAAATTTGTAGCCTTGATAAAATTTTCAACTATCATCATCCATCTCCATCTTTGTGATTCAAAAGTGTATGTCAAATTCCCATGAATACTTCTAACTTGTGAATAAATGATCATTATTTAAAAAGTGTACATTTCATACAAATTTTCTTTTTCAAATAAAAACTCTTAAGAATGAAAATTTCTTTATACCAAACTTATGATCCAAAGATTCATCCTTCTCAACATTTTGCTTTGCTTAGTCAAAATTCTATTTATGTTATAATGATTTATTGTTTTCAAGGATTACTCTCTTAAAAATCTTCCTAAAGCCTCCTTCTAAATAATCTCTAAGGTTATAAGAAAAGATTTGAAAAACTAGATAAAGACAATATCTTCAGAGCAAAAAGGCTTGTAGCACTCATTTATTTTCTGAGGGATATACTTTGTCAATTACTCTTCTTTCCCACTTCTACATTTTTATCCAAAACTTGCCTAGGGACAAGCAAGGTTTAAGTGTGGGTGAATTGATAAGTGACATTTTATAGGCATTTATAGTAGAATATTCGCTTCATATAACTTAGTTTTAGTACACATTTAGTTCATTTTATTATCATATTTGTAGATATTATGCTTGGTGGTATCTTTTTGATTGAAACAGGAATCCGGGGCAATATCCATAGAAAAAGGAGCTTAAGAGTGGATTAAAATAAAGCAGAACATAAAGGGGTGAAAAAGAGGAACATGTTTATTAAAGAAAAGAAAGATCTGAGCAATCGAGGTGTTGCACAATCGTGTCTTCATTCTGGAGCGACCGTGAAAAGGAAGCCAGAGCCGCCGTGTAGCTAAATTTGGAGAGGCCGTGCAGATTTACCAATTTGAATTGGAATTTGGCGCCAAGGCTGGAGCGGCCGTGTAAGTCACAACGCACGGCCGTGCACTTACTGTTCCAGATTCAGAAAGGCACCTTTTCACCTGAAGTTTTTTGTAGAGATGTGACCCTTAGCATAGATGTCTATATAAAGAAGCCTTTGTACTCAGTTTAAATCGTCCGGGAGGATCAGATTATACTTAGAATAGATAGCAAATATACTCTAGCAACATTATACACAATATTCAAAGTTTATCAATTATTAGTGACAAGTTCTTGTACATCTTTGATGATTGTGAATGCAATACAAGATTTCATCCAGCCTTTGTTTCTTCTACAATTATGAGAATAAGTATTTCTTTCCTTATTCATCTTCTTATGTTTACTTATTGTTCTTTTATTATGTTCAATGGCTTGCGAGTAATCCTCCATTTCTTGGAGTTTGAACTCAATAATTTATAATTCATGCTTCCTCTTCATGTCAATTCAATTCTCTTCTTATTAATCGTACTTACAAATAGGGAGACGTCCTTAATTGTATAACCTTAGTTGATGAAGTGAAAAATCTTGATTAGTTAAATCCTAAGAATTGAACTAGGTCATTAATCACAAGCATAGTTTAAAGACCTAGGGATGATCCTTTAGTGGAGAATACATGAGTATAACTTGGACTTAACGGATTTTGGTTAATACGGAACCCTCGAGAGGTGAACCGGGTTACTCGTGTGACGGACGAGAATACCTATAAACGGACCCTCAATAGATAGATTGTGTTGGTCTTAAAATACATGTGCTAGACCTTCACCCATGAGTAGTTAGCACAACTTAGGATATCATCCTTATTTATGACATTTTTCATCTTAAAACAATTTCTTCATATCATTCTTAAATGCCTACAAATATAAAGAATTTTGTATTTGTAGAATTCTAGTTAATTGAGAGAAGAACATAGCTGTGAATCTCAGTTAGCCGAACCATATGAAGTAAACTAGGTTTCATTAATCACGAGAGTAGTTTAATGGCCTAGGGGTGTTCGTTGAATGGAAAGTACGTGGACTTTACTAGCAATAATGGATTCTTACTAATTATGGACCATCAAGGGATAAGTCGGGTTGCCTGCTTGAGGCAGGTGGGAATACCTTAACGGAATCTTAAGAGATAGGGCATAATTAGTGAAAGATACAAACATTATTTGCTTGATCGTGAGAAGTAGCGTAGGCTTAATATACCATCCTTGTTATTTTTATGAAAGCCTTTATTTAAAGCATGATTACTTGATGAATATATATGTTTGAATTCCAATCTTGAGAGCACTTTTATTATATGTTAGAGTTGTTTCTGTATGTTTCTAGTATTTTTGTACACCAATTCATATCTCCCCCAATCATCTTATCTATATATTTATATAAAGACAAGTATCATACAAAGTAAACCTTTTCCTCATGGGATCGACCTGTACTTGCATTTGCTATATTACTATAGCCCGTGCACTTGCGGTATTAAAAAAATCGTTAAGGTTTGAAGCTATCAGGTTCAACTTTCTCCCATAGCCTATCAGAATGAATAATGTCCACACCTGGTTCAACTATCTCCCCAAGGTTGAACTTAACACCCCGAAATATTCTATAGATGAGGTTTGCATGGCTGTGGTAACTGTGTTTCTGTTAGAAGTTGGTTTCCTGTTGAGGGTAGCAATTTTAGAAAGAAACCCATAAATGGGGGTCAGCATTGTGCACTTGTATTAGTTGTGCCAAACGGTATCAAGGCCATTGGATATGGTCGTGGTGATTTCATTTTTGGGGGCCATGGCAGGGATGTTTGGAGAATTGGGAGTTTGGCGGAAGGAGTTGATGATAGAAGGGAGAAAGCTATGGATTTGCCCCTAACAGTCACTTTTTCAAAGTTGTTTGACCTTGGGTCTTGAATGGATTGAAGGAGATTAGCATAAAATTCACAAACTATAGAGGGGTAGAAATGAGCTGGGTAGGTCACAATGTGGAGAAGGGATTTTTCCCTTAGGTATCTGGTCAACCTCACATCATCAAATGTTTTGTCTTGGACCCATTCAACAATGAACCCCTTCATTCTGAAAAACTCAAATCTCTCCTTTGCCTCACTTGATATGAATGTTTCAGTAGGAGTACATATAGTGATTTTGGAGGCTTTAGCACATGTGGAACGCCTATGCATAGGTATGGAGATTGAAGTAGCTTGTGCCTTGTTTGTCCCCTATTTCCTTGATGTAGGTGTTGGTGTCATCACATCTTCACCAACATCAGCCTTTTCAGTTTCCAGTTCCTCCCTTCCAATTTTTAATGTTTCATCCTCAGCCTCATCATCATCAGAGACCAGTAGTGGATCTTGATCAACTATAGATGCAGTTGCTTCTGCTTTTGACTGTCTTGCCTTCCCTTTGCCTCTTTTCAGATCTAGAAGGGCTTGAAGGGGAATGTCTTCATCTTCATCTTCTTCATGAATGGGCACATACATAGGGAAGGGTTTCAGTCGCAGGTGATAGTCACTACTACATTTCTGACCTAATGTAACGCATCTAATGCAATGCCATAGCTAATGTAACGCATCTAATGCAATGCCAGAGCTAATGTAACGCATCTAATGCAACGCCAGAGCTAATGTAACGGCTAATGCAATGCCAGAGCTAATGTAACGCAACTAATGCAACGCCAGAGCTAATGTAACGCATCTAATGCAACGCCAGAGCTAATGTAACGAGTCTAATGCAACGACAGAGCTAATGTAACAGCACATTTTGATTAATGCAATGGCTTTGATCTCAAAATTACATTAGATTTTTCTAATGTAATGGCTAAATTACTAATGCAACGCAAAAACCCAAAACCCAAAACCCTAAACCCTAAACCCTAAACCTTAAACCCTAAACCCTAAACCCTAAACCCTAAACCCTAAACCTATATCCTATACCCTATACCCTGTACCCTATACCTTATACCCTATACCCTATACACTATACCCTATACCGTATACCATATATACTATATCCTATGCCCTATACCCTATACCCTATACCCTATACCCTATACCCTACACTATACCCTATAACCTATATCACATATCCTATACCCTATACCCTATACCCTATACCCTATACACTATACCCTATACCCTATACCCTATACCCTATACCCTTTACCCTATACCCTATGACCTATACACTATACCCTATAACCTATATCCTATACCCTATACCCTATACCATATACCCTATACACTATACCCTATACCCTATAGGGTATAGGATATAAGGTATAGGGTATACCCTATAGGGTATAGGGTATACCCTATAGGATATAGGGTATAGGGTATAAGGTATAGGGCATAGGGCATAGGGCATATGGTATAGTGTATATCCTATAGGGTATAGGGTATACCCTATTGGGTATAGAGTATAGGATATACCCTATAGGGTACAGAGTATAGGATATAAGGTATAGGGCATAGGGTATAGGGCATATGGTATAGGGGTATACCCTATAGAGTATACCCTATAGGGTATAGGGTATACCCTATAGGGTATAGGGTATACCTTATAGGGTATAGGGTATAAGGTATAGGGCATAGGGCATATGGTATAGGGTATACCCTATAGGGTATAGGGTATAGGGTATAGGGTATAGGGTATAGGGTATAGGATATAGGTTATAGGGTATAGTGTATAGGGCATAAGGTATAGGGTATAGGGTATAGTGTATAGGGTATAGGGTATAATAATAATTATTAATATATTCAATTATTTAATTGAATAATTAACAATAAAAGTATATAATATAAAAACATTTACTTTTTTGATATTATGTATTATTAATAGTTATTATTAAGTATTATTTTTTTTAAAAAAAATTATTTTTGAATTGTGATAAATATTTTAGACTTTTTTTGGTAAGGAAGTTTTTTTTTAAATTTATTAAGCATAATTAATTATTAGTACGATTATTAATATTAATTAATTAATATTAATTATTCATTAATAAATATTATTGATAATAAATATTATTGATATTAGGCATAATATTATTTTATAGTTTAAATTATTAGTATTATTATTAAGTATTTTTAATAATAGCATCATTTTTAGTATTATTATTATGTATTATTACTAATAATTTTTAAAGAAATAAAAATATATAATATAAAAATATTTACTTTTTTGATATTATGTATTATTAGAATTGTGGACCGTTGGATTGAATGTGTGAATGGTTGGATTTGGTTTAGCTCATGATCCGCGTGATTATTTGAGACCCAATAAAACAATGCCATGTGGCATTATTTTATTGGTTCTTATATAATCACGCGGATCATGAGCTAACCAAATCCAACCATTCACGCATTCAATCCAACGGTCCACAATTATTCAAAACAAAACCAATAATTATTTCTCTCCTCATCTCTCTCTCTCTCTCATTTCTCTCTCTTTATTTTGAGTTTATCAAAATAAACAAACGTTTCTCTCTCTCTCTCATTTCTCTCATTCTTCTTCTCAGTCAAATAACATCTCCAGATCTCCACAACCCACGCCTACCCACAAACGTCTTCTTCTCTCTCATTCTTCTCTCTCTCTCTCCAGAGACCCATCAGTCCACCGGAATCCATGGCTGCCTTCCTCTTCCTCTCCACCATTTCGGCAAAACCCAACCGGCCCTTACTCATTTCCGTCTTCTTCTCTAATTCCAGCCCTTACTCATTTCCGTCCAACTCCTTCCTCTTCCTCTCCACCATTTCGACAAAGTCCAACTCCTTCCCCACTATCACCTCCCATTTATTCCCTAATTCTGGCCCTTACTCATTTCTGTCTTCTTCTCTCTCTCTCCCCAACCGGCCGGCGTTGATTTGGAGCCCAGAATCTGGAAATTAACCGGCCGTCTGCATCCCTACCCCTTCTACCCACCACCGCCGTCGCCCTCCACCAAATCAAATACCGCCACCGTCGTCGCCCTCCACCAGCACCCCTCCTTCCTCATCACTTCCGAGGCTGAGAAAAGGCCGGCGTTGTTTGCTTTTACAGATCTGAATTTGTTTTGTCCAGATCTGAATTTGTTTTTGCCCAGATCTGGATTTGTGTCTTTGTTTATAATTGCTAATGAATGTGTATATATTTCTTATTCTTTTTGCAACCATTGAAGGTGGTGGTTGATGGTGGCAGGTGGTGGTTGTGGTGTAAGAGAAGTTTAGGGGACTAAAGTGTGACTCTAAGAATATATCAAGGACTGATTTGAGGAAAGTAAAACCTAAGGGACTAATTTGAGGAAAATAAAATCTAATGGACTGATTTGAGAAAAATAAAACCTAATGAACTGATTAAGAAAAATAAAATTTAAGGGACTGATTTGAGAATAATAGAACTTAAGGGACTGATTTAAAAATATTTACAAAAAATTATATATATATATATATATATATATATATATATATATATATATATATATATATCAAAAATAAAAATATTGAAAAAAGAAAATTAAAAAAATTAATAAAATTAGGTAATTAGGTAATAAATTTTAGGTACTCATTTACTTTTTGGCGTTACATTAGGTATTCAACTACTTTTTAAATTGTCGTTGCATTAGGTACTTATCTACTTTTTGGCGTTGCATTAGGTGTTCATATAGTTTAAAAATTGGTGTTGCATCAGGTATTTACCTAATGCAACGCCAAAGCTCTGGCGTTACATTAGCTTACTATGTCGTTGCATCAGACCTAATGCAACGCAAGAGAATGCAACGGCCATTTGGCGTTACATTAGGCCTAATGCAACGAAAATTGGCATTACATTAGGTCAGAAATGTAGTAGTGAGTGGTGGTCTGACAGTGGTAGGGATGACAGCAGTGGTGGCTGGAGTAGGCCCATAACCTGTTGATTTTTATGCTGCCAAATCCTTGGGCGTAACCACGATGTGAGAGAAAATGTCCTCAATATCATGTCTTGCAGATTCGACAATCTCCTCTGTTGATACCCTTAGCTCATTAATCTCTTCAGACCTAGCACTCCGGGGTACTACCTAAAAATCATCAGCATTGGGCTCTTATGAGTCGCTTGAATAAGTGGGAGCCACATACCTTCTACGTCGAGGGCCAATGTCAGTGGCAACCTTGCTCTGTTTTGGCGGTGCAACTTTGGTTGATGGACTGCCTATGCTTGTAACAGAGGGCTTCTCCTTTTGCGTTTCAATTCAGCGTTGGGCTTATAATCCTCATCCTCTCCTTCATAAATTTCAGGCTCGGCCATGTTTGGCCTTACCCTAAGGGAATAATCCTCCGTGTGTGGAAAAGAGGCTTTCTGCCTTAGACACCAATTTGGCCCCTTTTACATGCCTACATGAGTCCCAATTGACCTTAAATAACTTGAATTGTCAGCGTCTATGACACTGTCTTGAGCCCCAGGAAGTGAGATTGAGATAGGCGTTGCCTATGTGTCGACGAACAGCTCTACAGTCCTGTCATGTGCATCTGTTGGTATTGTTGGGGACTGTGATGGTGAGACGCTGGTGCTTGAAGGAGAAGACTTAGCTGGAGATGCCGTGGAACCTGATTGAGAGAGAAAGAGAAAATAGAGAGAGAATTTGTGCTAGCAAGAGATATTAGATAGAGAGAGAGAGGAGGTGGTGATTATTGTGAAGTGACGGGTGCTATTTAAGATGTGATAGCATGAGGGGAATAGGTGCAAAGTCCTTGTAGGAAAAGGAAACCTAGTAGCATAGAGTTTTAAGAGGGATAAACCTTAATGCCTTGGCATCCGAAATTGGTACTTACCTCAACCTTTTGGAATTCCTTAGGTGATAAGGATTAAAAATTGTAGAAACCCTTATAAAACTCAAATAATTTTTCTCATTTGTGAAATATATACCTGCCATAAAAAGAACACAAAGATCCGCAAATTTAGTCCCCCTAAAGACATTATCACCATAAAAAGACCACAAAGATCCGCAAATATAGTCCCCTAAACACATTGTAGCAACCCTTGTACAATATTTTCACCACTGACCAGGTTGACCTAACAAAGTCTTAGAGAATGATGCATAATGAATAGGCATGTGAAGAATAAATCTCAATATGTGTGTGGCATGAGATGATATCATATCAGGGGACACATCTCATCTAAGAGAGTCAATGAATTGAATTCTTGTCTTGCTTGGCCTCTTAGGATGCACCCACCCATTTTTTTTTGTGGGAATGATTTTGGTGGGTAGATTTCACTCTTCTTTACATTCATGGATAGCCCTCTTTTGAATAATCTTGTCAATTTGACCCAAACATTCTCTTGATGTCATTTTGATCACATTGAAATGGCTTCGTATCAAGAGTGGAGCAGTTGTTTCCCTTTAATTAGCCACCCACCAAGAGACATCAAATATAATAAAATTTGAGTGAACAGATGTTAACACTTTTTAAGAAAGATTCATAATTCAGAGAGGAGACGAATCAGATATGTAATTCAAGTGACCACATAGAGAGGTATCGTGCAATGCAATTTTTTTTCTTTTTTGTTTAAAAATAAAGAATACAGGTGTAGGTTCTGGTGTGATCACATGGGGGACCACACCATCAGATTACACACAAACTCAGAGACTTTCTTAGGGCAAAAATTTCTGAAAATCAAGGGCTTTGGTGAAAATATCAGCCAATTATTTTTCAGTACTTATAGATTCCAAGCTAATAATTTTCTACTCAACAAGATCGCGAATAAAATGATGTCTAATGTCTATGTGTTTAGTACGAGAGTGCTGAACATGATTTTTGGATATTTATATAGCACTTAGATTATCACAAAAAACAGTTAAAACATCACTTTTAAGACCATAATCCTTAATCATCTAGTTCATCTAAAGAAGTTGAGAACAACAACCGCCAATAGCAGCATATTTCGACTCAGTCTTAAGATGGCAGATTTTTGGGCTAGCATGATATCTTGCACACAGGCACACACTGAACATGATGTTAGGACTACTTGATGAAAGGTACAGCAAGCTTTCAATCATACTTCTATACAAGGTGGGGTCAACATCCACACCATCCTCGTCCTTACACAACTTTTGGGAAGATCCCATAGGAGTTTTAAGATGAGAGGAGTTGTCAAGAGAGAATTTTTTGACCAAGTTTCTAGCATACTTACTTTGTGAGATAAACATTCCCTCCTTAATTTGTTTTATTTGGAGCCCTGGAAAATAGTTTAATTCACCCACTATGCTCATCTCAAAGGTTGTCGTCATACTAGTGACAAAGTAGTCCAACATGTCTTTGGATGAAGATCCGAACACAATGTCGTCTACTTAGATTTGAGCTACCAAAATCCCTTTTTTATCTTTCAAAATGAATAGAGTTTAGTCTACCTCACCTCTCTTGAATCCAATTTGGATTAGGTGCTTAGTTAGCCTCCCATACCAAGCCCTAGGGCCTTGTTTCAGGCCATACAAGGCTTTCTTTAGCTTGTAGACATGATCAGGGCAATATGGATCAGTGAAGCCCTTAGGTTGCTCAACATAGGTTTCTTCATTAAGGACACCATTTAAGAAAGCACTCTTTACATCCATTTGATGTAGAGTGATGTCCAAATAACATGCAATAGCAAGAAGCAGCCTAATAGATTCTATTCGAGCAACTGAGGCAAATGTTTCTTCAAAATCAATCCCCTCAACTTGGGTGTAGCCTTGAGCCACAAGCCTAGCTTTATTTCTAGTTATTGGCCCATTTTCATCAGTTTTATTTTTGAAAATCTACTTGGTCCCTATAACATTTCCCCCCATTGAATCTAGGGACAAGGACCCACACATCATTTTTTTTCAAATTGGTTTAATTCTTCTTGCATAGCCACAGCCCAGTTATCATCTTTCATTGCCTCTATGACATTATTAGTCTAAAGATGAGACACGAAACATCAAGAACTTACCTTGCTTACCTGTGAGCTTACACAGCTTAGTTCAGCCAATTCTCTGTAGTTGATTCTTGGCTTCTCCCTTGTGCTTACCTTTTCATTAACATTGCCAACCACCTGTGTGACTTGGTGGTTCTACTGAATCCTGCTTGGTATATCTCTGTTCCTGTCCAGGTTGTCTTCCTCACAATCTGAGCTGTTTGACGAATTTTCTGAGTCTGGTGCAGACACATTTGGTCCTGATGTAGGTTGTGATGTGATCACACCAGGACCTGCATCATCTTTATGCATTTCTGTCTATTGTTTCTGTTCAACTGTATTTTGGGTGTCTTCCATTATCTCCACACAACATGAGACATCATCTTTAAGAGTTCTTAGATTCAAATCAGCAATATCATCAAAAGTAACATTAATAGACTCCATAATAGTTTTGTTTCTAATATTGTAAACCCTATATGCACGGCTGTTTGTGGAGTATCCTAGGAATACAGCTTATCACTCTTAGAGACAAATTTAGACAAGTAGTTTCTATCATTCAGAACATAGCATATGCATCCAAATACATGGAAGTGTTGGGTTTTATGGGTCCATGCGCAACGGAATTAAGCATCAAATTAACACAAAACCCAAGCCCTAAGATTCGTTCTATATGATTAAATTGAATTCCTATGAGATAGAATTTACCAACCTTTATCGCTTTCCGGTCTTGAGCTATCGAACAATTTATCGGTGTGATTTTGAATCACAATCTTCGATCTTCAAAACCTTTGAACCTTCAGATTGCTTTGGACAATTTGAACTCTAGGCCTTGATCGTCGTACGAGCGAAGACCCTCTAGTAGTATCCACACGTTAGAATGAACCAAGAACGGTTCTTGAGGATTGCTAGATCCTTAAACGTATGTAAGAATATTGAGAGAACTTTTGTGTAGATATTAGTTTCCAAATCGAATTAGGAAACTGCTTTGTATACGCCTCAGGCCTTAATGTGTCGCACGACCACAAGCAGCCCATGTGCATGTTGTGTCGCACGACCCAGAACGCCATATGGCAAGATTAGTCGCACGACCAAGCAAAGCCATATGCAGGAATCTCAATCATTCTTCCTTTGGTTTAACCAATTCATTCTAGTCGTGTATGACCCAATAGGATTATATTATGTTGGCAATGAGCTCGATCATATCGACCCTCATAAGACATAAGCGGACTCTAGCAAGCCATTATGTCTACCCAAATAATATAACGTAAGAGTTGACGTTTCCAATGGTACACTTCCATTTCTCCCTTTGTCTCACGATGTTATATTGAACACAAGTCATGGTCCTCGTCAACTTGTATTTGTTCAATGCTTTCTCGATCATGAGTATAATGATAATCCAATCGTTTTGGGGTGTGGCCGCACACTTCCATCATTATCACTCATCGAGGGGCCCAAGGAAAACATCTCTCATTCGAGGAACAAATTCCATCTTGACTTATCATCCTTTTCATCATGAATCCTATCATGCCAAAGATAGCCTTTATAAATATCGTGTTAAGATATCGTTTGACTAAAATCAAACATAACTTTCATCATATGTAAGGTCATGATAATCTCAGGTCTAGGGACTAAATGAAGTGACCATATGAGATTTAATTATGACATTTTGACCATGACATAAATCTCATACGGGTCAAGTCCAGTCACTTGTTCTCTAACAAGTACTCATAATTTCAATGTGCATCTCTATGCATATAATCATCATATGATTATCCATTGACAATTATACTAATTATTCTCTTAATAATTAGGGACGGAGATTATTACAATAAATATGCAAAATATATAATAATCAAATAATAAACTTAAACGATAAAGATGATACATAACGGTTTTAAGTTAAACATAACTAAAGCCTAGGGCATTACACCAACAGGAAGTACTTGGGAGTAGGTTTTTTGCCAAGAAGTATTTCGTAAGGTGTCATGGTTGACCCAACTCTTAATTAGTATACTTTATTTCTTATGTGACATTCTGTGTAAAGAGCCTCAGCCCAGAATCATTTAGAGATGTTCTAACAATGAAGCATGACACGTGCCACCTCTTTCAAAGTACGATTATTTCTTTCAGCCACCCCATTCTGTTGGAAAGTTTTAGGAGTCGAAAAATCTTGGGTTATTCCTTTGGAGTCACAAAATCCAGAGAACAAAGTGTTCTCATATTCAGTTCCATGATCAGACTGAATTTTAATCACTTTCTTACCATGCAAGTTTTTTACCTTTCTATACCACACTTTAAACACTTCAAGGGCTTCAGATTTTTCTTTCAAATATAGGACCCATATGTACCTAGAAAAATCATCTACACACATAAAAGAATATTTCTTTTTACTCAAGATTTCAACTTCAATGGATCCCATAAGGTCAGTATGGATAAGTTCCAAGATCTCAGAAGTGGAAATTTGATCAACCTTTTTGTAATAACCCAAAAATTTTCGAGAATTATTTGGTAAATTGTTAAATTTTCAATTAGGCTTTTAGAGGGACTAATAATTATATTGAAGTCCTAGGATTATATTATGTGGGTTAAATTATTTAGATGAGTTGGGCTTTGGTATTGGGCTTAGGTTTAGTAGAACCTTTTTATAAATACTCATTTTTAATAATTGTTTTAGTAAGTAAATTGTTTCTTTAAAATTAAATTATTTGAATTATCTTTTTAATAAAAGATTTGTGTTTGGGCTTGAATAATTATTGGGTTAAAATATATAATGGGCTTAGAAGACCTAATTGGCCTAGGATTAGAAAACCCCCCTATATATATATATATATACTCCCTCCGTCCCACCCAACTGTGAACCAAGGTTTTGGGCACAATAATTAAGAAATATTATTAAGATAATGAAAATGTGTGGTAGGAAATGAAGAGAGATAATGAGTGGTTGGTTGAATAAATTGTATGGTGGAGAATGAGTGGAGTTAATGAGTGGGTGGGGTAGGGAGAATATAAAATATTAAAATCTTGGCCAAAAGGGGTAGTTCAGATTCGGCTGGGATGGACCAAAAGGAAAATAAGTGTACACTGGGCTGGGACGGAGGGAGTATATCTTTTTCTAATACTTAGGGTTAATTAATTTCATAAAATAAAGAAATAATAGAGAGGGAGGAGGCGGCACTGTGCTTGACCGTGAGAGAAGAGATTGCCGTGAGTATTGAAGAAGGACAGTAAGCTAAGCTGCGCTGGGCTTGTATTGTGATTAGGAAGACAAACCAAGGTAAGGTAAAAGGATTCTTTCGTTCCATAATTATTATTTTTGAATTTTAAAAGAACCTAGAAAATTCTAGGAACTCTTGAGATTAGATTGAGGTTTTTATTATGAATATTGTTGATTAATTAAAATTAATTTAAGGACATTATATTAATCGGGTCATTGATTAATTGAAAACCTAATATTGATTAAGATTGGAAAGCATGTTAAGTAAATTAGGTTGGACCTAATATGCATGTTAGGGTTTATGATGATTGAAATTAGGGTTAAGTGTGTGGGTGTTTGTACCGTGTATGTGTGCGTGTGTTGTGTAAATATTTTTGAGGTTAAAACTTGTTTACAAAATTGTTTTGATTAAATATTTCAATGTCAAAAAGGTTTGATTTTGAGTAAAAGTGTTTTGGTTAAAAATCTAACAAAAGGTTAAAAAGCTTAAAATCAGTTTATTAAAAGCCTAGGGACTGTTCTGTAATTTTTGAATGTCAATGGGCTGTTCTGTAATTTTTGAAAGTCAAGGGACTGTTCGGTAATTTTTGAAAGTCAAGAGACTGTTCTGTAATTTTTAAAAAGTCAAGGGACTGTTATGTAATTTTTGAAAGTCAAGGGACTGTTCTGAAATTTTTGAAAGTCAAGGGGCTGTTTTGTAAAATTTGAAAGTTGAGGGGCTGTTTTGCAAAATTTTGAAAACTAAAGGGACCTTTTTGAGAGTAATGAAAAGTCAAAAGACCTTTAGGAAATTATTTAAAAAAAAGGGAATAAAAATGTTAGAAACCTAAGGGTAGTTTGGATAAACCCTAGGGGTGTTTTGGTATTTATGTGAAGGGTATTTTGGAAAACTCTAGAAGTGGAAAGCAACTTGAGACGGAATTAAATAATAGAATTAACTCATATGTTAGTGAAGTAAAATAAAGTTAAGTTGGGACGGAGTATTAAGTAGTTAATCCGTACTTAACGGATATTATTTATTTGTGTAGATACGATCGGAGTTCTAAATTGTTCGAGTACAAACAATCGAGGTAAGGGATTATACATCTTTAAGTTAATTGATTTCCGCTCCGTTTCATTGTTTAGGTTTTCGCATATTTCTTGGCGATGTACGTTTCTTTGATACGTAAAAGCTGACCTCGCGTCAGTATTTGTTTTGACTCCCTCGTTTACCGTTATTTGCTAATCTTTTGTTATTCATTTGCTATATCATCCTTTTGGTTTCGTAAATACAGAATTTTGTTGTTATTGTGAATGTGTGTATTTTGTATAAAAAATGAGTTTTAATATGATGTGATTTTTGTTCCATTAATGATCACTAAGTTAGACAACCTGCTTCGGCGGGGTATATATTGGATATTTTGGCCTTCGGGCAAACTTAGTTCACCACTTCAATGTAGTAGTGGTGGAGTGTTCCCGATACACTGTTTAGGACTCTGTGGAGTCAACCTTTGTGCTCCTTGTGGGCTTTTGTTCCCTTTATGGGATTTTGGTTTGATAAGGTCAGTGGACCACTTATGTGATCATGATGTCTGTGAGTGATTTGATTATCTACGGCTGGTATGGGACAGTTGTAGATAATTAGATCATTCGAGTCAACTTTGTTCAGCTTATCAGTCCTTTGAAATTCCCAAAAATCTGTGAGTGGTTTAGTTAGTTAAAGCTGGTATGGGACAGTTTTAAATAAGTAAACCATTCGAGTCAATTTGAATCGATTTCGTCATCATTTGGAACTCCAAAATATTTGTTAACTCAGTTTGTGAAACCGTTGAGATTTTGAAAGACATGTGATTTGAGAATTTGTTAAATAATGATTTCGAATTTGTACTCGTTGTGTCTTCGATTGTTATTTGAAATTTGTATCGTTTGATATTCTTTCAGGTCAACTCCTCCTTAGTAACCGGAGGGGTTGTATATGAACTTACTGGGCATTGTTCGCTCACCCTTTCATCTTCTTTTCTTCCAGATTTCATATAGGAAAAATGTGAAACGATTCGGGAGCATTTCATAAGGAGTTCAAGGATCGTTTTTAGCTTATTTCATTTTAGAATCTTTAGTCAGTTAATGCAGTATTGAGAGTTTGTATGACTTTAAAGATTTTGTTGAGCTAGTGGATTGTACTAGCCGTTGAAATTATTACCGTTGTCCGCATTTAAGTTATATTCAAATTGTGGTTAGTATTTGAATTATGGTTTTAGTAGCCGTTGGAGATTATTTTATTATCATTTAAGTACTATTATTGTTGTGAAAATTCGGGATCATTACAGTTGGTATCAGAACTTTGGCTTTAGATCTTTGGGAGTTTAGAATGGGTAAGGATAAGTTTGATTTTGGCTTTAGATCTTTGGGAGTTTAGAATGTGTGAGGATAAGTTTGATTTGAGCCTTAGGTTTGACCTCAGTGTTATTCTTGGAATATTTAGTGTAGATTGATATAATATGATTAGTTGCTTCATCGGATTATGAAAGTTTAGAGGACTAAACTTCTTTTAAGGGGGAAAGAATGTAATAACCCAAAAATTTTCGAGAATTATTTGGTAAATTGTTAAATTTTCAATTAGGCTTTTAGAGGGACTAATAATTATATTGAAGTCCTAGGATTATATTATGTGGGTTAAATTATTTTGATGAGTTGGACTTTGGTATTGGGCTTAGGTTTAGTAGAACCTTTTTATAAATACTCATTTTTAATAATTGTTTTAGTAAGTAAATTGTTTCTTTAAAATTAAATTATTTGAATTATCTTTTTAATAAAAGATTGTGTTTGGGCTTGAATAATTATTGGGTTAAAATATCTAATGGGCTTAGAAGAACTAATTGGCCTAGGATTAGAAAACCCTATATATATATATATATATATATATATATATATATATATATATATATATATATATATATATATATATATATATATATATATATATATATATATATCTTTTCTAATACTTAGGGTTAATTAATTTCATAAAATAAAGAAATAATAGAGAGGGAGGAGGCGGCACTGTGCTTGACCGTGAGAGAGGAGATTGCCGTGAGTATTGAAGAAGGACAGTAAGCTAAGCTGCGCTGGGCTTGCATTGTGATTAGGAAGACAAACCAAGGTAAGGTAAAAGGATTCTTTCGTTCCATAATTATTATTTTTGAATTTTAAAAGAACCTAGAAAATCATAGAAACTCTTGAGATTAGATTGAGATTTTTATTATGAATATTGTTGATTAATTAAAAATTAATTTAAGGACATTATATTAATCGGGTCATTGATTAATTGAAAACCTAATATTGATTAAGATTGGAAAGCATGTTAAGTAAATTAGGTTGGACCTAATATGCATGTTAGGGTTTATGATGATTGAAATTAGGGTTAAGTGTGTGGGTGTTTGTACCGTGTATGTGTGCGTGTGTTGTGTAAATATTTTTGAGGTTAAAACTTGTTTACAAAATTGTTTTGATTAAATATTTCAATGTCAAAAAGGTTTGATTTTGAGTAAAAGTGTTTTGGTTAAAAATCTAACAAAAGTTTAAAAAGCTGAAAATCAGTTTATTAAAAGCCTAGGGACTGTTCTGTAATTTTTGAAAGTCAAGGGATTGTTCTGTAATTTTTGAAAGTCAAGGGGTTGTTCGGTAATTTTTGAAAGTCAAGAGTCTGTTCTGTAATTTTTGAAAAGTCAAGGGACTGTTCTGTAATTTTTGAAAGTCAAGGGACTGTTCTGAAATTTTTGAAAGTCAAGGGGATGTTTTGTAAAATTTTAAAGTTGAGGGGCTGTTTTGCAAAATTCTTAAAACTAAAGGGACCTTTTTGAGAGTAATGAAAAGTCAAAAGACCTTTAGGAAATTATTTAAAAAAAAGGGAATAAAAATGTTAGAAACCTAAGGGTAGTTTGGATAAACCCTAGGGGTGTTTTGGTATTTATGTGAAGGGTATTTTGGAAAACTCTAGAAGTGGAAAGCAACTTGAGACGGAATTAAATAATAGAATTAACTCATAAGTTAGTGAAGTAAAATAAAGTTAAGTTGGGACGGAGTATTAAGTAGTTAATCCGTACTTAACGGATATTATTTATTTGTGTAGATACGATCGGAGTTAGCAATTGTTCGAGTACAAACAATCGAGGTAAGGGATTATACATCTCTAAGTTAATTGATTTCCGCTCCGTTTCATTGTTTAGGTTTCCGCATATTTCTTGGCGATGTACGTTTCTTTGATACGTAAAAGCTGACCTCGCGTCAGTATTTGTTTTGACTCCCTCGTTTACCGTTATTTGCTAATCTTTTGTTATTCGTTTGCTATATCATCCTTTTGGTTTCGTAAATACAGAATTTTGTTGTTATTGTGAAAGTTCGTATTCTGTATAAAAAATGAGTTTTAATATGATGTGATTTTTGTTCCATTAATGATCACTAAGTTAGACAACCTGCTTCGGAGGGGTATATTTGATATTTTAGTCTTCGGGCAAACTTAGTTCACTGCTTCAATGTAGTAGTGGTGGAGTGTTCCGGATACACTGTTTAGGACTCTGCGGAGTCAACCTTTGTGCTCCTTGTGGGCTTTTGTTCCCTTTATGGGATTTTGGTTTGATAAGGTCAGTGGACCACTTATGTGATCATGATGTCTGTGAGTGATTTGATTATCTATGGCTGGTATGGGACAGTTGTAGATAATTAGATCATTATAGTCAACTTTGTTCAGCTTATCAGTCCTTTGAAATTCTCAAAAATCTGTGAGTGGTTTAGTTAGTTAAAGCTGGTATGGGACAGTTTTAAATAAGTAAACCATTCGAGTCAATTTGAATCGATTTCGTCATCATTTGGAACTCCAAAATATTTGTCAACTCAGTTTGTGAAACCGTTTAGATTTTGAAAGACATGTGATTTGAGAATTTGTTAAATAATGATTTCGAATTTGTACTTCGTTGTGTCTTCGATTGTTATTTGAAATTTGTATCGTTTGATATTCCTTCAGGTCAACTCCTCCTTAGTAACCGGAGGGGTTGTATATGAACTTACTGGGCATTGTTCGCTCACCCTTTCATCTTCTTTTCTTCCAGATTTCATATAGGAAGAATGTGAAACGATTCGGGAGCATTTCATAAGGAGTTCAAGGATCGTTTTTAGCTTATTTCATTTTAGAATCTTTAGTCAGTTAATGCAGTATTGAGAGTTTGTAAGACTTTAAAGATTTTGTTGAGCTAGTGGATTGTACTAGCCGTTGAAATTATTACCGTTGTCCGCATTTAAGTTATATTCAAATTGTGGTTAGTGTTTGAATTATGGTTTTAGTAGCCGTTGGAGATTATTTTATTATCATTTAAGTACTATTATTGTTGTGAAAATTCGGGATCGTTACACTTTTTGTGGGAATCTTTAGTTTGCTTGCCCTTTTGACAAGCAGATTTTTATTATTTGATCAACTCATATGAGGAGCAGATTTTCTGAGGTCGTGAATCCTTAGGTATTGTTTTATGATTTTGAAAAATCATCAATTTCGAGGGACTCTCTCCTTCTTTCAAAAAATTTGATTCATAGCCAAGACCAATTTTTGTTATTTCCCATGCTGAGAACTTCCTCGAGTTTGGCCTTTTCAGTATTTAATTTTGCAAACATTCCATTGGCCTTTTCAAGTTCTGTTTTGGTTTTCTCGAGTTCAATATCACGATTGGTGAGCATGACCTCGAGTTTGGCTATGACATCCTTTTGGTTGTCATTTTCAGAGGTGACTTTTTCAAGTTCACCTTTTAAAGTAGAGATTTCAGTTGAGAGTTTCTCGTTAACTTTTTCAAAAACTGCCATTTTTTCTACTCATTTTTTCCAGTTAGCATATAAATCAACATAAGCATCAAGAAGTTCTTGGTAACTTCCATCACTTTTTTCTTCATTCTCTATTTTTTCAGAAAGCGGTGAGTTAAAACAGTTGAACTCAGAGTTAGAAGATGTGATGGTTGGTGTGACTACATCTGAAGTAACATCAATATGATGTTTGTGACTTAGAGACGAGATTTCCATGATTGCTAAGTTTAGCATTTCATCTTCGTCCTCACTGTCACTAAGGGTCGTACAAAAGCTCATTCCCTTTTTCTTCAGAGTGTTTGAACACTCATTGTCATAGTGTCCAAAGCCTTTGCAGGCTCTACATCGAATAGATTCTGATCTTTTCATAGTAAAACTACCAGGTCTCTTGAAACTACTTTCAGTATCCACATTAAGTTTTATAAATATGTGTTTTGAATTTTTGAAGGAAACTTTTTGTCCCTTTTATTTTTTAAGAAGAAAGTAAATTTTTTTGGTAAAAATGGTAACATCTTCAGTTTCCAAATTCGAAATGTCAATTTCTTTGGAGATTTCTTCAATCTCTTTTGAAACTTTGGATATATTTGAGAGAACAGTTGCAAGAGTAATGTTTCAGCTTTATGTTGCTGTTGAATTGAGGGGTTCATCTCAAACATAGTCAGAATACCCACAAGAGTATCTAAACCCATGGTTGTGGTATCATGTGCTTCTTCAACAACAACAATTTTAATGTTGAATTTTCAGTAACGGTTCTCAACATTTTGCTCACTAACCTAGCATTTGATATAGGCTCACCTAGGGAGAGACATTCGTTTAAGATTTCTCTCAATTTTGCTGAATAGCTTTTGATGTCTTCAATCTTATTCATCGTCAAGTTTTCAAACTTGGTCATGAGAATTCTCAGCCTATTGGCCTTAACACTATCATCACCTTCACAGTGACCTTGCAAAATATCCCAGGCTATTTTTGCTACATTTTGATTTATAACAAGTAAAACATGTGTTCATCCACATGACTTGATATAGCACCAAGAGCCTTGGAATTATAATTAGCTATAGTGACTTCAGTTGTAGTCCAATCTTTCTCAGGTTTAAGTTTAAAGATTTTTTTCTAAGGTTTCCCCCTCTTCATTCTTACTTTCAACCTTAGGAGGAGACCATGGGACAATAATACTAAGCCATTCCCTCTCTTCAATTGCTTTGATGAAAATACGCATTTTAGCTTTACATATAACATCGTTTGCTCCATCAAAAAAATAGGACTGTATTGATTCAAATGTCCTTCCATAATGGCTACTCTTTCTGGATCTCACTTAGTGTAATTGAGTGTAGCTCGGATACCAATTGAAAGAAATTTAGTAGCTAAGATAAGTGAATAATAAAAGTACCTCGTGTGAGTCCTGGTGTGATAGCACTAGCACTACCACCAGTACTAAAGCAGCGGAATAACAATTTTAATCAAAGTAAAACACGATTTTAAAACACTTATCTACAGCAACTTAATATAGACAATAAAAAGCTTCTCTTATAAACTTAGTTGAATAACGATTACAAAGAAAACCCTAACAATAGAATAATAAAACACACTAAAATACCAAACAAACTCTCACACTAAAACTCTCTTTTGTTCTTGGACACTCTAGAAATTTTAAGCATAAAAACCGTAGTATGAATGATCCGTGAAGCCTGAATTTATAGGCAAGGAGGTCCTTGTTTGTAGGAGATGATTTGCTTGAGAATATCTACCATAATTAGACTTCTACATTCCTTAGTCAACCATGCCAATCCTTCCTATCATGTACTCTTTCCTTGTATGAGAGATACCTACAAAATAACCAAATATATACTAAAAGATATCCAAGATTTAGTTAGTAGGTTAGTCAATAAAATACTCCTAAACAATAATATATACAATATTTGCATATTTTAACTAATATTAAGAAAGTAACAAATCTAACTTAAGTCAACCTTTTACTTGTTAATGTGTGTGTGACATCAAACACTTTCAAATAGGTTTAATTTCATTTTCAAATCACTATACTTTTTTTTAGCACGAAAATCACAAAAGTTTTGGAAAACTATCACTTTAGCTAAAAATTCGTGCCTAATTTGTGTCTAATCTATGGCTAATTTGTGCCCTAATTCACGAAATTGTGGTTAAAATGATAGTTTTCCAAATCTTTTGTGATTTTCGTGCTAAAAATAAAGTATAGTGGTTGAAGTGAAAGTAGAGGTAAAGTACAATAGTTGAAAATGAAATTAAACCATTTGAATATATAATTTCAAACGTATAGTTTCATAAAGAGATGTATATGCGATATAATTAAATTTCAAATGACAAAAGGAGACCCAAAGTATGTAAAGAGAAAAAAAAAAGTAAATTAGCAAACATAATAAAATTTGCAAACCTCCCTTTAAAAATTAGAATAAAGCAAGTGTTTTGGTCACAATTCTTTGTCGTCGTTCTAATTTGTTATTTATCGCACTTATTTTCTTTTGATCGCCCGAGAGAAATTACGGATATCTTTCTTTCCCATGCACGCCACAAGCAACATTTACCCCATGTTTTCTCAAAACAACACATTTTAAGTTAAAATATTAAAACTAAAATAACAAAATGATCTTTTTTAACAATACACATACGCCTATTATGCCTTTTGACAAAGGCGGACTACTGACGCCTTTTGCCTTAAGCAAAAAAAATGCCTCGCCTAAGCCAAGACACACAACTGGCCACCATAAAATCAAAAGCGGTCGACCCTAAAGGCGCCAAAAAGGTGAGGCGTGCGTGAAAGGTGCTATTCACAGGCCTTTTACAACTATGCTTGTGGTGGGGACCGTTCCCAGACCCTCGCTGCGGGGGATGCCTTTTGCACCCGGCTACCCCTTTTTATTGATGCACTAATTCTGTTTTTGACTTTCCCTACCAAATTTTGCCCATGGATAATTTCCGTTGGTTTATGCAATTTTCCGACTGATAACTACTGTTGTCGATGAAGTTGTTCGTCAGAAAGTTCATTTTTCTAGTACTGTTACACTTTGAACCTCAATTTGTTGATAACAATTATAGTATTGAATATTATCCCTTCAAGCATTTTTTGAAAAGATAAACATGATTTCTTTTCTATACCGGGAGATAGGATAGAATGAGCTTCGAGAGATGGACAATATGGACTTGTTCAAACTACTATTGGTTTCATCTTAATCCAATAGTTGAAAGTGCTTAATTTCTTTGACAAACATAATTAGGGTTTCAAGCCGCCATCGCTCTACCTTATTTGATCTCTATTTCTTGTATAAATATTTGCATCTTTAGTTCCTTACGCTTTATCACAATCTATGTTGGTGATTTTAGTGTCATCAATTATTTTATTGTAATGGTGATTTACTAGAGATCAATGTGATTCGTATTAGACTCGGATACGAGTAAGGAAAAGTGTGGAGTACACACTCGTTTGAGCTAAAACGAAATCAACCTCGAATAAAGAAATAAAGGTTAAAAGGTAGTACATTTGACTTTGCTGATGTGCTCGGCCGAGCAGAGCCTTGACTCGCCCGATCATAGCTTAGCAGATTGTCAAAGTTTTTGGACAGTCATGCTCGGACGAGACATATGCCTTGCTCGGCCGAGCAGAATGATTGACACGGCCGTGCAGTTCAAATGACACGATCGTGCAGCTGGGCAAAAAATCTTTGGACATCTTTGCTCGGCCGAGCGAGTCCCTTGACTCGGCAGAGCAGTTCCTGAACTGGTGTCATTTCAAACTGAAAAGACACAATGGTTGGCTAAAGTCATGGCTATTGATTATACCCTTTAACTGATACCTTTCCATCTGTATATATACAGAGTTCGATCTCCTTTGTACACACAAGAAAACATAAGAGTGATACAACAACAACGAAAACTCAACGCAATTCTCAAGTTTAGATTTGTCTTCTTTGCCTACAAACAAATTGTGTGATTGTCTTATCCCAATAGAGATTTTGTGTAACCCAGGCAATAAGGGTCAAAATACATTATTCGAAAAGTGGATTATACACGATTCAATCATATATTCAGCCTTGTTATCAAAATCGAGACCCTATATCCCCAACAAACGAATAAAGTATTTGGTGATACTCATGGCTGGAGAAAGTACTGTGAAGGAGATGACGACTAAATTTGGGAAGCTGGACAAATTTGAAGGACAAGATTTCAGGCGTTGGCAAAAGAAGATGCACTTCCTTTTGACAACGTTAAAAGTGGTGTATGTTCTGTCTACCCCAATTCCAGAACTGTTGGAGAATGATAACTTGGTAGCAATCAGACGTAGATCGAAGTGGGAAAATGATGACTACATCTGTAGAGAACACATATTAAACGGTATGTCTGATTCTCTATTTGACATTTATCAAAATGAGGAATCTGCAAAAGATTTATGGGATTCTCTTGAATCTAAGTACATGGCAGAGGATGCTTCGAGTAAGAAGTTCCTTGTAAGTAATTTTAATAATTACAAGATGGTCGATTCAAGGCCTGTCATGGAACAATTCAATGAACTCGTTAGAATCCTTGGTCAATATACACAACATGGGCTGAAGATGGATGAGTCAATATCTGTTCAAGTGTGATTGATAAGTTGCCTCCCTCCTGGAAGGATTTCAAACACACTTTGAAACATGGTAAAGACGATCTGTCTTTGGTTCAACTTGGTAGTCACTTGCGCATAGAGGAATCTCTTAGGGCGCAAGAGAATGACAAAGGCAAAGGAAAAGAAGTTGCTGGACCCTCAAAAAATATGATTGATGAGGGTGGAAACAATAAAAACAAAGGAAAGAAACGTAGTTTCAAAGACAATGGTTATGGTCCCAACAAGAAGCCTAAATTGGCATGTTGGAAGTGTGGCAAAACTGGTCACTTTAAGAAGGATTGTCGTGTTGGAAACAAAATGAATGGTGCAAGCACAAGTGGTTCGGGAAAGGGGTCTAAGGACCATTCTCAAAACCAAGGTCAGAATTTAGTACATAGTTGGAACAGATTTATTAAAAATTCTGTTTCACTAATTTCTGAAGCATTTTATATGCAGGATGATGCTATTGCGTGGTGGATTGATTCCGGTGCCACAACTCATGTTTGTAAAGATCGTTGTTGGTTTAAGACATATGAACTAATCGAAGACGGATCTGTCCTTTACATGGGTGATGACCATTCCGCTCCTATTCAAGGAAAAGGAAGTGTGGTGTTGGAATTCAGTTCGGAAAAAACTATTTCTTTGTTTAATTTATTGTATGTACCTAAACTTCGTAAGAATTTAATTTCTGGTCCTGTATTGAACAAGTGTGGATATAAATAAGTATATGAATCCAATAAGTATATCTTATCAAAGTCTGGTGTATTTGTAGAATTTGGTTATTATAACAATGGGATGTTTATGTTGAATTTAAATAAAATTCATGTTAACTGTAGTTCTGTTTATATGACTTCCTCTGTTGTTATCAATTCCTCGTTATGGCATGCTCGGTTAGGACATGTGCACTATAAAAGAATGCTTGAAATGTCCAAAGATTGTTTGATTCCTGCTATTGATAAAAATATGGAAAAGTGTAATACTTGCATGTTGACAAAAATCACTAGAAAACCTTTTAAAAGTGTTACAAGGAAATCTGTAAAACTTGATTTAATTCATAGTGATTTATGTGATTTTCATGCAACTCCATCTTCAGGCAATAAAAGTATATTGTCACTTTTATAGATGATGCCTCTAGGTTTTGCTATATTTATTTGCTGCATACAAAAGATGAAGCCCTAGATAAATTTAAAATTTATAAAACCGAAGTTGAACTTCAACTAAATGGCTTGATTAAAACCTTACGTACGGATAGAGGTGGTGAATATTATGATCCTAAATATTTCCAAACCATACGGATAATTCATGAAACTACGGCTCCTTATGTACCACAACAAAATGGTGTGGCTGAAAGGAAAAATAGAACTCTTGAAGAAATGGTTAATGCCATGTTATCTTACTCGGGCTTGAGTGACGGGTTTTGGGGAGAAGCCATGTTAACGGCTTGTCATTTATTGAATAGAGTTCCTAATAAAAGGAACAAAATTACCCCATATGAGCTTTGGTATAAGAAACGACCAAACTTGACATTTTTGCGAGTTTGGGGATGTAGGGCCATGGTTAGACTTCCGGACCCTAAAAGGAAGAAGTTGGGAGAAAAAGGTATTGACTGCATCTTTGTTGGATATGTTGAGCATTCCAAGGCATATAGGTTTTATGTTATAGAACCTAATGATTTCATTTCTATTAACACAATTATAGAATCAAGAGATGCAATCTTTGATGAGAATCGTTTCTCTTCAATACCTAGACCAAAGGATATTATACCAATGTCGGCTGAATCTCAAATGGATGATCATTCAATTGATGTACCAAGTGAGACGCCCGAACCTCGTAAAAGTAAAAGAGCAAGAAAAGCTAAATCATATGGTTCTGATTTTCAACTATATTTAGTTATGGGATCAAGAGATCAAATTAAATCTCAATACTCTTACTGTTATAGTATAGAGGAGGATTCAAGAACCTATGATGAAGCAATAAAATCTCGAGATGCTAGTTTTTGGAAAGAAGCAATCGATGATGAGATTAGTTCTATATTATGGAAAATAATACATGGGTCTTGTCTGATTTACCACAAGGCTGTAAACCTTTAGGGTGCAAATGGATCTTCAAAAAGAAGATGAAAGTCGATGGAACAATTGACAAGTTTAAAGCTCAATTGGTAATCCAAGGCTATAGACAAAAGGAAGGGATCGATTACTTCGATACCTATGCACCGGTTGCTCGTATCACTACTATTAGATTACTGATAGCTTTGGCAGCTATTCAGAATCTATTGATCCATCAAATGGATGTCAAAACAGCATTTTTAAATGGTAATTTGGAAGAAAAAGTGTATATGAAACAACCTGAAGGATTTGTTATGCCAGGTAATGAGCATAAGGTATGTAAGTTAATTAAGTCATTGTATGGGCTGAAGCAAGCACCTAAGCAATGGCATCAAAAATTTGATGAGGTTGTTTTGTCGAATGGTTTTGTATTAAATCAGTCAGACAAATGTGTATATAGCAGATTTGATGAATCCGGCAATGGTGTAATCATCTGCCTATATGTAGATGACATGTTGATTTTGGCACAGACCAAAATGTAGTTGATAAAACTAAGAAGTTTTTGTCATCAAAGTTTTCTATGAAGGACATGGGAGAAGCCGACGTAATTCTTGGTATAAAGATTAAATGGATGAACAAGGGTATTGCAATTACACAATCTCATTATATTGAGAAAATTCTCAAGAGGTTTAATTGTGATGATTGTTCTAAAGTTAGTACTCCCATGGATCCTACTGAAAAACTTGTGTCAAACACTGGTAAACCTGTGTCACAGCTCGAATACTCAAAAGCCATTGGCAGTTTGATGTATGCTATGATGGGCACTCGACCTGATATTGCTTATGCAGTTGGAAGATTGAGCAGGTTCACTAGTAATCCTAGTAGATAGCGTTGGCATGCAATAACAAGGGTGTTCAAGTACTTAAAAGGTACTATAGATTATGGTTTGTGTTATTGTGGACATCCTTCTATATTAGAAGGTTACACAGATGCTAGTTGGATCAACCAAGAAGATTTCTACTAGTGGTTGGGTGTTCTTGCTTGGAGGAGGTGCCATTTCTTGGGCTTCCAAAAAGCAGACATGTATTACACATTCTACAATGGAATTTGAGATTGTAGCATTGGCTGCTGCTGGAAAAGAAGCAGAGTAGCTTCGAAACTTGATATATGAGATTCCATTATGGCCAAAATCGATATCACCAATATCTATCCATTGTGATAGTGCAGCTACGTTGGCTAGGGCTTATAGTCAAATGTATAATGGCAAGTCTAGACACTTAGGTGTTAGACATAGTATGATTCATGAATTGATCATGAATGGTGTGATTTCAGTTGAGTTTGTTCGGTCTCAACAAAATTTGGCTGACGACTTGACGAAGGGGTTAGCTAGAGACTTGGTAAATAAGTCTGCAATGGGGATGGGATTAAAGTCCATTTAATCCTCTAATTGTGAGATACCCAATTCCCTTCTAATACAACGTTAGAAGCTTGAATTCAATGTGGAAAGCTCGCAGTTGGAGATTGGAACACATGTTATTATCTTTCCCAAGGTATGTGTTCAGACCTGCAAGTAATGGTTAGGTTGAAGAATATCTTCTTAATAGTTCCTTTGAAAAATTGCAAATGCAGGTGCAAGATTAAAGGAACTACCTATGTGGACATGAAGTTTTGCCGCTTCAAGAAGCTAGGACTTGGCTTCCTATATGTTCACTATTGGATATGGACACATGGCTTGTAATAGTGTCAAGAATAAACAAAGAGAATTGTTCTAAACTTATGTGTATAGTATCTTCAGGTGTTCATATGAGTTGACGGGTTCAATCGTTGGGACACCCCGATTCTCGAGTATTTGAAATGTGTATTATACTAAGATGAAAATTTAATCGCAAGACATTTTTATTTATGCATTCGTTTGTTTCGTTATTTATAAAGAATAGTAAATCAAAGGATTACACTAAAATGGAGGGGATTTGTTGGTGATTTTAGTGTCATCAGCTATTTTATTGTAATGGTGATTTACTAGAGATCAATGTGATTCGTATTAGACTCGGATACGAGTAAGGGAAAGTGTGGAGTACACACTCGTTTGAGCTAAAACGAAATCAACCTCGAATAAAGAAGTAAAGGTTAAAAGGTAGCACATTTGACTTTGCTGATGTGCTCGACCGAGCAGAGCCTTGACTTGCCCGAGCATAGCTTAGCAGATTGTCAAAGTTTCTGGACAGTCATGCTCGGCCGAGGCATATGCCTTGCTCGGCCGAGCAAAATGATTGACACGCCGTGCAGTTCAAGTGACACGGTCGTGCAGCTAGGCAAAAAGTCTTTGGACATCTTTGCTTGGCCGAGCGAGTCCCTTGACTCGGCCGAGCAGTTCCTGAACTGGTGTCATTTCAAACTGAAAAGACACAATGGTTGGCTAAAGTCATGGCTATTGATTATACCCTTTAACTGATACCTTTTCATCTGTATATATACAGAGTTTGATCTCTTTTGTACACACAAGAAAACATAAGAGTGATACAACAACGAAAACTCAAAGCAATTCTCAAGTTTAGATTTGTCTTCTTTGCCTAGAAACAAATTGTGTGATTGTCTTATCCCAATAGAGATTTCGTGTAACCCAGGCAATAAGGGTCGAAATACTTTATTCGGAAAGTGGATTATACACGATTCAATCATATATCCGGCCTTGTTATCAAGATCGAGACCCTATATCCCCCAACAATCTATACCTTTCTTCCCATCCTATAGGCAAAATGTTGATGCAATTTGATAGGGAAGTCATAGACAGCCAATTTTGCTTGATTATTGATACGGCAAATTTTCATATCTGGATATCTATTATCATTTTGTGAATAATAAAACTTACGACTTGCAACTGTTAGTTGTAGGAGAAGTTGGTGAAGGAAAAGAAGGAAAAAGATGTTGCCATTGCATTACTTGCAGAAGAGGAGAGGTTAAAGAACATTTCAGAAGCCAATATGAGAAGAGAGCAGGCAGCATTTCGCCAAAGGTTGGAGAGGAACCATCTGCTTCGCAAGGATGATCTGTGTAGACTTGAAGAAGAGCTGGCAAAGCTTCAGATCCCCTTTTGCCGGAAAAATTTGAATAACCCCTTTGGCTTTGGTAAATTTAACTTTGTGAGAGAAAGTATTACGTGTGCAACTATTGATTGTAGAAAAGTTGGCAGAGAAATGAAGGAAAAAGAAATTACTACTTCACTAGTCGCCAAAGGTTGGAGAGGAACCATAAATTTTCTTCTCAAATATTTCTCTCTAATATTTTTCTTCTTAATTCTTCTCCACTCTAAAATATCTCTCTCAAATAATTTCTCAAATTTCTCTCTCAAATATTTCCTCTCTCGGCCAAACTCAAAATTTTATTCTCAAATATTTCTTCCTCACAAATATTTCTATCCTTAAATTTTATTCTTATTCTTTCCCTCGTTATATTTTCTCCTTATTCTTATTCTTCTTCTTTACAAATATTTCTCTCAGTTTTTTTCTCCTTCCTAAAATATAATGCCTCCTCCAAAATCCTGACACAACCTCCGGTGAAATCACACAGCTCGATGATATCTTCATAACGCTGCTGACCAAGCTTGCCTTCACGGAATTATTTCCAAGATTGGACTCTCCTACTTGTTGTCTATCTTGTGGGGGCTTGATAGAGATTCACAAAATATATCTTCTACTTAGATTATGATTCTCATGTATATCCCTTCCTTATTGTGGATTGTTCATATCTTTATTATTATTTTTTATTTTTTGTATTGATCTCATACCATAGTTGGTTAACACTCTTGTATATAAATACTTGTGTTATCAATAATACAATGTGATCTTTTCACAAGGAAAAGAGGGAATTACATATGATAAAATTCACCACATCAGTGATCGTTTCCGAAAATATGTGTCATAGGTGGTAATTTTTGTTAGGACGAGGGACGATTTGGTTATTGCCCCAAACATGTAAAAGGAATAACACTATGCCTGCTACGGATTGCAACTATGAAAAATGGAAACAGATCCCAATTTGATGATTTTAGTCTTTAGAAAACTATAGCTGCTATGGATTGCAACTCAATTCATGTCAATCGATTTATTTTGATCTCTTCTCACTCTTGTCTGTGATCCATGCTCAGTTCAATTTGTCTATCTCTCTTTATGCTCAAGAATTATAGTGGAGATCGTTATGTAGTAGTTAAATAATGATGCAAATTCAGGTTAATTCTTATGGATTGTGAAGATTGATGTTTTGGACTGTTGCAGCAGAAGCAACACCAGTTCCAACAGCGTTAGCGGAGTGGCCAGAGCTCAGCCTCCCAGAATTTTCTACATTCAGATGGTGGTAGTCCTAATTTTGGTAGTTATCAATTATTGACATTATTGATATACCAATGGTGAAGGGGAGCGTTGGTGGTGTTGACCTTAAGGTCATGGGTTCAAGTACTAGAAGCAGCCTCTTGCATTAATGCAGCGGAAGGTTTGCCTACATTTCACCCTTGTGGTGGGCACCATTCCCGGACCCTCGCTGCGCGAGGATGCCTTTTACACCGGGTTTCCCCCTTTGATTGATTCACTAATGTTCTATTTTTGACTTTCCCTACCAGATTTTGCAGATGGATAATTTCTGTTGGTTAACGCAATTTTTCAACAAATAACGACTGTTGCCGATGGATTTTTCCATTTAAAGTAGTGTTACTCTTTGAAACACGATTTGATGTTAACAATTGTAGTATTGAATGCTGGCCTTTCAAGCATTTTGTGAAAAGATAAACAGGCTTTCTTTTCTAAACCGGGAGATAGGATAGAATGAGCTTGGGGAAATGGACAATATGGGCTTGTTCAAACTACTTTCAATGCTCATTTACGCCCGTAAGCAAAACGGGGTAACCAATACCGGCCCACTAGTGTTAGCTTCTCATTTACCTTATTTATATCGTAAAACTTTCATTTTTCCACCTAAGCCTTTATTTGACGTGTTCTGAATATTTCTGTTTGGTAAGTATTTTATACTTTTAACTTGATCCATTTCTTTCCATGTCAATATGTGTGTGTTTTTTTTTTTTCCAGATTTCATGTACCACTTTGTGTATCACACCCTGTGTCACATGAAATCTTGTGGTTTAATTATTTTGCGAGTTCAAGTATAACATCTCAGAGCTGCTAGATCGGTGTGGTACAGAGGGGTATAAAAAAGAATTTAGCGTTTGGGCATTTGAAGTGATTTATCCATTGATTTATCTTTCTGAATTAATGTTCTTCAGATTTGGATAGAGACAAATTGAAGAAGGTTGAATTTTGATTATCTTGGTAGAAACATTGGAAATTATGATTTAAATCTATGCCTTTGCATTGCTGGATCTATTGAAATCTCATGATATGATAGCTCGATTAAGATGCATGTGCATTTACTCACGCGTTAATGAATCTGGAAAGTGAATGCTGAATGGATTTTTAATTACCTATTATTTCTATTTACACATTATTTGTTAGTTACTTTCTCATTTTCTATCTACAATGACTGGTTTCTCTTTGTCCCTCTCTCTCTCTCTCTATGATCGTGTGCAGGAATTCAAACGAAGGCAAGAGCTGTGCACAAACCTTCATCGGCAAACCTTTGGAAGGAATTTCAGCTTTCCGTACAAACACAGTCCTACCATCACCAAAATTATTTGGTACAAGGTAGTTTTCCTGATCCAACCCAAACTGCATAGCTACGTGGTGAGGGAGGTACTGCTGGATGCTACCATTTTTCCTACTAGCTCGCACACCCTTAAACCTCTAGTAAATGGCTCCATTTCAGTTAAGAATACTCGAGCATCCTCAGAGCGTAATATGGTATTACATGGATCCTCAAGGACACACACAAGGCCCCTTTCCAATGACGGCCTTAAAAGCATGGTATGATGCGCATTATTTCCAGCCGGACTTTAAGGTATGGAAAAGAGGTCAAATGCCTGGTCAAGCTATTTTATTGCGTGATTTATTACGTAATATGTTTTCCAGCTAGTGAGAGACAAAAAAAGTGTACATCTTATGGTTAGAATGTATCCTATTGAGTTTTGTTAGCATGTCTGTGGCAATGGTTTCTGGAGTACTTAGTGAACTTCATTATATTCATCAGAAACAAAGAGAGTCATTTTTAAATGCTTTAATTCTCTAGTCTTAAAATTAGTACTTTGTATTAAGGATATTACGGAATCTCCTCCAAAAGTTTCCTAAAGTTACTTGTTTGACTTTCTCTAGATTATTCCTTGTCAATATCCTCATATATTTATATTAGGCAACTAAATATTTGTATTATGATTAGAATAAGGAAACTCCTTCTCCTTATTAGAATAGGACTCATTTTCCTTATTAGAATAGGACTCTCTCTTGTATATATATTAAGAGTTTGTGAATAAACAACCTAAGGATTTTCCAATTCTCACATGGTATCAGAGCATTAAGATTCAACCCCCCCTTCCCCTAAAACCCCCTCAATTTCGGCACCCCCCATCCCTGCAATGGTCGGAGCTTCCTCCACCATTCCAAACGCTTCCCATAAAGCCGTCGCTAAAACCGACGATGAACCGGCCAAACCGGCCACCACCACCTCTATCCCCAACCTGGCAGCCATAACTTGGTTTCACCAAGATCGCCCCATTATTGGGTCTTTCATAGGAACCTTAGATCCCACCATTACTCCCCTAGTCCACCAATCCACCCTCACCACCGCCCTCACCGGCCAAACTCGTCCATCACCCACCCGTAACTCTTACCACACCACCAATCCCTCCCCACCCTCTAGCTCGACCTCCCCACCCCTCCCCTTTAAGGGTAAATGCCAATACTGTCATAACATTGGCCATGTCTTCTCCCAATGTCGCCAATTTAAGCGTGACCACCCCACCGTAAACTCTCCCCCCTTCCATCACCAAAACCGAAACCCACAACCTAACCACCAAGCCCACACCGCCGCCTATCACAACCACTCTTCTCCTCCTTCTTGGCTTACCGATAGTGGTGCAACCAATCAAATCACAAACAACCTTTCCAACCTTGCCATACATACACCCTACAATGGCAGTGATGACGTCATTATCGGAGACGGTTCTTCCCTTCCCATATCCCACATAGGTTCTTTCTCTCTCTCCACGCCCTCTTCTCTCCTTCAATTCAATAATGTCTTACATGTTCCTCTTATTACTCGTAACATTCTATCTGTGTCTCAATTCTGTCGTGACAACAATGCTATCACTGAATTCTCCCCCTCCTCCTTTCTTATTAAAGATCAAGCCACGAGTCAAAATCTCATCCATGGAAACCTTGAGGACGGCGTCTACATCTGGCACCCTCCGCCAATTCAAGCTCACTCAAACTCCCTTTCTTTACAACTATGGCATCATAGATTAGGACATCCCGCTTCCCCCATCCTTAGTTTATTACGTAGCATGTTCAGTTTATCCATCTCCTCTAATCTACCTCCATGCAATTCTTGTTTTATTAATAAAAGCCACAAGCTACCTTTTGCAACCTCTACTCTTATTTCACCCGCGCGATCGCCCCCTCCTCCCAGCAGCACTGTTCCCCCTCCCACCCGTACCATTACTACCCGGCTGTCCCATGGAATTACTAAACCCAACCCCAAATATGCCAACATATCCTACCTCCCTTCTCCCACAAGCCTACCCACAACCACCAAACAAGCTCTCTCTATCCCACACTGGCGCAAAGCCATGATTGAGGAATTTCAGGCTCTCACTCGAAATAATACCTGGAATTTAGTTCCCCCTGCCATAGCCCACAACATTGTCGGATGCAAATGGGTCTTTCGCATCAAGTACAACCCTGACAATACAATTCAGAAATACAACGCTCGGCTTGTAGCCAAGGGCTTTCACCAACAACCCGGTGTTGATTACATTGTCAAACCCGCTACTGTCAGGCTCCTTCTCTCCCTTGCCACAACCAACCGCTGGCCTCTCCGCCAGCTTGATGTCAACAACGCCTTTCTTCAAGGCTCACTCTCTGAATCCGTGTTTATGACACAACCCCACGGCTTTGAGGACTCCACTAACCTCTCTCACGTTTGTCATATCTCTAAAGCCATCTATGGTCTCAAACAAGCACCTCGAGCTTGGTTCCAAGAACTCAAAACCTACCTCACCACTTATGGCTTTCACCCCTCCTTAGCCGATCCCTCCCTCTTTATATTCAACAAAACACCAACCCCAATATTTCTTTTGGTTTATGTTGATGACATTATTGTCACCGGACCGTCTCCCATGCTCCTTCAGTCATTCATAACTAGCTTGTCCAAGCGTTTCTCTCTCAAGGATCTTGGTCCTCTGTCATATTTCATGGGTGTATAGGTTGTCCCAAACAAAAATGGTATCCTCCTCTCCCAAACAAAATACATCCATGATCTTCTCACCCGTCACAACATGATTGACTGTAAACCACTCCCCACCCCTATGGTCACATCACCACCCCTTGTGAGATCTACTACCACTCCCACTATTGAACCTACTTCCTATCGTGCTATTGTTGGAGGTCTTCAATACTTGTCATTTACTCGCCTTGACATTGCCTTCTCAGTGAACAAACTTGCACAGTTCATGCAAAATCCCCAATCATCTCACTGGGTTGCTCTCAAGCGGCTCCTCCGCTACCTTCATGGCACTATGCACTTGGGTCTCCAGATTTACTCTGCGTCTCCCCCCTCTCTTCATGCATTTTGTGATGCCGATTGGGCTGGTGACGAGGATGATTTTGTATCCACCTCTGGTTTTTTTGTTTACTTCGAGCGTAACCCGGTTACTTGGTCATCCCGCAAGCAACGTGCTCTTGCCCGCTCTACCACTGAGGCCGAGTTTCGTGCCATTGCTGACACCACTGCTGAGATTACTTGGGTTCGGAACCTGCTTATTGAGCTTGGTATTTCACTTACTTCTCCGCCTGTTTTATATTGTGACAACTTTGGTGCCACAACTTATTCAGCAAACCCGGTTTTTCACTCTCGGATGAAGCATGTGGCTCTCTCGTTTCATTTAGTCCGTGAACAGGTTCAGTCTGGCTCTCTCCGTGTGCAGCACATTTCTGGTAATGACCAACTTGCTGATGTTCTAACGAAACCACTATATCTTTTTATTACGTAATATGTTTTCCAGCTAGTGAGAGACAGAAAAAGTGTATATCTTATGGTTACAATGTATCCTATTGAGTTTTGTTAGCATGTCTGTGGCAATGGTTTCTGGAGTACTTAGTGAACTTCATTATATTCATCAAAAACAAAGAGAGTCATTTTTAAATGCTTTAATTCTCTAGTCTTAAAATTAGTACATTGTAGGTGTACGTTCCTGAAGCATTTGCCAGAATTGCCTCTACTCAGAAACCTTTACTCTTTCAATTAAATATAATATTTGTTTGGTTGAATTCTTCCCATTCTTGTAGGCTACCTGTTTATTTTTACAAGCATAAACTCCATTTAGGAATTTTTAGCAACTTTGATCCCCAAGTATTTTATTTCAAATGTAAATAGACACTTGCTTACAGTGGTCATCACAAATGAACATTTCTCGATATTTTTATGTTATTCTTTAAATTCTTTTTCTCAGTTCCCTTTGTCAAAACAAACCATTGTTTATTTATTTTTTCTTGAACTATGGATATTTGGAAAATGTACTCCTCTGAGAGAGTTACGTGCCAATTTTATTGTGAATTTTATGAGATACTTTGTTACACTTGTTTACCCCAAATTAATAGACCACTTGGCTGTATGACATGCAAATTGTGCACGCAATTTCTCCAGCTTGTATACTTATAATTATTAACTTGTTGATTTCAGTTGACTATCATGGCTGGCTCCGGTAAAGGCAAGCACAAGAAGGGTAAAAAATAGTCCAAGTCAAGAATGGACAATGTTAACAGCCTGGGACGTCCAACTATGATCCTAATGTAAAATATGACAACATGAGCTTTGTTAAGAATCCCAAGGACAGGAATTCACATGTGGAATCTGAATTGAAGATGGGCATGAGTGGATGGGAAAACAACAATGAACGTCCATTAATTAACGCAGTTGCCAACCGCAAAATCTAAAAACTATGCTATTCTAGTCAATACTTTTAAAAGTGTGACATTTTGGGAAATACTTTTTGAAACAGTGTCATTTTGGGAAAAAAATTCTCCAGATGGACAAGAGAGGCCATCCACTTGCAATCCTTAATACCATAACAGGTTATTAATATTAGCCGAGATATTCAGAGTATTAACCAAGATTTTATCTGTGGTTAATGTTCAGTTCACTTACTTGTTTGTATTATAGGTTCATTGTATAGATAGATTAGTTTGGTGGTTGTATATATTCTATGTATTAGTGTATCTTAGATTAGAGTCTGTGTATATATACATGTGTACTCAGTATGGAATAGATCATCAAGGAATGCTTCTTGATGCGGACACAATTGCGGAGTCATTTTTGGAGTCGTTTGAGCGTCAACGCGGAAACGGGCGTAACTTTTGATTCCGGAGGAGTTACGGGACGCACAGCATATCAAAACGACCGTCTCGACGAGAGGAACAAGATTCATGGGCGAAGCCCCATGAGCAGGCCAAAAAAAGGCCGAAAAATGCTTCTAAAGGCCTCAAAAGGCCCGACGAAGCTTTCTATCCGTTTTTTCCTAGTTTTGGACATTTTCGTCTTTTGAACTGTTTTAGGGTTTTTCAAATTAGGGTTGCAGCCGTCTTATTTATACCTTGTTTTAGGGTTTGAAACGCAGTTTTGACATTTTATGAATTGAATTCATTCTCTTTCAATTTTCTCGAGCGAAAATTGTTGATTGATTGTTGAGTTCCTCGAGCAGAATTCATCAATTAGTCTCTATCCAAGTCTTCCGCTACGTCACTTCTCCAATACATTGTTTTCTCTCCACTGCATAATTCCTATATGGTATCAGCCTAATCAGTCGATCCATCAGGCATACCTTCTTCTTTCTTCTTGCTTTTCTTTTCTTTACCCAAACATGTCTAATACCACAGATATGACACCATGCTCCGGCTCAACCAACCAAAATTCCCCAGCCAATTCTCTTCCAATCTTCTATAATCCAACTTCTATCATGGGCCAGTCCTAACTGACAAAAGAAAACTATGTCAATTGGAGCACCTTGTTCAAAACACTTCTCCGTACCCATAACCTTCTCTTCGTTATTGACCCCGTCCAACCAGCAGCAACCCTTGCAGACGGCTCCGTTAATCCCCAAAACGCCATATGGAGGAGTGCCAGTAATCTGGTTTGTGGATGGATTAAGGGCACGGTAACACCCGCCGTGCAGCCTTATCTAAATTCGAGTGTTACGGCACCGGAAGCTTGGGCCGTCTTGGCCAAGCGATTTGGGGCAACATCTGTTCTTCAGATTGAAACCCTAAAAGAAAAATTGCATGATCTTAAGAAGGCATCTGACACCTCAATTTCAGATTACCTTCTCCGTGCATCTCAAATTGCCAACACCCTTACAGCCGCCGGTGACCCAGTTGACGATGACGTGCTTATTCAGCGTCTCTGTGGTGGATTGGGTACAAGGAATTCCTCACCTCTGCTGCTGCAATTAACGTTCGTAACCCTCTTACTATGGATATATTGACGGATTTGTTACTTAAGGAAGAGATGTTACTCCAGAAATTCGCAGCTCCACCAGTTCAGACTTCGGCACTGTTGGCGGATGCACCAGCTCGGTCCGTTCCTTCTGAAGCGCACTATGCTGGTAGTAGTGGTCGTCGTGGCCAGAATCGTGGTGGTGGACAGAATCGTGGAGGTCGCGGCAGGAATAGAGGTAATCGAAATGGTGGTGGTAACAATCGGGGCATTGGAACAACAACCAAGGAAATTGGAACAGCAAAGGAAATTGGAATGCCAACAATAATTCTTCTGTTGATCGTGGAAATAGTAGAGGCTGGGGTCGTGGGTCCCCAAGTGCAGCAAGGCGTGGGGGTAACTATGGCAATAATGGATGTGTTATTCTCCCTACACCAAATATTGAGTGCCAGTGGTGTTTTCAAATGGGACATGGTGCTCGTGATTGTCAGGATAATGCTGCATATATGGCCTACTCGGAGCCGTACATCCTTGATTCCGGTGCTACGAATCACATGACTGTTGATCCGACCTCCTTCTCCGGATCTTATCCATACTCAGGTAAAGATGTAGTTACTGTTGGTAATGGCTCTAAGTTAAAAATCTCTAGCATTGGTAATTCTTCTGTTCATGTCAATAATCTCTCCTTTGATCTTCGTAATATATTATATGTTCCTAGTATTCACAAACCTTTATTATCCATTTGTCAATTTTCTAAGGATAATAATTGCTTTTTTGAACTTGACTCGTGTGGTTTTCGTGTCAAGGATATTCGGATGAAGGAGACTCTCATTACTGGCAGTAATTCCGGCGGTTTATACAAACTTTCTTTCAATTCCAAGTCGCATAATAATCCTGTTGCACTCCTTGGCGAACGTTCGAGTCAAGATATTTGGCATGCCCGCTTGGGTCATCCGTCAACTCCTATTTTCTAAGTTTTGTGTCATCAGTTTAGTTTAACTTTGATTCATAAAATTAATGAACAACATTGTTGTCATTGGTGTCCCTTAGGGAAGTCTAGCAAGTTGTCTTTTTCTCCTAGAACTTTTAATGCATTGATTCCCCTTGATATGCTACATTTAGAAGTTTGGGGTCCTGCCCCCGTTTTATCTATGAATGGTTTTCGTTATTATATTTCTATAGTTGATAATTATTCTCGTTTTGTATGGCTTTTTCCTATGACTCATAAATCTGATGTTACCATTATTTTCACTACTTTTAAAACTCAGATTGAAAACCAGTTATCTCGTCGTATTTCTGCTATACACACAATCAATACTATACAAACTGATGGTGGGGGTGAATTTACAAGTCGGGTTTTTACCTCCTTTCTCCAAAAAGCTGGTATTCATCACCAAATTACGTGTCCCTACACTCCAGAACAAAATGGTGTAGTGGAACGTAAACATCGTCATATTGTAGAAATGGGGTTGTGTCTTATGGCTAAAGCCAAAGTTCCATTTAAATTTTGGCTTGAAGCATTCAATACCACTGTTCATCTCATAAACAGACTTCCAATGCGTCAACATAAATTTCTGTCTCCTTATCAAAAACTGTGGAAGCGAAAACCTGATTACCGTTTTCTAAAAGTTTTTGGTTGTTCTTGTTTTCCTCATGTCGTTCCTACCAATGCTCAAAAACTTATGCCAAAACCAATTCACTGCATCTTTCTTGGTTATGACAATTCGCGTAAAGGTTATCGTTGCTTGGACTTAATTAATGGCAAAGTTTATTTATCCAGACATGTGGTATTTGATGAGTCTAATTTTCCTTGGAAAGACAGCGATACAAATAAATTGTTAACAGGTGATAACGGAGCACATTTTGGTCCTTATGTTCACTTGGACTATCATGTAGCTGCTTCAAGCTCATCCGACTCATCTTCCAATTTTAATGCAAAGACCAATTGTTGGGCCTTCACCGAATCTAGCTTCTCGCCCGGCCTATCTCTCTCTCCTAGACCCCATCACTTGCTTGGGCCTCCCCACTCGGCCGGGTCCCGCTCCAGTCAGCCTTAACTCCAACTCAATCCAAGCCATTATTCAATAATAGCCCGGTGCCTCTGCAGCTTCCGAATCTGTCACCAGCAGCCTCGCTGTTCCGCCAGTGCATCCGAGACCCCATCCGGTTCTCTAAATACTCGTGTTACCCCCGGGACAAACAATGTGCATAATAGTTCTTCTTCTAGTGCGGATACGCTAATCCATCAAATTCAAACTCCGACACCGGCAGCCTTCATCTCCTCCTCCTCTTCATTATAAAGCAGTATCTGAACTTCTTGCTGAGACTTCTCCGTATTCTTTACCGTCTGCTTTAGTTGCTATTCAAAATGATCCGCTCTCTTATGAGCCATGAACATTCAAACAAGCTTCTAAATTTCTTCATTGGCACACTGCAATGGAGGAAGAACTCTCAGCTTTACACAAAAATCAAACATGGTCCCTTGTGCCATACCAACCACAAATGAATGTAGTTGGGTGTCGTTGGATTTTTAAAGTGAAACGCAAAGCAGATGGCTCAATTGAACGACATAAAGCCCGGTTAGTTGCTCAAGGGTTCACTCAACAAGCCGGCCTTGATTATGACGAGACTTTCAGCCCGATTGTAAAGCCTACCATCCGCACAGTATTGACAGTTGCTCATTCTCGCAGCTAAGATATTAAACAATTGGATGTTCGTAATGCATTTCTTAATGGAGTCCTTAACGAAGAGGTGTACATGATGCAACCTCCTACCTTTAGTGATCCCTCTCGTCCGGATTATGTACGCAAGCTTCACAAAGCTCTCTACGGTTTGAAACAGTCTCCTCGTGCGTGGTTTCAGCGACTTCACGAGTTTCTTCTCCGTCATAACTTCTTCAATAGCCGTTCGGATTCTTCGTTATTTATTCGGCACACCTCAGACTCCAGCACTATTATTCTCGTATACATGGATGACATCATTATTACCGGATCTTCTTCATCTGTTGTTTCCTCGGTTATTGATGACATTCGTGCCACGTTCGATAGTCGTCGTCTTGGTGACTTGAGATTTTTCTTGGGCCTTGAGGCCTCTCGAGCTGGGACTATGCTGTAGCTGTGTCAGAAACGATATGCCCTGGATCTCCTTGATCGTTTTAACATGTCTGCCTGCAAACCGACATCCACTCCCTCAGCTCCTCATTCTCGGCTTTCTGCCCAAGATGGTGAACCGTTGTCGGATCCAACTGCATTTCGGAGTATTGTTGGCAGATTACAATATCTCACACTCACACGTCCTGATATTTCCTTCTCAGTGAATCAGGTATGTCAGTGTATGCACCAGCCTCGCTCCACTCATCTTGTCGCAGCCAAACGAATCCTTCGATTCGTTAAGGGAACACTCCAGTTCGGTTTATCCTTTTATCGTTCTTCAAACTTCTCTATTAGTGCATACTCGGATGTCGATTGGGCTAGTGATCCTGATGATCGGCGGTCAACTACTCGTGCGTGTATTTTCATAGGCCCCAATCTTGTTTCCTGGACTGCAAAGAAACAATCGATAGTTTCACGTTCCAGCAGTGAAGCCGAGTATGGCGCTATTGCTAATACTACCGCAGGGTTACGATAGTTCTCTTATTTGTTTCGGGAATTACATATTCCCTTTTATCCTCCGTTCCTATTTTGTGATAATATTTCGGCTTTACATAACGCTCAAAATCCATTGTGTCATGCTTGTACCCGTCATATCGAAATTGATTATCATTTTGTTCGAGAGTTGGTCACTCGTGGGTTTCTTCAACTTAGATATGTTTCTTCTGAGGATCAACTAGCCGATGTGTTTACAAAAGGATTATCTAAACCACGTTTTCAGGCTCTTTCTACCAAGCTCCACCTCCCTTACGGCCGTCTCGCTTGAGGGGGGTATTAGCCGAGATATTCTGAGTGTTAACCAAGATTTTATATGTGGTTAATGTTCAGTTCACTTACCTGTTTGTATTATAGGTTCATTGTATAGATAGATTAGTTTGGTGGCTGTATATATTCTATGTATTAGTGTATCTTAGATTAGAGTCTGTGTATATATACATGTGTACTCAGTATGGAATAGATCATCAAGGAATGCTTCTCCAATACATTGTTTTCTCTCCGCTGCATAATTCCTATAATTAACTGTGTCTTAAAAACTGAAGACCCTGGCATCCCGTGTAATGATGACATTTTTCTACTCATATGTATATAAGAAAGCATGTTCTGACCTGTTTACTTTGGCTTACAGACTCTAGACAACTGGAATGCAAACAAAGGAAAGAGCTGTACACATAACTCTAGTGGAGAGAAGGGGAAGGAATACATCTTTGGTCAAGGGCAGTTTTCCGTACAAGCACTTCCCTACTATCACCACAATTGTGTTGGTCAAGGGCTGTTTTGTGGCAGAACGGGTCCGGTGCAGAAAACAACGGTCTTGAGGGGGACAGGAAGAGAAATTATCTAGATGCTAGAAGATGTCGAAAATTTGGTTCTCTGGTGTTGTATAAAAGAGGAGACTATTCCCGTTTACTCCTATAGACGATACATGCATTAGGTTGGAACAAATGTGCTCCCTCACTGTAAGTACCCCAATCTGGATAGCTCTCCATCCAAGCATACGGAAAAAACCAAGGGCGAACTTCCGGAGGTCATAACTCCTTCATACGAAATCCGATTGAGTCGTGCCACATATGGTTGAAAAGCTCTCGACGAGAACTATGGAAGTGGTAGGTTGAGTCGTGCGACGCAACTAGCCAGGGGACATAAAAATTACAAAATCCCCTTAAAGTCCACGAGATTCCCTTAAATCCCGGATAACCAAAAATCTGGTAATGGTTGACAGTGTCGTGCGACACAACTAGCCAGAATATGGACCCTATAAATAGAGGGCTTCACCCCTCATAATTTACACACTTCCCTCTTCTCCTCTCTCCCCTAGCCTTCAGGCAGCCCTTCTAAGACCCTTCGGGGCAATCCCGGTCCCTTTCGGTTCCCTCCGGGGCCTTCCGAGCTCCCTCGCGGTGCTCCGAAGCCCTGCCGAGCACTACCGAGCGCTCCCGAGATGCTCCCGCGCTACCCCGAGGCACTCTCGAGGTATTCTGAGGCCCCTCGTGGTACTCCGAAGCCTTGCCAGGTCCATCCCGAGGCGTTCCGGCCCTTTCCGAGCTCAACCGACAATCCCGACGCACGCCGAAACTCTACCCGAGCACAACCGACGATCCCAACGCACGATGAACCTCTGCCCGAGTCCAGTCAATGAACCCTGCAATCCCAACGCACGCCGAAACTCTGCCCCAGTGCACACCTGACAATCCCGAGGCACGCCGAAGCTCTGTCCGCAGACCACCGGCACATCCCAGAGCAATCCCGATCTATCCCGAAATACTATTCCATCCTCAAACACTATTTCCCAGCGGAAGACAGACACGAACCAACATTGGTAAGGCTTCCTTCCTACACTATTTCAATACATTTTAATACGTAGTGTACAATGTAGACATCTGATACAGCATACATTTTTAAAAAGCACACACACACACACAACATTTAAAGAAAGAAGGGGTACCGAAAGACTCATTTTTACAAGACGACTCGGGTGAGCTCTAATATTCTAATATTCTCTTCCCGAGGAGTAACGTGACCTCCGAACTCAAAAATCTCATTACACAACAACAATTTTTAAACTGATGCCTTTTCTCAATGTTTTAGGCTAAATCAAAATGGCGTGGCAACTCTACAAGCAAAACACAGCGAGACACCTCCTCGACCAACACGCAAAGTGAGATGCCGAGGCCCGCGCGCGAGCCGGATCCGGGTAATTTCAGTTGGCGACTTCGCTGGGGATATTCCAACAAATGTTTACCCAAAACATTCAAATGTTTGGTCAAGTTAATGAGATATATGGCCATGTAAATGATTTGAGGGGAAATATGGACAGCTTGAGGGGTGATGTTCAGAATTTGAGGGGAGATGTACAAGGATTAAGGGGGGATATTCACGGTATGAGGGAGACCCTAGAATGGTTTGATTTTGTGTATAACTATGAAGCATCCCATTGGCCGGACTTTCCACCTCCACCACCACCATTTTAGTAAGTTTTTCTTTACCCTCCCCTTTTTCCCATATCCTTAAAACATTGAGGACAATGTTTGCCTCAAGTGTGGGGGGTACTTACTTATCTTTATTTGCTTTTTAGTTTAGATTTTTTCTTTCTTTTAGCTTAGGTTGCATTTCTTTTTAATTATGTATGCATCTAGTTTATAAAAAAATAAAATCCCTATGATTGCTCATGTTTATACTTGCAAATTGCCTTAGGATAAAGTCTTCCCTTTCCTTTTCTTATTTTCTATAAACTTATAATCATTAGAAAAGAACTTAGGGATACTTTTTAGGAAGTAATTAAGGCATCATAAATTAGTATAGCATTATATAGGATTTTGTTAAGGAAAAACTTTGTTTAGATTAGTTGAGTTCTTTTCGATCATCTTAAATCTCTTGGTTGTTTAAAAATTTGTGAAAAATTATGAGTTGTTTCTTCAAATTTTACATTTTAAAAAAAAATTGATTTTTATTCCCTCCTTAGGAATATTCATATTGTTTTGCATCTTTTTGAATCACAACCCTTCATAAAAATCCATCTTTTCATTTCCACTATTTGAATCAATGCAACAAAATTTAATATTAATAATCAAAAAGCCTCTATTATTTCCGTAAGTAACTCGGGGCACGGCGTTCGCTGCGACAATGCACTCTTGCCAAAATGGAAATAATAATAAGCATTTTTTATCTAAGTATTAGGCACATGGGGTTCGCAGCCACAATGTATCCTACTTGAAAGGGTCAAAATCACTTAAGTCTTAATATAACACGTTAAAGCAAGATAAATTTGTAGCCTTGATAAATTTTTCAACTATCATCATCCATCTCCATCTTTGTGATTCAAAAGTGTATGTCAAATTCCCATGAATACTTCTAACTTGTGAATAAATGATCATTATTAAAAAAGTGTACATTTCAAGCAAATATTCTTTTTCACAAAAATACTCTTAAGAATGAAAATATCTTTATACCAAGCTTATGATCCAAAGATTCATCCTTCTCAACATTTTGCTTTGCTTAGTCAAATTCTATTTATGTTATAATGAATTTTTGTTCTCAAGGTTACTCTCTTAAAAATCTTCCTAAAGCCTATTTCTAAATAATCTCTAAGGTTATAAGAAAAGATTTGAAAAACTAGATAAAGACAATATCTTCATAGCAAAAAGGCTTGTAGCACTCATTTATTTTCTGAGGGATATACTTTGTCAATTAATCTTCTTCTCCACTTCTACATTTTTATCCAAAACTTTCTTAGGGACAAGCAAGGTTTAAGTGTGGGGGAGTTGATAAGTGGCATTTTATAGGCATTTATAGTAGAATATTCGCTTCATATAACTTAGTTTTAGTACACTTTTAGTTCATTTTATTATCATATTTGTAGATATTATGCTTGGTGCTATGTTTTTGATTGAAACAGGAATCCGGGGCAATATCCATAGGAAAAGGAGCTTAAAAGTGGATTAAAATAAAGCAGAACATAAAGGGGTGCAAAAGAGGAACATGTTTATTAAAGAAAAGAAAGATCTGAGCAATCCAGGTGTTGCACGGCCGTGTCTTCATTCTGGAGCGGCCGTGGAAAGGAAGCCAGAGCGGCCGTGCAGCATAAATTGGAGCGGCCGTGCAGATTTACCAGTTTGAATTGGAATTTGGCGCCAAGGCTAGAGCGTCCGTGCAAGTCACAATGCACGGTCGTGCACTTACTGTTCCAGATTCAGAAAGGCACCTTTTCACCTGAAGCTTTTTGTAGAGATGTGACCCTTAGCATAGATGTCTATATAAAGAAACCTTTGTACTCAGTTTTAATCATCCAGGAGGATCTTATTATACTTTGAATAGATAGAAAATATACTCAACCAACATTATGCAAAATATTCAAAGTTTATCGATTATTAGTGACAAGTTCTTCTACATCTTTGATGATTGTGAATGCAATACAAGATTTCATCCAGCCTTTGTTTCTTCTGCAATTATGAGAATAAGTATTTCTTTCCTTATTCATCTTCTTATGTTTACTTATTGTTCTTTTATTATGTCCAATGGCTTGCGAGTAATCCTCCATTTCTTGGAGTTGGAACTCAATAATTTATAATTCATGCTTCCTCTTCATGTCAATTCAATTCTCTTCTTATTAATTGTAATACTTACAAATAGGGAGACGTCCTTAATTGTATAACCTTAGTTGATCAAGTGAAAAATCTTGATTAGTGGAATCCTAAAAATTGAACTAGGTCATTAATCACAAGCGTAGTTTAAAGACCTAGGGATGATCCTGTTGGACTTTAGTGTGGCTTCTCAAGAACTTAACAGAAAAACTGACGAAGAATTTAACGGAGATTGGGAAAACTAGAGAACAAGTCGAGTCTTGTATTATATACAATCTCCGTAAGAAGTTATTGCCCCGCTTAGGTGCTTACGGTTTAAATGGCAATCTTCTAGTAAGATAAAACGACTTATAAGTAAATGATAGGAGCACTCCAAATCAATTACTCTAACGAACAACACTATGTTTTGAACTTTGGACTTTGAAGGATTGAATGCAACAATATGCAATGATTTGGGTATGTTAATCTATCTTACTAGAGGGTAGGAAGGGTAGAAATACAGTATGAGTGAATTGAAATTCAGAGGGGGAAGTATTTAAAGAGAGTCAAAAGGTTTTGTGACTTTTCGCATGAAAGGGTGCAACCATTGTTTGAAACAGCACCAGGGCACGACTCGTGCCCCTTGGCACGAGTCGTGACCACGACTCGTTCCAATGCCTTCCACTCGTTTCCGACCGCTTGAGCCAAGTCCATTAAGGTCCATTCGTGCTCACGACTCGTGCTCGTAGTCCCCACTCGCTCGATCACCGTATTGCACAATTTCATCATCCAAAAACACAGTTTGAATCCAATTTGAACCAAATGATCAAATTGACCTTTTAACTAACTTCTTGTTAAGTTACAAAAGACTTTATCATTAATTCTCATTCACCCTAAATGGTTTTGAGACATTCAATGAGTTTAGTAATCTACAACAAATGTAGAATACAATTTGTAACTAGTTTCGTTAACATTTAACGAACTTCCGTTAGAAACTAGATCAACGTTAAGTTAGACTTAACTTTCCGTTATCCATTTCCAACAATCCCCCACATGAAAGAAAATTAATGCATGAATGCAATTTCGTCCAAAGTTCCGGCGAACTATTATTACATCGGGATAGATAGCTTGTGGCCTTGAATCTTCCCTAGTGAAATATTATCGGATATACTAGCCATTTGGTAGCGAGTCGCTTTGAACCAGTGACTGTCGGATGTATACCAAGACAATAATACTCACATAATAACAGCTCTAACAATTGTTGTTCTCACGTTTTGTCCATTTTGGCCCTGGACCGTATCTCATTCATAAGCGTTCATTTAGAGGCGGCCTAATTACCTCTCGCTTATATAGGTGATTCTCACTATAAGGAGTATCATGCACTACTCCACCCGTAGGTATAGAAATCATTAAAAGTTTTCTCAACTTATCCTTACCACTGCTGCATGTGCGTGTACTTGGATGTTCTGGGAATGAGTATTCAACAATCTCCAGGTTGATAAACCGAGTTGTTGTTTCCAAGTAACTCTACTAGAACTTATAACTTGGTTGTCTCATTGAACCAAGGGTCTGGGATCTCCATTTCTCAAGGTTGAGTGTCCGCTATAAGTTCTTTTGTTGTGGGTTTTAAACCCATTCCCCTTAACAGTTTATACAGTTGATCTCGATTTATACCTTTGGTAAACGGATCTGCTAGGTTATCACATGATTTCACATAATCAATAGTGATAACGCCATTCTTGATCAACTGTCTAATGGTATCTTGTCTACGACGAATATGTCTAGACTTACCATTGTACATACTATTATGTGCCCTTCCAATTGCTGATTGACTATCACAATGGATTAGTACAAAGAGCATGTGTTTGCTCCAACAAGGAATATCCTCCAGGAAGTTCTTAAGCCATTCTGCTTCTTCCCCATCTTTATTTAATGCGATAAACTCAGACTCCATCGTGGATCTGGCTATGCATGTCTGTTTGGAGGATTTCCATGACACTGCTCCTCCACCTATTGTGAATACATATCCACTCGTGGACTTAGAGTCTTTCGTGTCCGATATCCAATTGGCATCACAGTATCCTTCTAATACTGCTGGATATTTCTTGTAAAGTATCCCATGGTTTAATGTATACTTTAAATATATTAGTACTCTCATTAGTGCTTTCCAATGATCAGTACCAGGATTGCTTGTGAACCTACTTAGTTTGCTTACTGAATATGCAATGTCTGGACGTGTACAATTCGTTAAGTACATCAGACTACCAATTATTCTTGCATATTCCAGTTGAGAAACTGGTTCCCCTTTGTTCTTGGCTAAATGTAGAGCCAAGTCTACAGGTGTCTTAGCCGGAGGGTCATCAAAGATATTGAATTTCCGAAGAACATTCTCTAGGTAATGGGATTGTGAAAGAACTAATCCTTCAGATGTTCTAGAGATCTTTATTCCTAATATTACATCAGCTAATCCCATGTCTTTCATGTCAAAGTTCTTCTTTAACATGCCTTTGGTATTCATGATCAAATCATGATTACTTCCCATTATGAGCATGTCGTCTACATAAAGACAAACGATAACGAATGATTCAGATGTTCCTTTAATGTAGACACATTTGTCACATTCATTAATCTTGAATCCATTCGATAACATGGTTCTATCGAACTTCTCATGCCATTGTTTAGGTGCTTGTTTTAGTCCATACAAGGACTTTACAAGTTTACACACCTTTCGTTCTTTACCCGGAACCACGAACCCTTCGGGTTGTTCTATGTAAATTTCTTCATCAAGTTCTCCATTTAGGAAAGCAGTCTTCACATCCATTTGGTGTATCTCAAGATTATGCACTGCTGCAATAGTTATGAGAACACGAATTGATGTGATCCTTGTGACAGGGGAGTATGTATCGAAGAAATCATATCCCTCTTTCTGTCTAAAGCCTTTGGCAACTAGCCTAGCTTTGTACTTTTCGATTGATCCATCCGCCTTATATTTTCGTTTAAGGATCCATTTGCAACCTAATGGTTTGCAACCTGGAGGGAGATCAACTAATTCCCAAGTATTGTTGAGCATTATGGATTCTATTTCACTGTTAATGGCCTCTTTCCAGAACGAACTATCCGGACCGGATAAAGCTTCTTTAACAGTTGCTGGTTCGTTTTCTAACATGTAAGATAGAAAATCAGGACCAAAAGACTTTTCCACTCTTGTCCTTTTGCTACGTCTCGGTTCTTCATCTTCTATTTGAGAAGGACCGGTTGTAGACTCATATGTTCTCTTACTAGAACCTACATCTTTCCTGTCCTTAACTGGAAAAATGTTTTCAAAGAATACCGCATTCCTTGATTCTATTGTAGTTCCTACATGCATATCAGGAATGTCCGATTTGTGCACTATGAAACGGTAGGAACTACTATTGTTGGCATATCCAATAAAAACACAGTCAATGGTCTTTGGACCAATCTTGACTTGTTTAGGCTTAGGTACTTCAACCTTGGCCAAACACCCCCACACTTTAAGGTATTTAAAACATGGCCTACGATTATGCCACAATTCATAGGGCATTTTATCAATACCTTTCTTGGGTATTTTATTAAGAACATAATTAGAAGTGAGTATTGCTTCCCCCCACAAGTTGTCGGGTAAGCCTGAACTTATCAAAAGCGCATTCATCATCTCTTTGAGAGTACGGTTTTTGCGTTCAGCAACTCCAATAGATTGAGGGGTATATGGAGCCGTTGTTTGATGAATTATGTCGGATTCCCAACATAGTCCTTCAAACGGTGCTTCATATTCTCCACCTCTATCACTTCTAATTTTCTTAATCTTCAAGTTAAGTTGATTCTCAACTTCTTTCTTATAAGTCTCAAAAGCCCCTAAGGCTTCATCCTTACTTCTTAAGAGATAAACATAGCAGTACTTAGTGCAATCATCTATAAATGCAATGAAGTACTTTTTACCTCCTCGAGTTTGCACATGTTTTAAATCACAAATGTCGGTGTGAATTAATTCAAGAGGAGTCGTGTTTCTTTCTATTGCATTAAAAGGCGACTTCGTCATTTTTGCCTCAACACAAACTTCGCACCTATTAGTCGAGTCAGATTTAGTCATTTGGATTAAATCTTGTCTCGCTAATTTCTTAATGGTGTCGAGGTTTACATGTCCTAATCTATTATGCCATAAATTAGAACTTTTCGACAAATAAACATAAGAAACACAATTTTTATTCATCGCACTTTGGCGGATCACAGTCATTACATTCATTTTAAAAAGGCCCTCCTCGAGGTAACCCTTTCCAAGAAACAAACCATTCTTGGTTAGTACAAATTTGTCGGATTCAAATACTAGTCTAAAACCGGCCTTACTAAGCAAAGCGCCGGACACCAAATTTTTACGGATGTCTGGAACATGCAGCATATCCAACAAGGTTACTTCTTTTTCGGAAGTCATCTTCAAAATCACGTTTCCAATGCCTTGAACATCGGAGGTCGCAGAATTCCCCATGTAGAGCTTTCTTCCGGAGATGGGAGTATAGGAGGAGAAACTCTCCTTGTTACCACAAATATGGCGGGTAGCACCGGTATCTATCCACCAAGCTTTTGGATTCTCCTCCAAATTTGCAACGTTGGCCTCAAAGATCATTGCTGCAAAGTCTAAGTCCATGTGGTCAACATTATTAGCCTCTTTCTTAGGAAGACGACAGTTCTTTGCTAAGTGGCCCGGTTTGCCACAATTATAGCATGACCCCTTGAACTTCTTAGATCCCTTCTTCTTCCCTTTCTTAGCATTCCCGGCAGTTTCGGAATGCTTTCTCTTTGTGCCACTTATGCTAGCCTCGGCGAGATAGACCTTAGCCTCCATCTTGCCCTTAGCAACCTTGGCCTCGTTGATTCTATTGTTCTCTTCAATTTGAAGACGAACAACAATATCTTCCAAGGACATCTCCTTGCATTTATGCTTGAGATAGTTCTTGAAATCCTTCCATGAAGGAGGCAACTTTTCAATGATAGAAGCCACCTTAAATGGATCATTCATGATCATTCCCTCGGCATCAAGCCCCTGTAGAATGATTTGGAATTCATCTATTTGAGTTGTTACCGATTTGGAATCGACCATCATGAAGTCAAGATACTTACTGACGACAAATTTCTTTGACCCGGCGTCTTCTATCTTGTACTTCCTTTCCAAGGTGTCCCACAACGCCTTGGCTAACTCGACGGTACTATACACATTGTATAGTGCATCGTCAAGTCCATTTAAGATGTAATTCTTACATAAAAAATTACCGTGAGCCCAAGCCTCCTTTGCCATTTGCCTTTGGGGGTCGGAATCACCATTTTCCACCGCCGGAGGATCTTCCTTTAAGAAGCGGTGCAAGCTTAGGGTGGTCAAGTAGAAGAGCATCTTCTGTTGCCATCTCTTGAAATCCACACCAGTGAATTTCGCGGGTTTTTCACCATGACCGACGTGATGTGGAGTAGGAGCGGGTGCAACATGGTTGAATGTAGCATCACCTTGAGAAGGAGGCGTAACATTCCCTTGACTGGATGAGGAGACATCTTTCTCATTTTCCATCTTTGAAGGTCTTGAAGAAGCGTCAAATAACTTCTTACAATTGTTGGACTTTAGTGTGGCTTCTCAAGAACTTAACAGAAAAACTGACGAAGAATTTAACGGAGATTGGGAAACTAGAGAACAAGTCGAGTCTTGTATTATATACAATCTCCGTAAGAAGTATTGCCCCTCACAGGTGCTTACGGTTTAAATGGCAATCTTCTAGTAAGATAAAACGACTTATAAGTAAATGATAGGAGCACTCCAAATCAATTACTCTAACGAACAACACTATGTTTTGAACTTTGGACTTTGAAGGATTGAATGCAACAATATGCAATGATTTGGGTATGTTAATCTATCTTACTAGAGGGTAGGAAGGGTAGAAATACAGTATGAGTGAATTGAAATTCGGAGGGGGAAGTATTTAAAGAGAGTCAAAAGGTTTTGTGACTTTTCGCATGAAAGGGTGCAACCATTGTTTGAAACAACACCAGGGCACGACTCGTTCCAATGCCTTCCACTCGTTCTGATCAGTTTTGAGCCAAGTCCATTAAGGTCCATTCGTGCTCACGACTCGTGCTCAGAGTCCCCACTCATTTTGATCACCAGATTGCACAATTTCATCATCCAAAAACACAGTTTGAATCCAATTTGAACCAAATGATCAAATTGACCTTTTAACTAACTTCTTGTTAAGTTACAAAAGACTTTATCATTAATTCTCATTCACCCTAAATGGTTTTGAGACATTCAATGAGTTTAGTAATCTACAACAAATGTAGAATACAATTTGTAACTAGTTTCATTATCATTTAACGAACTTCCGTTAGAAACTAGATCAACGTTAAGTTAGACTTAACTTTCCGTTATCCATTTCCAACAGATCCTTTAGTGGAGAATACATGAGTATAACTTGGACTTAACGGATTTTGGTTAATACGGAACCCTCGAGAGGTGAACCGGGTTACTCGTGTGACGGACGAGAATACCTATAAACGGACCCTCAATAAATAGGCCGTGTTGGTCTAAAAATACATGTGCTAGGCCTTCACCCATGAGTAGTTAGCACAACTTAGCGTATCATCCTTATTTATGACATTTTTCATCTTAAAACAATTTCTTCATATCATTCTTAAATGCCTACAAATATAAAGACTTTCGTATTTGTAGAACCCTAGTTAAACGAGAGAAGAACGTAGCTGTGAATCTCAGTTAGCCAAACCATATGAAGTAAACTAGGTTTCATTAATCACGAGAGTAGTTTAATGGCCTATGGGTGTTTGTTGAATGGAAAGTACGTGGACTTTACGAGCAATAATGGATTCTTACTAATTATGGACCATCAAGGGATAAGCCGGGTTGCCTGCTCGAGACAGGCAGGAATACCTTAACGGAATCTTAAGAGATGGGGCATAATTAGTGAAAGATACAAACATTACTTGCTTGATCGTGAGAAGTAGCATAGGCTTAATATACCATCCTTGTTATTTTTATGAAAACCTTTATTTAAAGCATGATTACTTGATGAATATATCTGTTCGAATTCCAATCTCGAGAGCACTTTTATTATATGTTAGAGTTGCGGTATTACTATAGCCCGTGCACTTGCGGTATTAAAAAAATCGTTAAGGTTTGAAGCTATCAGGTTCAACTTTCTCCCATAGCCTATCAGAATGAATAATGTCCACACCAGGTTCAACTATCTCCCCAAGGTTGAACTTAACACCCCGTAATATTCTATAGATGAGATTTGCATGGCTGTGGTGACTGTGTTTCTGTTAGAAGTTGGTTTCTAGTTGAGGGTAGCAATTTTAAAAAGAAACCCATAAAGGGAGGTCAGCATTGTGCACTTGTATTAGTTGTGCCAAACGGGATTAAGGCCATTGGATATGGTCATGGTGATTTCATTTTTGGGGGCCATGGCAGGGATGTTTGGAGGATTGGGAGTTTGGCGGAAGGAGTTGATGATAGAAGGGAGAAAGCTATGGATTTGCCCCTAACAGTCACTTTTTCAAAGTTGTCAGACCTTGGGTCTTGAATGGATTGAAGGAGATTAGCATAAAATTCACAAACTATAGAGGGGTAGAAATGAGCTGGGTAGGTCACAGTGTGGAGAAAGGATTTTTCCCTTAGGTATCTGGTCAACCTCACATCATCAAACGTTTTGTCTTGGACCCATTCAACAATGAACCCCTTCATTCTGAAAAACTCAAATCTCTCCTTTGCCTCACTTGATATGAATGTTTCAGTAGGAGTACTTACAGTGATTTTGGAGGCTTTAGCACATGTGGAACGTCTATGCATAGGCGTGGAGATTGTAGTAGCTTGTGCCTTGTTTGTCCCCTATTTCCTTGATGTAGGATTTGGTGTCAACACATCTTCACCAGCATTAGCCTTTTCAGTTTCCAGTTCTTCCCTTCCAATTTTTAATGTTTCATCCTCAGCCTCATCATCATCAGAGACCAGTAGTGGAGCTTGATCAACTATAGATGCATTTGCTTCTGCTTTTGACTGTCTTGCCTTCCCTTTGCCTCTTTTCAGATCTAGAAGGGCTTGAAGGGGAGTGTCTTCATCTTCATCTTCTTCATGAATGGGCACATACAGAGGGAAGGGTTTCAGTCGCAGGTGATAGTGGTGGTCTGACAGTGGTAGGGATGGCAGCAGTGGTGGCTGGAGTTGCTCATAACCTGTTGATTTTTATGCTTCCAAATCCTTGGGCATAACCACGATATGAGGGAAATTGTCCTCAATATCATGTCTTGCAGATTCGACAATCTCCTCTATTGATACCTTAGCTCATTAATCTCTTCAGACCTAGCATTCCGGGGTACTACCTCAAAATCATCATCATTGGGCTCTTCTGAGTCGCTTGAATAAGTGGGAGCCACATACCTTCTACGTCAAGGGCCAATGTCAGCGGCAACCTTGCTCTATTTTGGCGGTGCAGCTTTGGTTGATGGACTGCTTAAGCTTGTAACAGAGGGCTTCCTCCTTTTGCGTTTCAATTATGCGTTTGGGCTCATAATCCTCATCCTATCCTTCATAAATTTCAGGCACGACCATGTTTGGCCTTACTCCAAGGGAATAATCCTCCATGTGTGGAAAAGAGCCTTTCTGCCTTAGACACCAATTTGGCCCCTTTTCCATGCCTACATGAGTCCCAATTGACCTTAAATAACTTGGATTGCCCCGCATCGATGACACTGTCTTGAGCCACAGGAAGTGAGATTGAGATAGGTGTTGCCTCTGTGTCGACGAACAGCTCTACAGTGCTGTCGTGTGCATTTGTTGGTATTGTTAGGGACTGTGGTGGTGAGACGCTGGTGCTTGAGGGAGAAGACTTAGCTGGAGACACCATGGAACCTGATTGAGAGAGAAAGATAAAATAGAAGAGAATTTGTGCTGGAAAGAGATATTAGAGAGAGAGAGAGAGAGAGGAGGTGGTGATTATTGTAAAGTAACGGGTGCTATTTAAGATGTGATAGCATGAGGGGAATAGGTGTAAAGTCCTTGTAGGAGAAGGACACCTAGTAGCATAGAGTTTTAAGAGGGATAAACCTTAATACCTTGGCATCCGAAATTGGTACTTACCTCAAACTTTTGGAATTCCTTAGGTGATAAGGATTAAAAATTCTAGAAACCCTTGTAAAACTCAAATAATTTTTCTCATTTGTGAAATATATACCTGCTATAAAAAGACCACAAAGATCCACAAATTTAGTCCCCCTAAACACATTATCACCATAAAAAGACCACAAAGATCCGCAAATATAGTCCCCTAAAAACATTGTAGCAACCCTTGTACAATATTTTCACCACTGACCAGGTTGACCTAACTAAGTCTAAGAGAATAATGCATAATTAATAGGCATGTGAAGAATAAATCTCAATATGTGTGTGGCATAAGATGATATCACATCAGGGGACACATCTCATCTAAGAGAGTCAATGAATTGAATTCTTGTCTTGCTTGGCCTCTAAGGATGCACCCACCCATTTTTTTTGTGGGAAAGATTTTGGTGGGTAGATTTCACTCTTCTTTACATTCATGGATAGCCCTCTTTCGAATAATCTTGTCAATTTGACTAAAACATTCTCTTGATGTTATTTTTTTTATCACATTGAAATGGCTTCGTATCAAGAGTGGAGCAGTTGTTTCCCTTTGATTAGCCACCCACCAAGAGACATCCAATATAATAAAATTTGAGTCAACAGATGTTAACACTTTTTAAGAAAGATTCATAATTCAGAGAGGAGACGAATCAGATATGTAATTCAAGTCACCACACAGAGAGGTATCGTGCAATGCAATTTTTTTTTCTTTTTTGTTTATAAATAAAGAATATAGGTGTAGGTTCTGGTGTGATCACATGGGGGACCACACCATCAGATTACACACAAACTCAGAGACTTTCTTAGGGTAGAAAATCTCTGAAAATCAAGGGCTTTGGTGAAAATATCAGCCAATTATTTTTCATTACTTATAAATTCCAAGCTAATAATTTTCTACTCAACAAGATCGCGAATAAAATGATGTCTAATGTCTATGTGTTTAGTATGAGAGTGTTGAACATGATTTTTGGATATTTCTATAGCACTTAGATTATCACAAAAAATAGTTAAAACATCACTTTTAAGCCCATAATCCTTAATCATCTAGTTCATCCAAAGAAGTTGAGAACAACAACCGCCAATAGCAACATATTCCGACTCAGCCTTAAGATGGCAGATTTTTGGGCTAGCATGATATCTTGCACACAGGCACACACTGAACATGATGTCAGGACGACTTGATGAAAGGTACATCAAGCTTCCAATCATACTTCTATACAAGGTGGGGTCAATATCCACACCATCCTCGTCCTTACACAACTTTTGGGAAAATCCCATAGGAGTCTTAAGATGAGAGGAGTTGTCAAGAGAGAATTTTTTGACCAAGTTTCTCTCATACTTACTTTGTGAGATAAACATTCCCTCCTTAATTTGTTTTATTTGGAGCCCTGGAAAATAGTTTAATTCACCCACCATGCTCATCTCAAAGGTGGTCGTCATACTAGTGACAAAGTAGTCCAACATGTCTTTGGATGAAAATCCGAACACAATGTCATCTACTTAGATTTGAGCTACCAAAATCCCTTTTTTATCTTTCAAAATGAATAGAGTTTTGTCTACCTCACCTCTCTTGAATCCAATTTGGATGAGGTGCTCAGTTAGCCTCCCATACCAAGTCCTAGGGCCTTGTTTCAGGCCACAAAGGCTTTCTTTAGCTTGTAGGCATGATCAGGGCAATAGGGATCAGTGAAGCCCTTTGGTTGCTCAACATAGGCTTCTTCATTAAGGACACCATTTACGAAAGCACTCTTTACATCTATTTGATGTAGAGTGATGTCCAAATAACATGCAATAGCAAGAAGCAGCCTAATAGATTCTATTCGAGCAACTGAGGCAAATGTTTCTTCAAAATCAATCCCCTCAACTTGGGTGTAGCCTTGAGCCACAAGCCTAGCTTTATTTCTAGTTATTTGCCCATTTTCATCATTTTTATTTTTGAAAATCTACTTGGTCCCTATAACATTTCCCCCATTGAATCTAGGGACAAGGACCCACACATCATTTTTTTCAAATTGGTTTAATTCTTCTTGCATAGCCACAATCCAGTTATCATCTTTCATTGCATCTATGACATTATTAGTCTGAAGATGAGACACGAAACATCAAGAACGTACCTTGCTTACCTGTGAGCTTACACAGCTTAGTTCAGCCAATTCTCTGTAATTGATTCTTGGCTTCTCCCTTGTGCTAACCTTTTCATTAACATTTCCAACCACCTGTGTGACTTGGTGGTTCTACTGAATCCTGCTTGGTATATCTCTGTTCGTGTCTAGGTTGTCTTCCTCACAATCTGAGCTGTCAGACGAATTTTCTGAGTCTGGTGCAGACTCATTTGGTCCTGATGTAGGTTGTGATGTGATCACACCATGACCTGCATCATCTTTATGCATTTCTGTCTATTGTTTCTGTTCAACTGTGTTTTGGGTGCCTTCCATTATCTCCACACAACCTGAGACATCATCTTCTAGAGTTCTTAGATTCAAATCAGTAATATCATCAAAAGTGACATTAATAGACTCCATAATAGTTTTGTTTCTAATATTGTAAACCCTATATGTACAGTTGTTTGTGGAGTATCCTAGGAATACAGCTTATCACTCTTAGAGTCAAATTTAGACAAGTAGTTTCTATCATTCAGAACATAGCATATGCATCCAAATACATGGAAGTACTTGGGAGTAGGTTTTTTGCCAAGAAGTATTTTGTAAGGTGTCATGGTTGACCCAACTCTTAATTAGTATACTTTATTTCTTATGTGACATGCTGTTTAAAGAGCCTCAGCCCACAATCGTTTAGAGATGTTCTTACAACGAAGCATGACACGTGCCATCTCTTGCAAAGTACGATTCTTTCTTTCGGCCACCCCATTCTGTTGGGAATTTTTAGGGGTCAAAAAATCATGGGTTATTCCTTTGGAGTCACAAAATTCAGAGAACAAAGTGTTCTCATATTCAGTTCCATGATCAGACTGAATTTTAATCACTTTCTTACCATGCAAGTTTTTTACCTTTCTATACCACACTTTAAACACTTCAAGGGCTTCAGATTTTTCTTTCAAATATAGGACCCATATGTACCTAGAAAAATCATCTACACACAAAAAAGAATATTTCTTTTTACTCAAGCTTTCAACTTCAATGGGTCCCATAAGGTCAGTATGGATAAGTTCCAAGATCTCAGAAGTGGAAATTTGATCAACCTTTTTGTGGGAAGCTTTAGTTTGCTTGCCCTTTTGACAAGGACCACACACACTTACTTGTTTAAAATCAAGTTTGGGTAATTGTTTAACAACATTGAATCTCACCACCTCTTCTATTTTCCTAAAACTTGCATGACATAACTTTTGATGCTAAACCTCAAGACCATTTACTTTGGAGCTAAGGCAGGATAAGTTGTCACCAAATTTGTAACAATTATCTTGAGACCTTACCCCAATGAACATGAATTGATGAGTGTTATCAAACACTTTGCACTCCTGCTTGTCAAATTTAACACGTAAATTGTCATCACATAGTTGGCTTATACTAATGAGATTAGCTTTTAAGCCTTCCACATGATAGACATTTTTTAGTTTAGGCATACGATTAACACATAGAGTACCCTTACCAACAATATTACCTTGGGCTCCTCCCCCATAGACATTCCCACCCTTGATTGAAATGTAGTCGGTTAGGAACTCATCATTACATGTCATGTGCCTCGAGAACCGACTGTCGAAGTACCATGAGCTAGCTATGATGCTCTTGAGTGAGGTGAATATGACTTTGGATTCCTCACTTTTCTTTTCCACCCACACAGATTGACCAGATTTCTGGTGGTGTGACTGGTGATGTGAGTACATCCGGGCACTCATATGAGGAGCAAATTTTCCGAGGTCGTGAATTCTTAGGTATTGTTTTATGATTTTGAAAAATCATCATTTCAAGGGACTCTCTCCTTCTTTCACAAAATTTGATTCATAGACAAGACCAGTTTTTGTTATTTCCCATGCTGAGAACTTCCTCGAGTTTGGCCTTTTCAGTATTTAATTTTGCAAACATTCCATTGGCCTTTTCAAGTTCTGTTTTGATTTTCTCAAGTTCAATATCACGTTTGGTGAGCATAACCTCGAGTTTGGCTATGACATCCTTTTGGTTGTCATTTTCAGTGATGACTTTTTCAAGTTTACCTTTTAAAGTGGAGATTATGGTATAGAGTTTCTCGTTAACCTTTTCAAAAACTGCCATTTTTTCTACTCGTTTTTTCCGGTTAGCATATAAATCAACATAAGCATCAAGAAGTTCTTGGTAACTTCATCCACTTTTTTCTTCATTCTCTGTTTTTTCAGAAGGCGGTGAGTTAAAAACAGTTGAACTCAGAATCAGAAGATGTGATGGTTGGTGTGACTACATCTGAAGTAACATCAATATGATGTTTGTGACTTAGAGACGATATTTCCATGATTGTTAAGTTTAGCATTTCATCTTCGTCCTCACTGTCACTAAGGGTCGCACAAAAGCTCATTCCCTTTTTCTTCAGAGTGTTTGAACACTCATTGTCATAGTGCCCAAAGCCTTTTCAGGCTCTACATCGAATAGATTCTGATCTTTTCTTAGTAAAACTACCAGGTCTCTTGAAACTACTTTCAGTATCCTCATTAGGTTTTTCATATGTGTTTTGAATTTTTGAAGGAAACTTGTTGTCCCTTTTATTTTTTAAAAAGGAAGTATATTTTTTTGGTAAAAATGGTAACATCTTCAGTTTCCAAATTCGAAGTGTCAATTTCTTTGGAGATTTCTACAATCTCTTTTGAAACTTTGGATATATTTGAAAGAGCAGTTGCAAGTGTAATGTTTCAGCTTTATGTTGCTGTTTAATTGACAAGTTCATCTCAAACATAGTCAAAATACCCACAAGAGTATCTAAACCCATAGTTGTGGTATCATGTGCTTCTTCAACAACAACAATTTTAATGTTGAATTTTTCCATAACAGTTCTCAACATTTTGCTCACTAACCTAGCATTTGATATAGGCTCACCTAGGGAGAGACATTCGATTAAGATTTCTCTCAATTTTGCCGAATAGCTTTTGATGTCTTCAATCTTATTCATCCTCAAGTTTTCAAACTTGGTCATGAGAATTCTCAGCCTATTGGCCTTAACACTATCATCACCTTCACAGTGACCTTGCAAAATATCCCAGGCTATTTTTGCTACATTTTGATTTATAACAAGTCAAACATGTGTTCATCCACATGACTTGATATAGCACCAAGAGCCTTGGAATTATAATTAGCTATAGTGACTTCAGCTGTAGTCCAATCTTCCTCATGTTTAAGTTTAAAGAATTTTTTCTAAGGTTTCCCCCTCTTCATTCTTACTTTCAACCTTCGGAGGAGACCATGGGTAATACTAAGCCATGCCCTCTCTTCAATTGCTTTGATGAAAATACGCATTTTAGCTTTACATATAGCATAGTTTGTTCCATCGAACACAGGAGGACGATATTGATTCAAATGTCCTTTCATAATGGCTACTCTTTCTGGATCTCACTCAGTGTAATTGAGTGTAGCTCAGATACCAATTGAAAGAAATTTAGTAGCTAAGATCGATAAGTGAACAATAAAAGTACCTCGTGTGAGTCCTTGTGTGATAGCACTAGCACTACCACCAGTACTAAAGCAGCGGAATAACAATTTTAATCAAAGTAAAACACGGTTTTAAAGCACTTATCTACCGCAACTTAATATAGACAATAAAAAGCTTCTCTTATAAACATAGTTGAATAACGATTACAAAGAAAACACTAACAATAGAATAATAAAACACACTAAAATACCAAACAATCTCTCACACTAAAACTCTCTTTTGTTCTTTGAAACTCTAGAAATTTTAAGCATAAAAACCGTAGTAAGAATGATCCGTGAAGCCTGAATTTATAGGCAAGGAGGTCCTTGTTTGTAGGAGATGATTTGCTTGAGAATATCTACCATAATTAGACTTCTACCTTCCTTAGACAACCATGCCAATCCTTCCTATCATGTACTCTTTCCTTGTATGAGAGAGACCTACAAAATAACCAAATATATACTAAAAGATATCCAAGATTTAGTTAGTAGGTTAGTCAATAAAATACTCTTAAACAATAATATATACAATATTTGCATATTTTAACTAATATTAAGAAAGTAACAAATCTAACTTAAGTCAACCTTTTACTTTTTAATGTGTGTGTGACACTACTGCCCACCATAAAATCAAAAGGCGGTCGACCCTAAAGGCGTCAAAAAGGTGAGGCGTGCGTGAGAGGTGCTATTCACTGGCCTTTTACAACTATGCTTGTGGTGGGGACCGTTCCCGGACCCTCGCTGCGGGGGATGCCTTTTGCACCTGGCTACCCCTATTTATTGATGCACTATTATTCTGTTTTTGACTTTCCCTACCAAATTTTGTCCATGGATAATTTCCGTTGGTTTATGCAATTTTCCGACTGATATCTACTGTTGCCGATGAAGTTGTTCGTCAGAAAGTTCATTTTTCTAGTACTGTTACACTTCGAACCTCAATTTGTTGTTAACAATTATAGTATTGAATATTATCCCTTCAAGCATTTTTTGAAAAGATAAACATGATTTCTTTTCTATACCGGGAGATAGGATAGAATGAGCTTCGGGAGATGGACAATATGGGCTTGTTCAAACTACTCTCAATGCTCAATTATGCCCGTAAACAAAATGGGGTAACCAATACCGGCCCAGTAGTGTCAGCTACTCATTTACCTTATTTATATCGTAAAACTGTACTCTTGCCACCTAAGCCGTTATTTGACGTGTTATGAATATTTCAATTCTAATCCTTATCGTTGGTTTCATCTTAATCCAATGGTTGAAAGTGTTTAATTTCTTTGACAAACATAATTAGGGTTTCAAGCCGCCATCGCTCTACCTTATTCAATCTCTATTTCTTGTATAAATATTTACATCTTTAGTTCCTTACGATTTATCCCAATCTATACCTTTCTTCCCATCCTATAGGCAAAATGTTGATGCAATCTGATAGGGAAGTCATAGACAGCCAATTTTGCTTGATTATTGATACGGCAAATTTTCATATCTGGATATCTATTATCATTTTGTGAATAATAAAACTTACAACTTGCAACTGTTAGTTGTAGGCAAAGTTGGTGAAGGAAAAGAAGGAAAAAGATGTTGCCATTGCATTACTTGCAGAAGAGGAGAGGTTAAAAAACATTTCAGAAGCCAATTTGAGAAGAGAGCAGGCAGCATTTCGCCAAAGGTTGGAGAGGAACCATCTGCTTCGCAAGGATGATCTGTGTAGACTTGAAGAAGAGCTGGCAAAGCTTCAGATCCCCTTTTTCCGGAAAAATTTGAATAACCCCTTTGGCTTTGGTAAATTTAACTTTGTGAGAGAAAGTATTACGTGTGCAACTATTGATTGTAGAAAAGTTGGCAGAGAAATGAAGGAAAAAGAAATGAGTAGGTCTCCGGAGAAACGCGTTTCTCCATAAGTTAAGGAGAAACGTGTTTTTCCAAAATTTCTGGATATCCTTTCTCTTAATTTCTGGATATACTTTTTAGTGATTTCTGGATATATATACTTGGTCAATACAAAATTTCTGGATATCCTTTCAAAAAGGTTCTGGATATCCTTTCAAAATTTCTGGATATCCTTTCAAAAGGTTCTGGATATCCTTTCAAAATTTCTGGATATCCTTTCAAAAGGTTCTGGATATCCAGAAACCCATTTCTGGATATTCTTTCAAGGCCATGGGCCAAGGTCATGGCCAATACAAAATTTCTGAATATCCTTTCAAAAGGTTCTGGATATTCAGAAACCCGTTTCTCCATGACTTATGGAGAAACGCGTTTCTCCCTAGATTTTGGCAAAAGAAATTACTACTGCACTAGTTGCAGAAAGTATTACGTGTGCAACCATAAATTTTCTTCTCAAATATTTCTCTCTAATATTTTTCTTCTTAATTCTTCTCCACTCTAAAATATCTCTCTCAAATAATTTCTCGAATTTCTCTCTCAAATATTTCCTCTCTCGGCCAAACCCTAAATTTTATTCTCAAATATTTCTTCCTCACAAATATTTCTATCCTTAAATTTTATTCTTATTCTTTCCCTCGTTATATTTTCTCCTTATTCTTATTCTTCTTCTTTACAAATATTTCTCTCAGTTTTTTTCTTCTTCCTAAAATATAATGCCTCCTCCAAAATCCTGACACAACCTCCGGTGAAATCGAACAGCTCGATGATATCTTCATAACACTGCTGACCAAGCTTACCTTCATGGAATTATTTCCAAGATTGGACTCTCCTACTTGTTGTCTATCTTGCGGGGGCATGATAGAGATACACAAAATATATCTTCTACTTAGATTATGATTCTCATGTATATCCCTTCCTTATTGTGGATTGTTCATATCTTTATTATTATTTTTTATTATTTGTATTGATCTCATACCATAGTTGGTTAGCACTCTTGTATATAAATACTTGTGTTATCAATAATACAATGTGATCTTTTCACAAAGAAAAGAGGGAATTACATATGATAAAATGTTGGTGATTTTAGTGTCATCAACTTGTTTTATTGTAATGATGATTTACTAGAGATCAATGTGATTCGTATTAGACTCGGATACGAGTAAGGGAAAGTGTGGAGTACACACTCGTTTGAGCTAAAACGAAGTCAACCTCGATAAAGAAGTAAAAGTTAAAGGGTAGCACATTTTACTGATGTGCTCGGCCGAGCAGAGTCCTTGACTCGGCCGAGCAGAGCATGGCAGATTGTCCAAGTTTACGGATGCCTTGCTCGGCCGAGGCATATGCCTTGCTCGGCCGAGCAGTATGAACAACACGGCCGTGCAGTTCATAAGACACGGCCGTGCAGCTTGGCAGAATTTCATTAGACATGTGTGCTCGGCCGAGCGAGTCCCTTGACTCGGCCGAGCAGTTCCTGAACAGGTGCCAGTTCAAACTGAAAAGTCACATCTCTTGGCTAAAGTCATGTCTTTTGGTTATACCTTTTAACTAATACCTCTCCATCTGTATATATACAGGGATTGATCTCAGTTGTATATACATGAAAAACTCAAGTGATACAACAATAACAAAAGCAACACAATTCTCAAGTTTTGATTTGTTCTCTTTGCCTAGAAAACAAATTGCGTGATTGTCTTATCCCAATAAAGATTTTGTGTAACCCAGGCATTAAGGGTCGAAATACTTTATTCGGAAAGTGGATTATACACGATTCAATCACATATCCGGCCTCTGTATCAAGATCAAGACCCTATATTTCCCCTACAAACGAATAAAGTATTTGGTGATACTCATGGCTGGTGGAAGTACTTTGAAGGAGATGACGAACAAGTTTGGAAAGCTAGACAAATTTGAAGGACAAGATTTCTGGCGTTGGCAGAAGAAGATGCACTTCCTTTTAACAACATTAAAGGTGGTGTATGTTCTTTCTACCCCTATTCCTAATTGCTTGAAGATGACAACTTGGAGGCAATCCGACGTAGATCAAAGTGGGAGAACGACGACTACATCTGCAGAGGACACATATTAAACGGTATGTCTGATTCTCTCTTTGACATCTATCAAAATGAGGAGTCTGCTAAAGAGTTATGGGATTCTCTTGAATCCAAGTACATGGCAGAGGATGCTTCTAGTAAGAAGTTCCTTGTGAGTAATTTTAATAATTACAAGATGGTCGATTCAAGACCTGTCATGGAACAGTTCAATGAACTCCTTAGAATCCTTGGACAATATACACAACACGGGTTGAAGATGGATGAGTCAATATCGGTTTCAAGTGTGATTGATAAGTTGCCTCCCTCCTGGAAGGATTTCAAACACACTTTGAAACATGGTAAAGACGATCTATCTTTGGTTCAACTTGGTAGTCACTTGCGCATAGAGGAATCTCTTAGGGCGCAAGAGGATGACAAAGGCAAAGGAAAGGAAGTTCTTTGGACCCTCGGTCAATATGATTGATGAGGGTGGAAACAATAAAAACAAAGGAAAGAAACGTAGTTTCAATGACAATGGTTCCGGTCCCAACAAGAAGCCTAAATTGGCATGTTGGAAGTGTGGCAAACTGGTCACTTTAAGAAGGATTGTCGTGTTGGAAACAACAAGAAAGGCGCAAGCACAAGTGGTTCGGGAAAGGGGTCTAAGGACCATTCTCAAAACCAAGGTCAGAATTTAATACATAGTTGGAACAGATTTATTAAAAATTCTGTTTCACTAATTTCTGAGGCATTTTATGTGCAGAATGATGCTATTGCGTGGTGGATTGATTCCGGTGCCACAACTCATGTTTGTAAGGATCGTTTTTGGTTTAAGTCATACGAACCAATGGAAGACGGATCTGTCCTTTACATGGGTGATGACCATTCCGCTCCTATTCAAGGAAGAGGAAGTGTGGTGTTGGAATTTAGTTCGGGAAAAACAATTTCTTTGTTTAATGTTTTATATGTACCTAAACTTCGTAAGAATTTAATTTCTGGTCCTGTCTTGAACAAGTGTGGTTATAAACAAGTGTATAAATCCGATAAGTATATCTTATCGAAGTCTGGTGTATTTGTAGGATTTGGTTATTATAACAATGGAATGTTCATGTTGAATTTAAATAAAATTCCTGTTAACTCTAGTTCTGTTTATATGACTTCCTCTGTTGTTGTTAATTCCTCATTATGGCATGCTCGGTTAGGACATGTGCACTATAAAAGAATGATGGAAATGTCCAAAGATGGTTTGATTCCTGTTATTGATAATAATACGGAAAGGTGTAATACTTGCATGTTAACCAAAATCACTAGGAAACGTTTTAAAAGTGTTACAAGGAATTCTGTAAAACTTGAATTGATACATAGTGATTTATGTGATTTTCATGCAACTCCATCTTTAGGCAATAAAAAGTATATTGTCACTTTTCTAGATGATGCTTCTAGGTTTTGCTATATTTATTTGCTGCATGCAAAAGATGAAGCCCTAGATAAATTTAAAATTTATAAAACTGAAGTTGAACTTCAACTTAATGGCTTGATTAAAACCTTACGTACGGATAGAGGTGGTGAATATTATGATCCTAAATATTTCCAATCCGTAGGAATAATTCATGAGACTACGGCTCCTTATGTACCACAACAAAATGGTGTGGCTGAAAGGAAGAATAGAACTATTGAAGAAATGGTTAACGCCATGTTGTCTTACTCGGGCTTGAGTGACGGGTTTTGGGGTGAAGCCATGTTAACGGCTTGTCATCTATTGAATAGAGTTCCTAATAAAAGGAACAAGATTACCCCATATGAGCTTTGGTATAAGAAACGACCAAACTTGACATTTTTGCGAAGTTTGGGGATGTAGGGCCAGTGGTTAGACTTCCGGACCCTAAAAGGAAAAAGTTGGGAGAAAAAGGTATTGATTGCATCTTTGTTGGATATGCTGAGCATTCCAAGGCATATAGGTTTTATGTTATAGAACCTAATGAATTCATTTCTATAAACACAATTATAGAATCAAGAGATGCAATCTTTGATGAGAATCGTTTCTCTTCGATACCTAGACCCAAGGATATTATACCAATGCTCGGCTGAATCTCAAATGGATGATCATTCAATTGATGTACCAAGTGAGACACCCGAACCTCGTAAGAGTACAAGAGTAAGGAAAGCTAAATCATATGGTTCTCGATTTTCAACTATATTTAGTTATGGGATCAAGAGATCAAATTGAATCTCAATACTCTTACCGTTATAGTATAGAGGAGGATCCAAGAACCTATGATGAAGCAATAAAATCTCGAGACGCCGGTTTTTGGAAAGAAGCCATCGATGATGAGATTGGTTCTATTGTTGAAAATAATACATGGGTCTTGTCCGATTTACCACCAGTGCCGTAAACCTTTGGGGTGCAAATGGATCTTCAAAAAGAAGATGAAAGTCGATGGAACAATTGACAAGTTTAAAGCTCGATTGGTAATCCAAGGCTTTAGACAAAAGGAAGGGATCGATTACTTCGATACCTATGCACCGGTTGCTCGTATCACTACCATTAGATTACCGATAGCTTTGGCAGCCTATTCAAAATCTATTGATCCATCAAATGGATGTCAAAACAAAGATTTCTAAATGGTGATTTGGAAGAAGAAGTGTATATGAAACAACCGAAGGATTTGTTATGCCGTGTAATGAGCATAAGGTATGTAAGTTAATTAAGTCATTGTATGGGCTGAAGCAAGCACCTAAGCAAAGGCATCAAAAATTTGATGAGGTTGTTTTGTCGAATGGTTTTGTATTAAATCATCCGACAAATGTGTATATAGCAAGATTTGATGAATCCGTAAAGGTGTAATCATCCGTCTATATGTAGATGACATGTTGATTTTTGGCATCGACCAAAATGTAGTTGATAAAACTAAGAAGTTTTTGTCATCAAAGTTTTCGATGAAGGACATGGGAGAAGCCGATGTAATTCTTGGTATAAAGATTAAACGGATGAACAAGGGAATTGCAATATCACAATCTCATTATATTGAGAAAATTCTCAAGAGATTTAATTGTAATAATTGTTCTAAAGTTAGTACTCCCATGGATCCTAATCGAGAAACTTGTATCAAATACTTGTAAACCCGTGTCACACTCAAATACTCAAAAGCCATTGGCGGTTTGATGTATGCTATGACGGGCACTCGACCCGATATTGCTTATGCGGTTGGAAGATTGAGCAGTTCACTAGTAATCCTAGTAGACAAAGCATTGGCATGCTATAACAAGGGTGTTCAAGTACTTAAAAGGTACTATGGACTATGGTTTGTGTTATAGTGGACATCCTTCTATATTAGAAGGTTATACCGATGCTAGTTGGATCAACCAAGAAGATTCATCTTCTACTAGTGGTTGGGTGTTCTTGCTTGGAGGAGGTGCCATTTCTTGGGCTTCCAAAAAGCGTACATGTATTACACATTCTACAATGGAATCGAGTTTGTAGCATTGGGCTGGCTGGAAAAGAAGCGGAGTGGCTTCGGAACTTGATATATGAGATTCCATTATGGCCAAAACCGATATCACCAATGTCTATCCATTGTGATAGTGCCGCCACTCGCTAGGGCCTATAGTCGTATTTATAATGGCAAGTCTAGACACTTGGGTGTCGGACATAGTATGATTCGGGAGTTAATCATGAATGGTGTGATATCGGTTGAGTTTGTTCGGTCGCAACAAAATTTGGCCGACCACTTGACGAAGGGGTTAGCCAGAGACTTGGTAAATAAGTCTCGCAATGGGAATGGGATTAAAGTCCATTTAATCCTCTAATTGTGATATACCCAATTCCCTTCTAATACAACGTTAGAAGCTTGAATTCAATGTGGAAAGCTCGCAGGTTGGAGATTGGAACACATGTTATTATCTTTCCCAAGGTATGTGTTCGAGACACTGCAAGTAAAGGTTAGGTTGAAGAATATCTTCTTAATAGTTCCTTTGAAAAATTGCAAATGCAGGTGCAAGATTAAAAGGAACTACCTATGTGGACATGAAGTTTTGCCGCTTCAAGAAGCTAGGACTTGGCTTCCTATATGTTCACTATTGGATATGGACACATGGCTTGTAATAGTGTCAAGATTAAACAAAGATAATTGTACCGAACTTATGTGTATAGTATCTTCAGTATTCATATGAGTTGACGGGTTCAATCGTTACGACACCCCGATTCTCGAGTATTTGAAATGTGTATTATACTAAGATGAAAATTCAATCGCAAGACATTTTCATTTATGCATTCGTTTGTTTCGTTATTTATAAAGTTTAGTAAATCAAAGGATTACACTAAAATGGAGGGGATTTGTTGGTGATTTTAGTGTCATCAACTTGTTTTATTGTAATGATGATTTACTAGAGATCAATGTGATTCGTATTAGACTCGGATACGAGTAAGGGAAAGTGTGGAGTACACACTCGTTTGAGCTAAAACGAAGTCAACCTCGATAAAGAAGTAAAAGTTAAAGGGTAGCACATTTTATTGATGTGCTCGGCCGAGCAGAGTCCTTGACTCGGCCGAGCAGAGCATGGCGCATTGTCCAAGTTTCGGACAGCCTTGCTCGGCCGAGGCATATGCCTTGCTCGGCCGAGCAAGATGAACAACACGGCCGTGCGGCAGCCTGATAAGACACGGCCGTGCGGCTTGGCGTAATTTCATTAGACATGTGTGCTCGGCCGAGCGTGTCCCTTGACTCGGCCGAGCAGCTTCCCCGAACAAAGCCGGCTCAAACTGAAAAGTCACATCTCTTGGCTAAAGTCATGTCTTTTGGTTATACCTTTTAACTAATACCTCTCCATCTGTATATATACAGGGATTGATCTCAGTTGTATATACATGAAAAACTCAAGTGATACAACAATAACAAAAGCAACACAATTCTCAAGTTTTGATTTGTTCTCTTTGCCTAGAAAACAAATTGCGTGATTGTCTTATCCCAATAAAGATTTTGTGTAACCCAGGCATTAAGGGTCGAAATACTTTATTCGGAAAGTGGATTATACACGATTCAATCACATATCCGGCCTCTGTATCAAGATCAAGACCCTATATTTCCCCTACATAAAATTCACCACATCAGTGGTCGTTTTCGAAAATATGTGTCATAGGTGGTAATTTTTGTTAGGACGAGGGACGATTTGTTGCCCCAAACATGTAAAAGGAATAACACTATGCCTGCTACGGATTGCAACTATGAAAAATGGAAACAGACCCCAATTTGATGATTTTAGTCTTTAGAAAACTATAGCTGCTATGGATTGAACCTCAATTCATGTCAATCAATTTATTTTGATCTCTTCTCACTCTTGTCTGTGATCCATGCTCAGTTCAATTTGTCTAGCTCTCTTTATGCTCAAGAATTATAGTGGAGATCGTTATGTAGTAGTTAAATAATGATGCAAATTCAGGTTAATTCTTATGGATTGTGAAGATTGATATTTTGGACTGTTGCAGCAGCAGCAACATCAGTTCCAACAGCGTTAGCGGAGTGGCCAGAGCTCAGCCTCCCAGGATTTTCTACATTCAGATTGTGGTAGTCCTAATTTTGGTAGTTGTCAATTATTGACATTATTGATATACCAATGGTGAAGGGGAGCGTTGGAAGTGTTGACCTTAAGGTCATGGGTTCAAGTACTAGAAGCAGCCTCTTGCATTAATGCAGGGGAAGGTTAGCCTACATTTCACCCTTGTGGTGGGCACCATTCCCACACCCTCGCTGCGCGAGGATGCCTTTTACACCGGGTTGCCCCCTTTGATTGATTCACTAATGTTCTATTTTTGACTTTCCCTACCAGATTTTGCAGATGGATAATTTCCGTTGGTTAACGCAATTTTTCAACAAATAACGACTGTTGCCGATGGATTTTTCCATTTAAAGTAGTGTTACTCTTTGAAACACGATTTGATGTTAACAATCGTAGTATTGAATGCTGGCCTTTCAAGCATTTTGTGAAAAAGATAAACAGGCTTTCTCTTCTAAACCGGGAGATAGGATAGAATGAGCTTGGGGAAATGGACAATATGGGCTTGTTCAAACTACTTTCAATGCTCATTTACGCCCGTAAGCAAAATGGGGTAACCAATACCGGCCCACTAGTGTTAGCTTCTCATTTACCTTATTTATATCGTAAAACTGTCCTTTTTCCACCTAAGCCTTTATTTGACGTGTTATGAATATATCAATTCTAATCCTTACCGTTGGTTTCTTAATCCGATGGTTGAGAGTGTTGAGTTCCTTTGACAATCATAATTAGGGTTCAAGCCGCCGTCACTCTACCTTTTTCGATCTCTCTATTTCTTGTATAAATATTTTCATCATTAGTTCCTTACGCTTTATCCCAATCTATATGTTTCTTCCTCTCCTATAGGCAGAATGTTGATGCAATCTGATAGGGAAGCCAGAGAGAGCCAATAGGGAGACTATTCTCATGGTTTCTGATTTCATTGGTACTACCATCTGTTTGGTAAGTATTTTATACTTTTTACTTGATCCATTTCTTTCCATGTCAATGCATGTTTTCTTTCCATGTCAATATGTGTGTTTTTTTTTCCAGATTTCATGTACAGAGGGGTAAAAAAAAAAAGAATTTTGAAGAAGAATTTTGATAGAGACAAATTGAAGAAGGTTGAATTTTGATTCTCTTGGTAGAAACATTGGAAATTATTATTTAAATCTATGCCTTTGCATTGCTGGATCTATTGAAATCTCATGATATGATAGCTCGATTAAGATGCATGTGCATTTACTCACGCGTTAATGAATCTGGACAGTGAATGCTGAATGGATTTTTAATTACCTATTATTTCTATTTACACATTATTTGTTAGTTGTTTTCTCATTTTCTATCTACAATGACTGGTTTCTCTCTGTCCCTCTCTCTCTCTATGATTGTGTGCAGGAATACAAACGAAGGCAAGAGCTGTGCACAAACCTTCATCGGCAAACCTTTGGAAGGAATTTCAGCTTTCCGTACAAACACAGTCCTACCATCACCAAAATTATTTGGTACAAGAGTTTTCCTGATCCAACCCAAACTGCATAGCTACGTGGTGAGGGAGGTACTGCTGAATGCTACCATTTTTCCTACTAGCTCACACACCATTAAACCTCTAGTAAATGGCTCCATTTCAGTTAAGAATACTCGAGCATCCTCAGAGCGTAATATGGTATTACATTGATCCTCAAGGACACACACAAGGCCCCTTTCCAATGACGGCCTTAAAAGCATGGTATGATGCGCATTATTTCCAGACGGACTTTAAGGTATGGAAACGAGGTCAAATGCCTGGTCAAGCTATTTTATTGCGTGATTTATTACGTAATATGTTTTCCAGCTAGTGAGAGACAGAAAAAGTGTACATCTTATGGTTACAATGTATCCTATTGAGTTTTGTTAGCATGTCTGTGGCAATGGTTTCTGGAGTACTTAGTGAACTTCATTATATTCATCAAAAACAAAGAGAGTCATTTTTAAATGCTTTAATTCTCTAGTCTTAAAATTAGTACATTGTATTAAGGATATTACGGAATCTCCTCCTAAAGTTTCCTAAAGTTACTTGTTTGACTTTCTCTAGATTATTCCTTGTCAATATCCTCATATATTTATATTAGGCAACTAAATATTTGTATTATGATTAAAATAAGGAAACTCCTTCTCCTTATTAGAATAGGACTCATTTTCCTTATTAGAATAGGACTCTCTCTTGTATATATATTAAGAGTTTGTGAATAAACAACCTAAGGGTTTTCCAATTCTCACATGGTATCAGAGCATTAAGATTCAACCCCCCCCTTCCCCTAAAACCCCCTCAATTTCGGCACCCCCCATCCCTGCAATGGTCGGAGCTTCCTCCACCATTCCAAACGATTCCCATCAAGCCGTCGCTAAAACCGACGATGAACCGGCCAAACAGGCCACCACCACCTCTATCCCCAACCTGGCAGCCATAACTTGGTTTCACCAAGATCGCCCCATTATTGGGTCTTTCATAGGAACCTTAGATCCCACCATTACTCCCCTAGTCCACCAATCCACCCTCACCACCGCCCTCACCGGCCAAACTCGTCCATCACCCACCCGTAACTCTTACCACACCACCAATCCCTCCCCACCCTCTAGCTCGACCTCCCCACCCCTCCCCTTTAAAGGTATATGCCAATACTGTCATAACATTGGCCATGTCTTCTCCCAATGTCGCCAATTTAAGCGCGACCACCCCACCGTAAACTCTCCCCCCTTCCATCACCAAAACCGAAACCCACAACCTAACCACCAAGCCCACACCGCCGCCTATCACAACCACTCTTCTCCTCCTTCTTGGCTTATCGATAGTGGTGCAACCAATCAAATCACAAACAACCTTTCCAATCTTGCCATACATACACCCTACAATGGCAGTGATGACGTCATTATCGGAGACGGTTCTTCCCTTCCCATATCCCACATAGGTTCTTTCTCTCTCTCCACGCCCTCTTCTCTCCTTCAATTCAATAATGTCTTACATGTTCCTCTTATTACTCGTAACATTCTATCTGTGTCTCAATTCTGTCGTGACAACAATGCTATCACTGAATTCTCCCCCTCCTCCTTTCTTATTAAAGATCAAGCCACGAGTCAAAATCTCATCTATGGAAACCTTGAGGACGGCGTCTACATCTGGCACCCTCCGCCAATTCAAGCTCACTCAAACTCCCTTTCTTTACAACTATGGCATTATAGATTAGGACATCCCGCTTCCCCCATCCTTAGTTTATTACGTAGCAAGTTCAGTTTATCCATCTCCTCTAATCTACCTCCATGCAATTCTTGTTTTATTAATAAAAACCACAAGCTACCTTTTGCAACCTCTACTCTCATTTCACCCGCGCGATCGCCCCCTCCTCCCAGCAGCACTGTTCCCCCTCCCACCCGTACCATTACTACCCGGCTGTCCCATGGAATTACTAAACCCAACCCCAAATATGCCAACATATCCTACCTCCCTTCTCCCACAAGCCTACCCACAACCACCAAACAAGCTCTCTCTATCCCACACTGGCGCAACGCCATGATCGAGGAATTTCAGGCTCTCACTCGAAATAATACCTGGAATTTAGTTCCCCCTGCCACAGCCCACAACTTTGTCGGATGCAAATGGGTCTTTCGCATCAAGTACAACCCTGACAATACAATTCAGAAATACAACGCTCGGCTTGTAGCCAAGGGCTTTCACCAACAACCCGGTGTTGATTACACTGTCAAACCCGCTACTGTCAGGCTCCTTCTCTTCCTTGCCACAACCAACCGCTGGCCTCTCCGCCAGCTTGATGTCAACAACGCCTTTCTTCAAGGCTCACTCTCTGAATTCGTGTTTATGACACAACCCCCCGGCTTTGAGGACTCCACTAACCTCTCTCACGTTTGTCATCTCTCTAAAACCATCTATGGTCTCAAACAAGCACCTCGAGCTTGGTTTCAAGAACTCAAAACCTACCTCACCACTTATGGATTTCACCCCTCCTTAGCCGATCCCTCCCTCTTTATATTCAACAAAACACCAACCCCAATATTTCTTTTGGTTTATGTTGATGACATTATTGTCACCGGACCGTCTCCCACGCTCCTTCAGTCATTCATAACTAGCTTGTCCAAGCGTTTCTCTCTCAAGGATCTTGGTCCTCTGTCATATTTCTTGGGTGTATAGGTTGTCCCAAACAAAAATGGTATCCTCCTCTCCCAAACAAAATACATCCATGATCTTCTCACCCGTCACAACATGATTGACTGTAAACCACTCCCCACCCCTATGGTCACATCACCACCCCTTGTGAGATCTACTACCACTCCCGCTATTGAACCCACTTCCTATCGTGCTATTGTTGGCAGCCTTCAATACTTCTCATTTACTCGCCCTGACATTGCCTTCTCAGTGAACAAACTTGCACAGTTCATGCAAAATCCCCAATCATCTCACTGGGTTGCTCTCAAGTGGCTCCTCCGCTACCTTCATGGCACTATGCACTTGGGTCTCCATATTTACTCTGCGTCTCCCCCCCTCTCTTCATGCATTTTGTGATGCCGATTGGGCTTGTGACAAGGATGATTTTGTATCCACTTCTAATTTTTTTGTTTACTTCGGGCCTAACCCGGTTACTTGGTCATCCCGCAAGCAACGTGCTCTTGCCCGCTCTACCACTGAGGCTGAGTTTCGTGCCATTGCTGACACCATGCAGAGATTACTTGGGTTCGGAACCTGCTTATTGAGCTTGGTATTTCACTTACTTCTCCGCCTGTTATATATTGTGACAACCTTGGTGCCACAACTTATTCAGCAAACCCGGTTTTTCACTCTCGGATGAAGCATGTGGCTCTCTCGTTTCATTTAGTCCGTGAACAGGTTCAGTCTGGCTCTCTCCGTGTGCAGCACATTTCTGGTAATGACCAACTTGCTAATGTTCTAACGAAACCACTATATCTTTTTATTACGTAATATGTTTTCCAGCTAGTGAGAGACAGAAAAAGTGTACATCTTATGGTTACAATGTATCCTATTGAGTTTTGTTAGCATGTCTGTGGCAATGGTTTCTGGAGTACTTAGTGAACTTCATTATATTCATCAAAAACAAAGAGAGTCATTTTTAAATGATTTAATTCTCTAGTCTTAAAATTAGTACATTGTAGGTGTACTTTCCTGAAGCATTTGCCAGAATTGCCTCTACTCAGAAACCTTTACTCTTTCAATTAAATCTAATATTTGTTTGGTTGCATTCTTCCCATTCAAGTAAAACATTTTAGAATCCTAAAAAATTTACTATAGTACAACTTGTAATAGAATTTGTTGGTTCAAGGAATTTACTAAATAGATTAATATACATTCTTGTAGGCTACCTGTTTATTTTTACAAGCATAAACTCCATTTAGGAATTTTTAGCAACTTTGATCCCCGAGTATTTTATTTCAAATGTAAATAGACACTTGCTTACACTGGATAAGTAAACTCCGTTGTATGGCAAAAACACAGTGGTCATCACAAATGAACATTTCTCAATATTTTTATGTTATTCTTTAAATTCTTTTTCTCAGTTCCCTTTGTCACAACAAACCAATGTTTATTTATTTTTTCTTGAACTATGGATATTTGGAAAATGTACTCCTCTGAGAGAGTTACGTGCCAATTTTATTGTGAGTTTTATGAGATACTTTGTTACACTTGTTTACCCCAAATTAATAGACCACTTGGCTGTATGACATGCAAATTGTGCACACAATTAGATCTTTCTCCAGCTTGTATACTTATAATTATTAACTTGTTGATTTTAGTTGACTATCATGGCTGGCTCCGGTAAAGGCAAGCACAAGAAGGGTAAAAAACAGTCCAAGTCAAGAATGGACAATGTTAACAGCTTGGGACGTCCAACTATGATCCTAATGTAAAATATGACAACATGAGCATTGTTAAGAATCCCAAGGACAGGAATTCACATGTGGAATCTGAATTGAAGATGGGCAGTGGATGGGAAAACAACAATGAACGTACATTAATGAACGCAGTTGCCAACCGCGAAATCTAAAAACTATGCTATTCTGGTCAATACTTTTAAAAGTGCGACATTTTGGGAAATACTTTTTGAAACAGTGTCATTTTGGGAAAAAATTCTCCAGATGGACAAGAGAGGCCATCCACTTGCAATCCTGAATACCATAAATATTAGCCGAGATATTCTGAGTATTAACCAAGATTTTATCTGTGGTTAATGTTCAGTTCACTTACTTGTTTGTATTATAGGTTCATTGTATAGATAGATTAGTTTGGTGGATGTATATATTCTATGCATTAGTGTATCTTATATTAGAGTCTGTGTATATATACATGTGTACTCAGTATGGAATAGATCATCCAGGAATGCTTCTCCAATACATTGTTTTCTCTCCGCTGCATAATTCCTATATGGTATCAGCCTAATCAGTCGATCCATCAGGCATACCTTCTTCTTTCTTCTTGCTTTTCTTTTCTTTACCCAAACATGTCTAATACCACAGATATGACACCAGGCTCCGGCTCAACCAACCAAAATTCCCCAGCCAATTCTCTTCCAATCTTCTATAATCCAACTTCTATCATGGGTCAGTCCTAACTGACAAAAGAAAACTATGTCAATTGGAGCACCTTGTTCAAAACACTTCTCCGTACCCATAACCTTCTCTTCGTTATTGACCCCGTCCAACCACCAGCAACCCTTGCAGACGGCTTCGTTAATCCCCAAAATGCCTTATGGAGGAGTGCCACTGATCTGGTTTGTGGATGGATTAAGGGCACAGTAACACCCGCCATGCAGCCTTATCTAAATTCGAGTGTTATACGGCACCGGAAGCTTGGGCCGTCTTGGCCAAGCGATTTGGGGCAACATCTGTTCTTCAAATTGAAACCCTAAAAGAAAAATTGCATGATCTTAAGAAGACATCTGACACCTCAATTTCAGATTACCTTCTCCGTGCATCTCAAATTGCCGACGCCCTTACTGCCGCCGGTGACCCAGTTGACGATGTCATGCTTATTCAGCGTATCTGTGGTGGATTGGGTCAAGAATACAAGGAATTCCTCACCTCTGTTGCTGCAATTAACGCTCATAACCCTCTTACTATGGATATATTGACGGATTTGTTACTTAAGGAAGAGATGTTACTCCAGAAATTCGCAGCTCCACCAGTTCAGACTTCGGCACTGTTGGCGGATGCACCAGCTCGATCCGTTCCTTCTGAAGCGCACTATGCTGGTAGTAGTTGTCGTCGTGGCCAGAATCGTGGTGGTGGACAGAATCGTGGAGGTCGCGGCAGGAATAGAGGTAATCGAAATGGTGGTGGTAACAATCGGGGACATTGGAACAACAACCAAGGAAATTGGAACAGCAAAGGAAATTGGAATACCAACAATAATTCTTCTGTTGATCGTGGAAATGGTAGAGGCTGGGGTCGTGGGTCCCCAAGTGCAGCAAGGCGTGGGGGTAACTATGGCAATAATGGATGTGGTATTCTCCCTACACCAAATATTGAGTGCCGGTGGTGTTTTCAAATGGGACATGGTGCTCGTGATTGTCAGGATAATGCTGCATATATGGCCTACTCGGAGCCGTACATCCTTGATTCCGGTGCTACGAATCACATGACCGTTGATCCGACCTCCTTCTCCGGATCTTATCCATACTCAGGTAAAGATGTAGTTACTGTTGGTAATGGCTCTAAGTTAAAAATCTCTAGCATTGGTAATTCTTCTGTTCATGTCAATAATCGCTCCTTTGATCTTCGTAATATATTATATGTTCCAAGTATTCACAAACCTTTATTATTCATTCGTCAATTTTCTAAGGATAATAATTGCTTTTTTGAACTTGACTCGTGTGGTTTTCGTGTCAAGGATATTCGGACGAAGGAGACTCTCATTACAGGCAGTAATTCCGGCGGTTTATACAAACTTTCTTTCAATTCCAAGTCGCATAATAATCCTATTGCACTCCTTGGCGAACGTTCGAGTCAAGATATTTGGCATGCCCGCTTGGGTCATCCGTCAACTCCTATTTTCTAAGTTTTGTGTCATCAGTTTAGTTTACCTTTGAGTCATAAAATTAATGAACAACATTGTTGTCATTGGTGTCCCTTAGGGAAGTCTAGCAAGTTGTCTTTTTCTCCTAGAACTTTTAATGCATTGATTCCCCTTGATATGCTACATTTAGATGTTTGGGGTCCTGCCCCCGTTTTATCTATGAATGGTTTTCGTTATTATCTTTCTATAGTTGATAATTATTCTCATTTTGTATGGCTTTTTCCTATGACTCATAAATCTGATGTTACCAATATTTTCACTACTTTTAAAACTCAGATTGAAAACCAGTTATCTCGTCTTATTTCTGCTATACACACAATCAATACTATACAAACTGATGGTGGGGGTGAATTTACAAGTCGGGTTTTTACCTCCTTTCTCCAAAAAGCTGGTATTCATCACCAAATTACGTGTCCCTACACTACAGAACAAAATGGTGTAGTGGAACGTAAACATCGTCATATTGTAGAAATGGGGTTGTGTCTTATGGCTAAAGCCAAAGTTCCATTTAAATTTTGGCTTGAAGCATTCAATACCACTGTTCATCTCATAAACAGACTTCCAATGCGTCAACATAAATTTCTGTCTCCTTATCAAAAACTGTGGAAGCGAAAACCTGATTACCGTTTTCTAAAAGTTTTTGGTTGTTCTTGTTTTCCTCATGTCGTTCCTACCAATGCTCATAAACTTATGCCAAAATCAATTCACTGCATCTTTCTTGGTTATGACAATTCGCGTAAAGGTTATCGTTGCTTGGACTTAATTAATGGCAAAGTTTATTTATCCAGACATGTGGTATTTGATGAGTCTAATTTTCCTTGGCAAGACAGCGATACAAATAAATTGTTAACAGGTGATAACGGAGCACATTTTGGTCCTTATGTTCACTTGGACTATAATGTAGCTGCTTCAAGCTCATCCGACTCATCTTCCAATTTTAATGCAGCACCAATTGTTGGGCCTTCACCGAATCTAGCTTCTCAGTCTGGCCTATCTCTCTCTCCTAGACCCCATCACTTGCTTGGGCCTCTCCACTCGGCTGGGCCTGCTCCAGGTCAGCCCAGAACTCCAACTCAATCCAAGCCATTATTCAATAATAGCCCGGTGCCTCTGCAGTTTCCGAATCTGTCACCAGCAGCCCCTGTTGTTCAGTCAGGTGCATCTGAGACCCCATCTGGTTCTCTAAATACTCGTGTTACCCCTGGGACAAACAATGTGCATAATAGTTCTTCTTCTAGTGCGGATACAGTTAATCCATCAAATTCAAACTCCGACACTGCAGCTTCATCTCCTCCTCCTCTTCATTATAAAGCAGTATCTGAACTTCTTGCTGAGACTTCTCCGTATTCTTTACCGTCTGCTTTAGTTGCTATTCAAAATGATCCGCTCTCTTATGAGCCACGAACATTCAAACAAGCTTCTAAATTTCTTCATTGGCACACTGCAATGGAGGAAGAACTCTCAGCTTTACACAAAAATCAAACATGGTCCCTTGTGCCATACCAACCACAAATGAATGTAGTTGGGTGTCGTTGGATTTTTAAAGTGAAACGCAAAGCAGATGGCTCAATTGAACGATATAAAGCCCGGTTAGTTGCTCAAGGGTTCACTCAACAAGCCGGCCTTGATTATGACGAGACTTTCAGCCCGATTGTAAAGCCTACCATCCGCACAGTGTTGACAGTTGCTCATTCTCGCAGCTAGGATATTAAACAATTGGATGTTCGTAATGCATTTCTTAATGGAGTCCTTAACGAAGAGGTGTACATGACGCAACCTCCTGGCTTTAGTGATCCCTCTCGTCCGGATTATGTATGCAAGCTTCACAAAGCTCTCTACGGTTTGAAACAGTCTCCTCGTGCGTGGTTACAGCGACTTCACGAGTTTCTTCTCCGTCATAACTTCTTCAATAGCCGTTCGGATTCTTCGTTATTTATTCGGCACACCTCAGACTCCACCACTATTATTCTCGTATACGTGGAAGACATCATTATTACCGGATCTTCTTCGTCTGTTGTTTCCTCGGTTATTGATGACATTCGCGCCACATTCGATAGTCGTCATCTTGGTGACTTGAGCTTTTTCTTGGGCCTTGAGGCCTCTCGAGCTGGGACTATGCTGCAGCTGTTTCAGAAACGATATGCCCTGGATATCCTTGATCGTTTTAACATGTCTGCCTGCAAACCGGCATCCACTCCCTCAGCTCCTCATTCTCGGCTTTCTGCCCAAGATGGTGAACCGTTGTTGGATCCAACTGCATTTCGGAGTATTGTTGGCATATTACAATATCTCACACTCACACGTCCTGATATTTCCTTCTCAGTGAATCAGGTATGTCAGTGTATGCACCAGCCTCGCTCCACTCATCTTGTCGCAGCCAAACGAATCCTTTGATTCGTTAAGGGAACACTCCAGTTCGGTTTATCCTTTTATCGTTCTTCAAACTTCTCTATTAGTGCATACTCGGATGTCGATTGGGCTAGTGATCCTGATGATCGGCGGTCAACTACTGGTGCGTGTATTTTCATAGGCCCCAATCTTGTTTCCTGGACTGCAAAGAAACAATCGATAGTTTCACGTTCCAGCAGTGAAGCCGAGTATGGCGCTATTGCTAATACTACCGCAGGGTTACGATAGTTCTCTTATTTGTTTCGGGAATTACATATTCCATTTTATCCTCCGTTCCTATTTTGTGATAATATTTCGGCTTTACATAACGCTCAAAATCCAGTGTTTCATGCTTGTACCCGTCATATCGAAATTGATTATCATTTTGTTCGAGAGTTGGTCACTCATGGGTTTCTTCAACTTAGATATGTTTCTTCCGAGGATCAACTAGCCGATGTGTTTACAAAAGGTTTATCTAAACCACGTTTTCAGGCTCTTTCTACCAAGCTCCACCTCCCTTAAGGCCGTCTCGCTTGAGGGGGGGTATTAGCCGAGATATTTTGAGTGTTAACCAAGATTTTATATGTGGTTAATGTTCAGTTCACTTACCTGTTTGTATTATAGGTTCATTGTATAGATAGATTAGTTTGGTGGCTGTATATATTCTATGTATTAGTGTATCTTAGATTAGAGTCTGTGTATATATACATGTGTACTCAGTATGGAATAGATCATCAAGGAATGCTTCTCCAATACATTATTTTCTCTCCGCTGAATAATTCCTATAATTAACTGCGTCTTAAAAACTGAAGACCCTGGCATCCCGTGTAATGATGACATTTTTCTACTCATAGGTATATAAGAAAGCATGTTCTGACCTGTTTACTTTGGCTTACAGACTCTAGACAACGGGAATGCAAACAAAGGAAAGAGCTGTACACATAACTCTAGTGGAGAGAAGGGGAAGGAATACATCTTTGGTCAAGGGCAGTTTTCCGTACAAGCACTTCCCTACTATCACCACAATTGTGTTGGTCAAGGGCTGTTTTGTGGCAGAACGGGTCCGGTACAGAAAACAACGGTCTTGAGGGGGACAGGAAGAGAAATGATCTAGATGCTAGAAGACGTCGAAAATTTGGTTCTCTGGTGTTGTATAAAAGAGGAGACTATTCCCGTTTACTCCTATAGACGATACATGCAGTAGGTTGGAACAAATGTGCTCCCTCACTGTAAGTACCCCAATCTGGATAGCTCTCCATCCAAGCATACAGAAAAAACCAACGGCGAACTTCCGGAGGTCATAACTCCTTCATACGAAATCCGATTGAGACGTGCCACATATGGTTAAAAAGCTCTCGACGAGAACTATGGAATTGGTAGGATGAGTCGTGCGACGCAACTAGCCAGGGGACATCAAAATTACAAAATTCCCTTAAAGTCCACGAGATTCCCTTAAATCCCGGATAACCAAAAATCTGGTAATGGTTGACAGTGTCGTGCGACACAACTAGCCAGAATATGGACCCTATAAATAGAGGGCTTCACCCCTCATAATTTACACACTTCCCTCTTCTCCTCTCTCCCCTAGCCTTCAGGCAGCCCTTCTAAGACCCTTCGGGGCAATCCCGGTCCCTTTCGGTTCCCTCCGGGGCCTTCCGAGCTCCCTCGCGGTGCTCCGAAGCCCTGCCGAGCACTACCGAGCGCTCCCGAGACGCTCCCGCGCTGCCCCGAGGCACTCTCGAGGTATTCTGAGGCCCCTCGTGGTACTCCGAAGCCTTGCCAGGTCCATCCCGAGGCGTTCCGGCCCTTTCCGAGCTCAACCGACAATCCCGACGCACGCCGAAACTCTACCCGAGCACAACCGACGATCCCAACGCACGACAAACCTCTGCCCGAGTCCAGTCAACGATCCCTGCGATCCCAACGCATGCCGAAACTCTGCCCCAGTGCACACCTGACAATCCCCAGGCACGCCGAAGCTCTGTCCGCAGACCACCGGCACATCCCAGAGCAATCCCGATCTATCCCGAAATACTATTCCATCCTCAAACACTATTTCCCAGCGAAAGACAAACACGAACAAACATTGGTAAGGCTTCCTTCCTACACTATTTCAATACATTTTAATACGTAGTGTACAATGTAGACATCCGATACAGCATGCATTTTTAAAAAGCACACACACACACACAACATTTAAAGAAAGAAGGGGTACCGAAAGACTCATTTTTACAAGACGACTCGGGTGAGCTCTAATATTCTAATATTCTCTTTCCGAGGAGTAACCTGACCTCCGAACTCAAAAATCTCATCACACAACAACAATTTTTAAACTGATGTCTTTTCTCAATGTTTTGGGCTAAATCAAAACGGCGTGGCAACTCTACAAGCAAAACACAGTGAGACACCTCCTCGACCAACACGCAAAGTGAGATGCCGAGGCCCGCGCGCGAGCCGGATTCGGGTAATTTCAGTTGGCGACTCCGCTGGGGATATTTTGTTTTAAAAACTTTTAAACAAAAATACAAAAGATTTTTAAAACGATGATGAGGGTCAAACTTTCATTTTACCCCTTTCTTTAACTGTTGTGTGTGTGTGTGTGTGCATGTGCTTTACTTTTGATATTACAAAAAAATGCATCAATATACATCTATGTACATACATTTAAAATTCTTAAAAAACTTCTGTTTTACTCAGAAAAGGAAATTTAGACACCGCACACTACTCGCACTGCTGCCTCGGTACACCGCACGCTACGCGCACTACTGCCTAGGATACACTGCACACTACAACCCTTAACCCGGGGTGACCTCATTTGCAGTTCGTTTGGCCTTCCTACGCCTCTCGGACGCGCACGGGATCATTCCAAACATCCTATCCTAGCCAGTGTCAACCATGCACGCTTGCATCACACTCTGTCCAGACTCGGTTGGTTTTTACCCAGTCCGTGTCATACAGCCTGTATACATATCCCATGCTGGCCATTTTCTGATTCGAAGCTCGAAACTCAAGATCCCTTGCGCAAGAAAAGCGATGAAAGGTCATGCTAAAATCTTGACCTGATCTTGATTTCTGAAGCTACACCCAGACGATGTTCCGTCTCGGATATACATCCATGCCTACATGACACCACGTCATCAAGCCTTTAATACGTCAGCCATGACAATATTACCCAGCCAACGCCTAACGTCACATATCCCTTGCGCAAGCAAGGTAAAGAGAGGTCATGCCGAACTCTCGACCAGATCTTGACTCAGGTGCTGGCTCGGCTCACTATTCACATGGCTAACGCGTTAAAACGAACATGACAGGCTCGGTTGACGAGTGTCGAATTGCATCAAAAATAAATTCCAACTCAAACTACCTACAATTGATTTGTAGATAGGGTAAGTAGGGTCGAACCACCGAGACACGTATTCAAAGTAGAAAAAATTATTGCTATGAAAAAGATTTAATAAAAACGAGGGTTTTGTTGTTTTAAAACTAATACTTTTGAAGAAATACTAAATTTGCATAGAAGAGATTTTAACAATAAAACGGAATGGAATTCCCGGGATTGGGTTCAAAACTATGCTCAAATTTCAATAATCATCAATCAAAGTATACTTGGGGTTCGTTCTTACGAAATTATGATTGGGACACTTAGGCGGGTGATTTGCAATCAAGTGTTTCCAATTAATCTATTCCCTTGGCCCGTTCAAAGATTAATTAGAAACCCATTTAGAAAAGAAGAACATCAAGAACTACAATTCTTATGAATCTTTTGGCGGGGATTCAACAAATTGTAATTATCAAGCAACGACTAATTACAATTGCGAATTTGGCGGCTCACAATTATAATTCAAGATCATTCAAGAACACATATGGCATGCAACATACATATTCCAAAATTTCATTAAGAACTACTTGATAATCCCAAGTCTAAAATGAAAATGATGAAAATTAAAACATAAAACATAAATTGTTACCTCCAATCCCAAGAACGAGAAGTTTAGCTATCCATGGAAAACAAGATGAACACAAAAAAAAAATGAAAATGTAAAAAGAAATTGATAACTGATTTCCTAATAATAGTGTTTTTCCAGAAAAAAACTACTAAAAAAACCATTGCTCCTTTTATATTCCTAGGTTTTCCATATGAACAGTCACCGTGTACCATGTGAACAATCACCGTTTAAGCCCAACCTAGGCCCAAGTCCAGTATTCCTTGCTGTTGTTGGCCGGCTCCCTTGCAAACCTTGGCCCCAACTGAAGCAATCCTCGGCCAGCAACATGCTTTCTTGGCCGGCCACTGTCTCGGCCATTGGCCCTCAATTGCCTTGGATGTCATGACTTGGTTAGTACCCCTTGGATTCGGTTCGATCCATAATTGCACCGTCGCCTTTTTTCGCATTTGGGACATTATAAAAATTTATGTTGCACCTTCCAACCTTGAACTTCTATTTTCACTTTGCTCCTCAAATTCTAAAAACACAGTTTTTCTCTCTCAATTTCCCAACTTTGCAATAAGGTCCCTGAACTTTCAAAAATTGCTGTTTGGCCCTCGAACTTTCAAAGTGAGCACAAAATGCTTCTAATTTGCTCAATCTTCACTCGAACCCCTGAAAACTAAATAAACACTAAAAACACCCATTAAAACACACAAAACTCAAGGATTAAGCTAAGAATAAGTTCATAAAGTATTAAATGGATGAGTGTAAAACTCACTAATCAAATACCCCCAAACTTATACATTTGCTAGTCCTCGAGCAAACACTAAAAACAACTATAAACAATATAAAACTACTGACACCAAACTAAAAACAAATTACTCTACCCGATAATTAACTATGTCCCCACATTCTTGCATGTTCCACAATTGCATAAATCACAAATTACCATCAACCGCGGGATAAAACACATTTAACTATACAAGTATCAACATATTTTCCCATTAATTGTGGTATCTTACTTAATCATTATAATCATGCCATAAATCTCTATGCGAATATCATCTCTCCCTTTGTTTTCAAACAAGATCTATTTTTATAAAGCTAAGTACACCAATCATCTTTTATTTTCTTGACTTTATCTAGCAAACAGCAACACTTCAAAAAAACAAATCATGAATACTCCCTCGAATTTCACAACATAACAACCACTTACACCCCCCAAGCTTGATCATTTAAGCACATTACATTAAGATCTTCTACCGTTCAAGTAGGGTACACTGTAACAGCGAACTCCATGCCCCTAATACTAGGTAGAGATTTATTACTTTATACTCCTATTTGGCAAGGAAGCATCGTCGCAACGAACGGCGTGCCCCGAGCTACTTTAGGAATATTTATTTAAAGGTTTGAGAGTTAGCCACTTCGGTATCGAGCTTGGTACGGACCATCACGGCGGTAAAGCTCTTCCTCCATAACGTTACTGCATACCCAGAAATCTGGTTAAGCTAGGATAATCCCTAACAAATTAATCTACACGTCTGGAGGTATCACCGAGTATCAGTTGAATTCCCATTGCTCTCATTCCCCTTCCATTTGATTTCACTTTAAATTTATACAAGACAACAAGGGGGTGTCACATCACATAATTCCATACACATCTAAGGAGTACCCACATTTTGATTTTCATGATGTTGCTATTTAGTAAAAAAATTCAATAAATTAAAAGATGATGGTGTACTATAAACTTGATAAAAGAGATCAAAATTATCAACAAAGAGATTATTAACAAGACTAATTAAGAGATTTATGACACAACTATAACCTTTAAGCAATGTACCAAAATTAATCGAAAATATACCAAAACTTGCATATACAGATTATCACACCACATTATCCTCATTAGTGGTCACAAAAGATCACATGCAATTAAGGGAAACACCAAGAATGTTAACAAAACTTTATACAAGAAAAGGACATAGCTAACTTTTTTTTTCAATTTTCATTTTCAAATTTTTCATTTTTTCATAAAAACTAAATTAACACTACCCTAAGAAAATACAAAGTATATACATTTTCCACCCCCAAACTTAATATGCACATTGTCCCTAATGTGAATAAAAAAACATAAATAAAAAGATGAAATACTTACAAACTTAATATGCACATTGAACGAGTGTCCGAACGCTTCCGCTTCGATCCTCGAGTCACCTTCGATTTTGCCTTGGAAGAATTATTTTCTTTAGCAACTCCTCACCATTTTTCAAACTAACTCGATTCCGTCCCATCACCAAATTAATAATAACAACAATTCTTGATTAAATGAAAAATTGAAGTAGCAGAACAATGAAGAGAACAGAAATTGGAGTGTGAGATGAATCTGTGAGAAGGGAACAGAAGCTTGGCGTAACAGTGGAGAAGGGTGTTTCAAAATTGGAATTGGACAGGTGAGGAGATGGCGATATGGATTTTGGCCGGAATTTGGACTAAACTTGCCGGAATTTCTGAAGCTTTGCAACTCGATCGGAGAGTCCACACCCACGGGATTTCACGGCTTGGCTATTGGCAATGGATGAAGCGGGTACAACTTTTGTGATTTAGGAAGGGTTGATTTCAGATTGGGGGAAGATTCCGGACAGAGGGGGAATTTCGAAAAGAGGGGGCTGCTACCGACGACGGAGTAGATGGCCGGAGACGGAGTTGGCAGGAGTTTCAGGGTTGCCGGCCGAGAGAAGAAGAAAAGGGTTTGGGTTTTGGCCGGAATTAGGCTTGAGTTTTGGCCGGAATTTGAACAGAGGATGTGGGTTTTGGGTTGATTTGGGAGATGCGGGTTGGCGGCTGATTTGGAAGGAGGGGAGGGAGCTTTCACTGGATTGGGGTGGATGGGGAAGAACGGCTGGTAATGGGAAGGATTGAAGGATGCTGGGGGAATTGAAAGGTTGGGGAACCTTTCAATTTAAATTTTCAATCCTTTTTTTTTTTTAATTGCAAATGACCTTTGTGCCCCCGCTCCATGGTAGCCACTTTTGATCAGCAACATTTGTGTGATCACACACATTTTTGGCGTGGGCACACAAATAAGGCAGAGACATTCCACAACAAGGCTGGGACATTTGCGTGATCACACAAAGTTTTTGTGTGATCACACCAACTCCCTGAACCAACCCCTTTCCTGAGCTGAGACATTTGCGTGGTCACACAGCATTTTCGTGTGATCACGCCAAACTCCCTTAGCATCGACTTGTTCCAATAAACTCTGCACACCACCACCAAAATAAAACCAAAGCATAATATCCACCAAAATAATAAAACTAAATAATTAAAACAAAATAAATTGACTCAACTTTTTTTTTTTTAAATTGAAAACATTTAAATGAAAACATTTAAAGGAACTACAAATTAACCTACTCACCTTGGGTTGCCTCCCAAGTAGCGCTTTGTTTAAGGTCGTATAGCTAGACCGATGCCAAGGTTACCTTAACCTTCACCTTCCTTCCTTTTGCCCACTTCACCGTCTCGCGGGTCTTCACTTTCAGTTTTAGCCGCCCCATAAATATTCCCTTTGATATATGACAATTTAGGACCCAAGGGAATTTTTGACTTTTAAGTTTCTTGGGCTTCTTCTCTCAGGAGTCCTTTCCACTTTCTCCGTCTTCAAACATGGGAGGGATCACCAAAATGATGGAGGATTCGTCATCGGCATTTTCCATGAGTAAAGGTTGGTGTTCATTCAAACATGGCTTGTCGATCTTGGCGAGAGTGACCATTTCTTCTTGAAATTCATTGCCCCGCATCTCACCATAAAGAGCAAGCTCAATTTCATCAACTTGCTCATGCCATGATTTCTCTACCTCCTCAGTCAGCCCACTCCATTCATCATCATCAACAACCACATTATCACTGGCAGCAGACGGAGAGATAGTTGAAAGTTCGTCACAATCGGAATCATCCTCCCATTCATATTGTTTCGGAGGGACCGAACTTGTATCTTTCCCCCAACCCTTTACAACCTCTAATATTTTAGTAATATGTGCACCTATCCTATCCATGGTTGCATCTAATTGTTGTTGTTGTTGACGATTTTTCTCCTTCCATCTTATTAGATCCTCAACCCCTGATGGCGTTTTAGGCTGTTGTGGATCATAATATTGTGGCTCATAACTGTTCCATCCTTGACTTTGTGAAGGGAACAGACTCCCCTCTTGTGGATAATACTCAAAAGAATATGTCCCCGAAGGGCACTCATAAGAACCATGAGAGTATAATCCACAATTTCCACACGAACCATAGATGTCATAGTTATACATCCTTGAGTCCATTTGAATGTTTAGTCGTCGGTCACCAAGTTAAAACAAAAATATATACAAAATAATATTCACAATAGCAAATAATTTTATCAACTTTAAAATAAACGCGTCCCCGGCAACGGTGCCAAATTTTGACGAGTGTCGAATTGCGTCAAAAATAAATTCCAACTCAAACTACCTACAATTGATTTGTAGATAGGGTAAGTAGGGTCGAACCACCGAGACACGTATTCAAAGTAGAAAAAATTATTGCTATGAAAAAGATTTAATAAAAACGAGGGTTTTGTTGTTTTAAAACTAATACTTTTGAAGAAATACTAAATTTGCATAGAAGAGATTTTAACAATAAAACGGAATGGAATTTCCGGGATTGGGTTCACAACTATGCTCAAATTTCAATAATCATCAATCAAAGTATACTTGGGGTTCGTTCTTACGAAATTATGATTGGGACACTTAGGCGGGTGATTTGCAATCAAGTGTTTCCAATTAATCTATTCCCTTGGCCCGTTCATAGATTAATTAGAAACCCATTTAGAAAAGAAGAACATCAAGAACTACAATTCTTATGAATCTTTTGGCGGGGATTCAACAAATTGTAATTATCAAGCAACGACTAATTACAATTGCGAATTTGGCGGTTCACAATTATAATTCAAGATCATTCAAGAACACATATGCATGCAACATACATATTCCAAAATTCCATTAAGAACTACTTGATAATCCCAAGTCTAAAATGAAAATGATGAAAATTAAAACTTAAAACATAAATTGTTACCTCCAATCCCAAGAACGAGAAGTTTAGCTATCCATGGAAAATAAGATGAACACAAAAAAAAATGAAAATGTAAAAAGAAATTGATAACTGATTTCCTAAGAATAGTGTTTTTCCAGAAAAAAAACTACTAAAAAAACCATTGCTCCTTTTATATTCCTAGGTTTTCCATATGAACAGTCACCGTGTACCATGTGAACAGTCACCGTTTAAGCCCAACCTAGGCCCAAGTCCAGTATTCCTTGCTGTTGTTGGCCGGCTCCCTTGCAAACCTTGGCCCCAACTGAAGCAATCCTCGGCCAGCAACATGCTTTCTTGGCCGGCCACTGTCTCGGCCATTGGCCCTCAATTGCCTTGGATGTCATGACTTGGTTAGTACCCCTTGGATTCGGTTCGATCCATAATTGCACCGTCGCCTTTTTTCGCATTTGGGACATTATAAAAATTTATGTTGCACCTTCCAACCTTGAACTTCTATTTTCACTTTGCTCCTCAAATTCTAAAAACACAGTTTTTCTCTCTCAATTTCCCAACTTTGCAATAAGGTCCCTGAACTTTCAAAAATTGCAGTTTGGCCCTCGAACTTTCAAAGTGAGCACAAAATGCTTCTAATTTGCTCAATCTTCACTCGGACCCCTGAAAACTAAATAAACACTAAAAACACCCATTAAAACACACAAAACTCAAGGATTAAGCTAAGAATAAGTTCATAAAGTATTAAATGGATGAGTGTAAAACTCACTAATCATCGGTCCTTAGGTTCGATTTTTCTTTTAGGCTGGTAGAAACCGCTTGCCCTATAGGACCCTCGCCCGGGCTGTCCACCCCATGATGTCGAAATACAGGTGCCAAACGAGGGGCTTATAGCCGCACAGATGGTCTCCACTGACCCAGGATCTAGCATAGTTGCGAAAAAGAAGAGCAATCTTTTTCGACCAACTTAGGATTCTGAGAAAATATGTTTTAAGTAATTTAAAACAACATACAAAAATAAACATAAATATAAATAAAAAAAAAAGCGGAAACTGCATGTCACATGAGCTTTCCCCCTTTATAAAAAAAAGGCCTTCCCATGTCTAAACCTTACCCGTCACCCCTTCCAGAGAACCGAGAGTGGTTGAGAGTACCCGGGAGCCGCCTTTTCAGTATCGAGGTCACAAGGTCCACCAGCCTTCCCAGTACGGCCACCAGGGCAGTCCATCAACTCCCCATGGCCAGGTCGGCAGATAACAGTGAGGGAAACGAAACCCCGCCCCCGAGAAATTTCCAAACGCCGGAAGAAGCTTGGCAAGCTTTCAAGGCTCTCGATAAACGCCAAGAAGAGCAGCAGGCTTGGATCGAATATGTCATGCGCCGTCGCAGAACCGTCGCGGTTCCCCAACCCGATGGAACCTTTGACCTCATAGAAGACGAAGAAACACCTGTTCCCCCGGTTTCCCAAATCTATCAGCAGGTCCCTCCTTCACAAAGCTACGGAAACCTAGCAATGCAAAATAGCCCCCGCTCAGAGCTTCACTCGGGCCTCAGTCAAGCGGCTCCGATCTGTCAACCGCAGCACAATCAATTTCCCGACCCTGCGCCGCAAGCTCAATATCATCAGCGCAGCGCTGGACCATCTCAAACAGATCCAAATAACATTCAAAATCCTCCCGTGTTCACTTCCTTCTCTCAATATGCCCAGAATTCACCAGGTTTCCCCCACATAACTTTTCCGACCCATTACTTCGGACAGCATGCATTCGCTCCAGCTGCTTCATGGCCTCAAATCCCGTCAACCAATCCACCTCCAGGCAAAGGAAAAGAAGCCGTCAGAGCAGTCCACTACATCCAGAACGGAGCTCAAGTAAACCGCGATCAGGCACCCCCGAGGAACAACAATCCCCCTCGCATACCACAGTTCCAGCATTTCGACAACCTCGAAATGCCTCTGGGCTAAGTATTCGAAGCATTGGTAAAGCAAAATCTTCTCAAGCCTCTCGAGAATTTCCAACCAAAAACTCTCAAGCCCAATATGGATATGAGCAAGCACCGCGCCTTCAACAACTACCCCGGTCACACCACCGACAATTGCTTCGTGCTGAAGCAAGTGATCCAGGGGCTAATCGAAGAGGGAAAGTTGGAACGCCCCCGTGGCCCCAACACCATTGGAAATCCATTCCCCCGAAACGACAGGGTGAACACGATAGCCTTCGGCGAAAATAGGCCTCCCGCAATCTCCGAATACGTCAACATGCAGTCCCGCTACGGCTGGGAATGCGAAACCAGAGTCAAACGGTCCCGTGTTCGGGAATCCAGACAAGAACATCTAAGGATGAGTGTCTCCCTATGATCTCTGCCACGATCAAGACACACCAATGGATGGATCGAACGCTCCCCGGAGGAGAATGAATCAAATGGCGGCAAGACCTAAGCGATCTAGCCTTCACTGCATACGTACTTGCGAATATGTGAAAACAGACACAACGAGGCTCTCCTCATCCTCATAAAGATAGAGAGGTTCTACCTCCCGAACGTCTTGATCGATAATGGCTCCGCGGTCAACATCATTGCCTTGCACACATTGAAACGACTTCGCGTCGACCGCTCCTTGATGAGACCTTCGCCCCGGATAATCCGAGCTTACGACTCCACTCCACGCCCTGTCATAGGAGCACTCAATCTGAGGATCCAATTCGACGCACAATTGGAGTCGGTGGAGTTCCAAGTCTTGGAAATCAAACCAACCTTCTCCGCCCTGCTGGGACGACCTTGGCTGCATCAGATGAAAGCAGTATCATCCACTCTTCACCAATGCGTGAAATTCATCAACGCCAATGGAAACCTCGAGGTGATCCGCGGAAGCAGCACAATGGCAAGCGCTTGGCCAGCAAGCTACGACCCAGAAGAAGGTCCCGACATGACCGAATACTCCTCTGCAAGTGAGCTCATGAACGAAGTCCACAACGGGGCTTGCGGCCCCCACAAGAATGCCAAAGCCCTGATGCAAATCATTCTTCGGATGGGCTACTACTGGATCTCCATGGAGGCAGACTGCATCCACTTTGTCCAAAGCTGCGACAAGTGTAGGGGTGTAAGTGATTTAGCTCAAACCGCGGTTTGAGACTGAACCGAGCTAAACCGTGGGGTTTAGCTCGGTTATTTTACTACAGCCCCGCCTCCTTTCTTCTCTTTCTCTTTCTCTTTCTCTCTCTCTCTCTAAAATTTCTCTCATCAAACCACAAAATCATTCCTTCTTCCTCACTAAATATTGATTTTCATCCCATTGACTTCCTTTTATTCAAGATTATCAAGCTCGAATCATCAATTTTGAGCAAATACTTGAAGAAATTTGAAGCTTGAAGAGTAAATGAGTTTTGCGATTTGTTTCTGTTGAGCTCAAAATTGAAGGAGATTTTTGTGGGGTTAGCTTCGCAAGGAAGGTCTCCATCTTCTCCGGTGATATTTTCACTTTCCGGTGACAAATTCCGGCCAATTTCAGTCACTGCGGCGAATTCTCCGCCAGCAAATTGAAATTGCTCGCACTTTCTTGGAAGCGAAATGAGGTACTAAACATCTAATCCATCTTTAATCTTGCATCATCTCTAAAGATTGTTTTAAGATTGTTGTTTGGTATTTTGATAATTCTGTGTTTATTTTAGTTACTTACTGTTTTATATTGATTAGTCATAAAATCAAAATGATTAAACCGCGGTTTAGACCGAGCTAAACCGAACCTTGGCGGTTTAGCTTAGCTCGATTTGAATTTTTTTATGGTTTAGCTCGGTTTGGAATTTCTCCAAACCGATATTAGCGGTTTAGCTCTAAAATTTTCCCAAACCGAGCTAAACCGAACCGTTTACACCCCTAGACAAGTGTCAACGGTTCTCCAACCTCAATCATCTACCTCCTCACGATCTCTACTGCATGACTACGCCCTGGCCCTTCGCCACGTGGGGAATTGACGTCATCGGGAAAATTGCTCCTCCAGGCAGCAACGGCCATGAATTCGTCTTACAAGGTGCTCACTTCCAAGAAAGTCGCACATTTCCTCAAAGAAAGCATCATCTGCCGATACGGCATTCCGAACGAGGTCATATCAGACAACGGCTCCCACTTCGAAGGAAAATGCGACAGACTGCTGGCCGAATTCAAGATCACACGCCACAAGTCTTCTCCCTATCGGCCACAAACAAACGGCGCCGTAGAAGCAGCAAACAAGACCCTCGAACGAATCATCCGAAAAATGACCACCCGAGGACGTGATTGGCCCGAAAATCTGCACCTTGCACTTTGGGGCTACCGAACATCAGTCAGAACATCCACGGGAGAAACTCCATTCACCCTGACATACGGGATGGAAGCAGTACTGCCCGTTGAATTGGAAATTCCCTCACTCCGAGTGCTGCTGGAAAACGAGATCAACGAAGTCTAATGGCTCCGAAGCCGACACGACGAACTGGCTCTGCTAGACGAGCGATGACTAGTCTAATGGCTCCGAAGCCGACACGACGAACTGGCTCTGCTAGACGAGCGATGACTAAAGGCCATGAAACACATCCGAGCCTACCAAAGCAGAATGGCTAGAGCTTTCGACAAGAAAGTCAAGTCTCGAGACATCAGGGAAGGCAATCTGGTACTCAAAGAAAAGCCTCTCACTCGAACCAACCCACTGGGAAAATGGAAACCAACATGGATCGTCCCTTTCGTAGTTTAAAAGATCTTCTCCGGAGGTGCCATGAAGCTGACAGGCCTAGACGGCAATCCCTTCATGAATCCAGTCAACGGAAGCAAACTTCGCAGATACTTCGCTAAGAAGGCCAACTGTGCATCTCTAGGCACTCCTTGTAGTGTCGAACTACGCAGACCTGAGCCCTCTAGTCCGGGGGAACGTAGGCAACCTTAATTGGTCCGGTCTAAAAACACACAAAAAAGTTAAAAGTTTGAATGTCAACCAAGACCTCCATCAAACTATACACTTTCCAAAAGCATGCCCCCACCATCACCTTGACCAAGTCAAACGACGGCGGCAACATCAAAGGACATCCGAAGGTCACTCAGCGTCAAAAGACTGACCCATGTAAAACTTCCAAGCTAGGGGCTTGCCTTCGCCCTCACGCGCTTCAAAAAAAAAAGAGCTCAAGCAAAATCTTTCAAAAAAAAGGCTCAAGCAGAAGCTTTCAAAAAAAAATAAGCTCAAGCAGAAGCTACAACAAGCAAGAGGCAAGGAAGTCACGAAAAAGGCCGTCAAGATGACTTGTCAAGGGGATCATCCAACCTCCCCATCCAAACACAAAACTCAAACAAAAAGGGATTGCCGTCAAGGCTCAGGCTGCTTCAGTCCACAAATACAACAGAAAGGTCCAAAGCTGGACGCCATCAAGGCTCACAAAAGAAACAAAAAGCAAACAATAGATCTTGCATCTCGACAAAGCTTTAAAAGTAAATCACAAATCAATAACGATTACAACAATTCTTGATGAGTTCAAGCACGGTCTACTCTCAAGTTCACAACATGCTAAAAGACAGCTTAATACATTTAACAAATAATGTGTCTGCAATGCAATGATTGGATACTTAGGAGGTCATTCTGCGCCATCTGCGCTTGTCCCCTCACCTGTTAGGTTTTATGGGTCCATGCGCAGCGGAATTAAGCATCTAATAACACAAAACTCAAGAGCCCTAAGATTCGTTCTATACAATTAAATTGAATTCCTATGAGATATAATTAACCAACCTTAATTGTTTTCCGTTCTTGAGCTATCGAACAATCAATCAATGTGATTTTGAATCACAAACTTCGAACTCTGGGCCTTGATCGTCGTACGAGCGAAGACCCTCTAGTAGTATCCACACCCTTGAATGAACCAAGAACAATTCTTGATGATTGCTAGATCTTTAAACTTTTGGAGAGAATAATGAGAAACCTTTTGTTGTGAATTTCCTTTAAAAAATTCGGCTCGCTCTTTAGGGTTTCACAGACCTCATATTTATACTACCCTAGTATAAGTATTTGTTTCCTAATCAAATTAGGAAACCAGTCTGTAAACCGCCTTTGGCTTGATCTGTCGCACGACCAGATGAGTCCTATGGACAGGATCTATCGCACGATCACTACAACAAAAATACCCTTTAACAACGTTTTTTAAACGTTGTTATAGACATTTCACAACGTTTTTTGAAACGTTGTGATACCCAACATTTGTAATAGGTTCCAGTCTAAGACAACGTTTTATAAACGTTGTAATAGGGTCTAAGACAACATTTTTTAAACGTTGTAATAGCATCTAAGACAACGTTTTTTAATAAACGTTGTAATAGGATCTAAGACAACGTTTTTCATAAACGTTGTAAAAACTATAAAACGTTGTTTTAAGGTTTTCTACAACGTTTATTAAACGTTGTTTTAAGAGTTTTACAACGTTTATAAAAAACGTTGTGAGTGTAAATAATATTTAAAAAATAAAATTTTCCCCTCCCCTCAAATTCACATAATGACCACATACCAACTGCATAAAATTATTTTTAAAATATTACAGTCATTAATTCATTTAGGAAAGCTTGGGGTCACACATTCCAATCAATAGGAGATAAACTAGAAATATTCCAAAAGCTTTAAGAGATTCATACAAGTATTCGACCATAACAAATAACCATTTATTTTTTATTTGGGGGTGGGGGGGGGGGGTACTTAGCAATAGTAATTGAAAAAATCTTGAAAGTCCAAAACAGCAAGACGAGCAAGGAGAAAAAGATAAGGTGCATACGTTTCAAACGCATCTGAAGACAATGGACCCAAGTCCCTGATTTTCTTGCTCTATCTACCAAGATTGAGAACTCACTGCTGTTGTCCTTCATGAAAATTCCGAGATTAATCTGTAAGGAGAAACTGATAAGTGAGTACTAAAGTAACTAGTCAACTTAGTGAATTTTGCCAACTATCTGCTAACAATGAAGAAAAAACAAATCAAATTCATAAACTGTTTAAAAGAGAGAAATATGGTAAGGATTTACGACACGAAAGATGGAATTTAGACTTTCATTCTAAAATCTATTTTAAGAGCTCCACTTCAAGTGTCTTGTTTCAAAACGACACTTGCAAATTTTGAGTTCCCAAATTTAATCTTGTTCATTAAACTTAACATAAAATATGTCAAAGCTCATCATAATCTTTCAAACATGGACTTTATGAGCAAAATTAAAGTAGTATTTCCGGTATGACCTAATCACATCGATACTAATCAATCGTAAGGAGATAAGGCATATGACCCGCTTGTGTATTTCACGTGATCCACTATTACTTAAATACTCCCTCCGTTCCATTAATAACTTCACTTTTTGCCAAAATGGGTGTCTCGTTTAAAGCTTCACCTTTCCTAAAATGGCAAAGAATCTTTACTATTCCACCCACTCATTCTCTCTCCTATTTTACTATTACACTCACAACATTTTTCAAATTTACTATTTCCTCCACTCATTCTCTCTCCTATTTTACTATTACACTCATAACATTTTCTCCACTCACCAATTTCCTTAATTTGCGTGCCCGCCCCAAAAGGGTGAAGCAATTACCGGGACGGAGGGAGTATGCAAAACTGAAACATAGTACTAGTAAGAATAGACGCACTCGCATGTACACAGACACAGGCGTATGCCAATATCCAGATATTCCAGTTCACATAGAGACATACCGGATAATAATTTCCCGCAACTGGTTGGTTCAATTCAAGGTTCCAAATCGGCCCTATAATCTCGAATCTGGGACACAAATTTTAAACATTTAGTCAATAATATTCTTCAACACTAGCATGTTTCTAACAAAAAACAGATGCTATATGGTTCCCTCTAAATTATAGAGACAATATGTCAACTTATTAACAGCGACAACCATGAATGGTGAGAAATGGGACATACCCGCTCAAGGAAATCGCGTCCATTAGAATCTGAATAAAATGTTTTGTTGCTTTTTGTTGCTGTCGAGAACTTAGTAACAACTTCTTTTCCAATACCATCATCAATAGGTATCGGGCCGACCTAAAGATAAGATTATTGCTGATGAACGGAAGGTGCTAAATGAAGGTCAATGTTACACAACCCATTTACTGAACCTGGGTAAAAGACAATGGTGAATACTCCCCAAAAGAATGGTATAAAAGACTTCAAGGTTGCATCCTAACATTGGAAATTCAGCAACCTGCAGAAAGAGGGGATTCCCAAATTAATACAGTAAACCAATTACGTTATCTTACTGAGGTCATCCAGAGTGATCATCTAAACCTTAACTCCCAAACAGCAGGCAAGCAATGTGTCTTGTTAAAATGACAACTTAAATCCAGCAGAGAATAAGTGATTTTGTCAATTAACTAACTGAATTGAATACAACATTTTTAAATGGCAAAGTAACCTATGTTGATCCAATCAAATCCTGATGCCAAAAAAAGGATGTCCCTTCACTAATGTTGCAATGACAGCTTAAATTCTAAGAAAATGACTTAATAATCAATTCGCCTTCACACTATAATTCTTAGATGAAGATACTGACTCTGGGAAATGTATACTAAATTTCTGATCCAGGAGTAACTGATATGTGTTCTATCTCTGAAGATGTTCAAAGCATAGTCAACACCAAAGCACTCCTATTCACACGTATGCATGCATGTACTGGAAATTTGCATTACAAAGATGTGCTACCTGGAGAAGGTTGCTTCAGCAAAATGTCTTGGAGTTGTGACCTTATCTCTCTAAACCCTCGACAACCTCTTCCATTGAAGCCTAATTATATACAGCAGTTAGCAGATGGAAAAAGAACGAAGAAGATATCAAATAGAAAAGGTAATGAGCATGATAAGGAAATATGCCAACACTCAGACTCATTCAACAGACCGTTTCCTTTTTCTTGTTTGTTAACTTCTCTTGAAGTTCTTAAAGTGAAGCTTCAGAATTCACTTGATCGTCAACTATGCTTTTGAATTCAAGTAACAATTCATTGGAGTTCCCAGATTGGCTCTCATCCAATGGTTGTGCATTTTCTAACTCAGATGTCAGTTTTCTTTCTGTCAATTCCATTTCCTGCAATGTATATTGATATACAGAAAAAAGATCAAACAACTACCAAAGACTGAACAGCTGCGATTATCATAAACAGAATGACATGGAAACCAATACATCTACAAGGCACAAATAAAGCCTTTTTTTAGAAGGATGGGGTTGGGGAGCATTGGTGTCTGTGTGTGGGTGGGGGTGGAGAGGGGGGGCTGTTAAGGTAGGAAATATTATTCAAAAGCAATATGAACATTGATGACGAATATAACAACTCTGGAGTATGGATCTCCTGTTCTAGATAGTATAAATATTTCCGATCTTTCTACTTTGCTTTTATGAATAAAATAACAATGCCAAAGTACAAAGCACTAAAAGTACAGGAGTATACAGCCATCTCTTGATTTGAATAAGGTTAATGAAGGTCCAATTGTAACCAGAAGTTTCAGGGGGTTAAGCAGTCAAAAGTTATTACCTTACAAAAACAACATCCCTCACAAGAGCGGATATGATCCTCCACCCATCCCCCTAAAATCAAGTCTAGCTCCAAATGCCCTCTTTGTTTGCTCCTATACACCAGCCTATACAAAAACAACATCCCTAAATAAACATCAAAAACTGCAAACAACGTCTGAATTAGGGTTAAATAATTTGAATGACAAACCTGTTTAACTAATTGCCGTTTGCTTTCTTCATTAGAGAGGTCGAAATCCATCGAACTGCTGGAAACGGTCGAAGAATAGAGACGATAAAATAAATTCGGTTTTTCCCCCAGTATCGCAGCTTCGATGCCCAGCTCCGATTATCACCAGCTCCGATTCGTACAATGCTCAATCAATTTTGCCCCGCCGTCGCCGTCGATACCCTCTTTCTCTCTCTTCTAGCTATCAGAATAGGAAAAGCGATTGGGGGGGAACAGACGATTTGACGATTTGGGGGAATTTTTCGGGAAAACTTGCGGGAAAATGCCCGCCCTAGTGTTTAGTATTTTTATTTTCTTTTTCTTTTTCTTTTCCTTTTTTGTAGTGTTTTTATTGTCTTTATTAACTTAAAAACCATCAATCCATTGTAGTCTAGTTGGTCAGTATGCTCGTCTCAAACACGAGAGACCCGGGTTCAAGTCCCGGCAACGGCATTATTTCCCTCTGAACCAAAAAAAAAAATTTATTTGAAAATAAACTTCACAACGTTTATAAGAAAAACGTTGTAGTATAGATCGTAACGTTTCTTAAACAAACTTTGTAAAAGTACATTCACAACATTTATAATAAAAACCTATAGTATAGGTCGCAACGTTTCTTAAACAAACGTTGTAAAATGTCCATTCACAACGTTTATAAAAAAATGTTGTAGTATACTACGCAACGTTTCTTAAAAAACGTTGTAAAAAGTCCATGATCGCAACATTATTTTTATAAACGTTGTTATAATGAAACTTTTACAACGTTTAAGCTAAAAACGTTGTAAAACCCTGTAAATAACAACGTTTTTAAAGAAACGTTGTTAAAAAAAAACGTTGTCAAAAAGCTGTTTTGTTGTAGTGGATGACTTATGCCTGATGAGGAACTCTCAATTTTCTTCCTTTGATTTAATCAATTCATTATAGTTGTATGTGACCCAATAGGATTATATTATATTGGCAATGAACTCGATCATATCGACCCTCATAAAACATAAGCGGACTCTAGCAAGCCATTATGTCTACCCAAATAATATAACGTAAGAGTTCACGTTTCGAATGGTATACTTCCATTTCTCCCTTTGTCTCACGATGTTATATTGAACACAAGTCATGGTCCACGTCAACTTGTATTTGTTCAATGCTTTCTCGATCTTGAGTATAATGATAATCCAATCGCATTGGGGTATGGCCATACACTTTCATCATTATCACCCATCGAGGGGCCCAAGCAAAACATCTCTCTTTCGAGGGACAAATTTCATCTTGACTTATCATCCTTCCCATCATGAATTCGATCATGCCAAAGATAGCCTTTATAAATATCGTGTTAAGATATCGTTTGACTAAAATCAAACATGACTTTCATCATATGTAAGGTCATGATAATCTCAGGTCTAGGGACTAAATGAAGTGACCATATGATATTTAATTATGACATTTGACCATGACATAAATCTCAAACGGGTCAAGTCCAGTCACTTGTTCTCTAACAAGTACCTATAAATTTAATGTGCATCTCTATGCATATAATCATCATATGATTATCCATTAACATTTATACTAATTATTCACTTAATAATTAGGAACGGGGATTATTACAAATAAATATGCAAAACATATAATAATCAAATAATAAACTTTTCATATAATAATAAATAATGTCAACACATAAGTCTATCAACTATAGGCCTAGGGCATAACACTAACAGTCTCCCACTTGCACTAGGCCCAATCTCCCATGTATCGAATACCCATGGACCTAACATGACCATCAGGCTTAGCTTGCGGGAGAGCCTTAGTTAATGGGTCCGCCACGTTGTCATCAGTGTCTACTCTGCATATCTTTACGTCTTCCCTTTCGCATATCTCTCGGATAATGTGGAAACGTCAAAGTATGTGTTTGGATCTCTGATGTGACCTTGGTTCCTTTGCTTGTGAAATGGCACCATTATTGTCACAGTAAAGTTCAATAGGATCATTGATGCTTGGAACGACTTCCAAATCACTAATGAACTTTTTGATCCAAACAGCTTCCTTAGCTGCATCAGATGTTGCTATGTACTCAGCTTCGGTTGTAGAATCAGCGACGGTACTTTGCTTGGAACTTTTCCAACTGACAGTGCCTCCATTCAGCGTAAACAAAAATCACATGCTATACTGAAATCATCTTTGTCGATTTGGAAGCTAGCATCTGTGTAGCCTTTTACTACAAGATCTTCTTCCATTCCTCCAAAGACCAAGAATACATCCTTAGTCCTTCATAAGTACTTGAAAATATTCTTGACCAAGGTTCTAAAAAGCGCTAGGCGGATGCTAGGCGGCGGAGCCGGGCCTAGCGCCTAGGCGGGGACTAGTCGGGATTAGGCGGGATTAGTCGGGACCTAGGCGGGACTTAGAACTAGGCGTTGGAGAGAGGCCTAGCGCCTAAGCGAGGCCTAGGCGCCCTTAGGCGGGGTCTTTTAGAACAGTGTTCTTGACTGCTATCTAATGTGGTTCGCCGGGATCCGATTGGTACCTACTCGTCATGCTTAGAGCACACGAGACATCGGGTCTAGTACATAACATAGTATACATGATATACCCAATTGTCGAAGCATATGGAATACCATTCATTCTATTTCGCTCATCATTAGTCTTAGGACTTTGAATCTTGCTAAGAGATACACCATGCAACATTGGCAAGTTTCCTCTTTTAGAATTTTCCATTTGAAATCTTCTAAGAACCTTGTCAATGTAAGTACTTTGACTTAAACCAATCATCCTTTTAGATCTATCTCTATAGATCTTGATACCAAGGATATATGCAGCTTCGCCCATATCTTTCATTGAAAAACACTTTTCCAACCAAGACTTGACAGTCTGTAGTGCAGAAATGTCATTTCCAATGAGTAAGATATCGTCGACATACAACACTAGAAATAGTGCTACGCTCCCACTAATTTTCTTGTATACACAAGGTTAATCTTCGTTCTTGATAAATCCAAACTCTTTGATTTCTTCATCAAAATGTAGATTCCAACTCCTAGAAGCTTGCTTCAATCCATAAATGGATCTCTGCAACTTACACACCTTGTTAGAATTTTTCGGACTGACAAAACCTTCAGGTTGTATCATGTATACATCCTCAAGTAACTTCCCATTTAGGAAAGCTGTCTTGACATCCATTTGCCATATCTCATAGTCATAATATGCGGCTATGGCAATTAAAATTCTAATAGACTTAAGCATAGCTACAGGCGAAAAGGTTTCATCATAGTCGATGCCATGAATCTGCCTATATCCCTTAGCTACAAGCCTAGCCTTATAGGTGTGCACCTTCCCATCCATGTCGGTCTTTTTCTTGAAGACCCATTTGCACCCTATGGTTTTTACACCTTCGGGTGGATCAATCAAGTTCCAAACTTGATTATCAGCCATGGATTGTAATTCGGACTTCATGGCCTCTTGCCATTTTTTCGAATCAAGAGAGGACATCGCTTTTGATAGCAAGTAGGTTCATCGTTTTCGATTAACTCCACTTCATCATTTTCCGTAACGAGAAATCCATATCTCTCGGGTTCGGATCGTGACCTACCACTTCTGCGAAGGATTTGTCCATCTTGAACCGGTTCCACAACTACTTGTGAACTTGGTTCAGTTTCTACCATTGGTCCAATGTTGTTTTCGAGCTCTCGAATTTCTTCGAGATCTATTTTACTCCCACTGGTTCCTTTACGAAGAAACTCCTTTTTTAAGAAGGTACCATTTCGAGCAACAAACACTTTGTTCTCGTTTCGATTGTAGAAATAGTATCCTTTAGTTTCCTTAGGATAACCCACGAAAACACATTTATCAGACTTAGGTGCTAGCTTGTCAGAAGTTAACTTCTTGACATATGCATCGCAACCCCAAATCTTCATGAAAGACAAACTAGGTTTTCTTCCATGCCACATCTCATATGGGGTCTTTTGAACTGATTTGGTAGGAATTCTGTTTATAGTGAAAGCAGCAGTTTCTAGTGCATGTCCCCAAAAGGATAAAGGAAGCTCAACTTGACTCATCATAGAATGAACTATGTCCAACAAAATTATATTCCTTCTTTCAGATACACCATTCCATTGTGGTGTTCCGGGTGGAGAGAGTTCTGAAACGATTCCACAACTCTTAAGATGACTGTCAAATTCTTGGCTCAAATATTCGCCACCTCGATCGGATTGAAGTACTTTAATAGTTTTGTCAAGTTGATTTTGCACCTCATTTTGAAATATTCGAAATATCTCAAACGATTCACTTTTATGTTTCATTAGATAAACATATCCAAATCTACTATAATCATCAGTGAATGTTATGAAATGCGAAATCCTCCCCTAGCATTGCTACTCGAGGTCCACATACATCGGTATGTATGAGGCCTAATAAGTCGCCCGCCCTTTCACCGGTTTTGGTAAATGGGTCCTTGAGTAAATCTTGCGAGTAAACAAGATTCGCATGTCTCATATGATTCATAATCATGTGAGTCTAAAAATCCATCTTTATGGAGTTTAGAAATGCGTTTCTCATTTATATGGCCAAGACGACAATGTCATAAGTAAGTGTGGTTTACATCATTGGGTTTAGATTTCTTGTTAATGTTATAGACATCATTATCACAATTTTCAACATCAAGGATATAAAGGTCATTGAATGAAATAGTATTACAATAATGCATATCACTCTTGTAAATAGAAAACTTCTTATCACATATAAGAAAATTAAAACCTTCATTATCCAAACATGAAATCGAAATAATATTCCTACTTAAAGATGGAACGTAATAACAATTGTTCAAAACAAGTATTAGTCCACTAGGTAAAGTAACTTCATAAGTTCCTATGGCTAATGCAGCAACTCTTGCTCCATTCCCAACACGTAGGTCCACTTCACCCTCTTCAAGCATCCTTCTATTTAAACAAATGTGAGATCCACATCCGGTATCCAATACCCAAGAACTAGAAGTAGATAGGAATATATCTATAACAAAGATACCTGAAGTCGAAGCAACACCTTTGCTCTTCTTCAGTGCTTCCTTGTATTTTAAGCAGTTTCTCCTCCAATGTCCAATCTCATTGCAATGGAAGCAGACTGTATCCTCTTGGGAATTGGGCTTAGCCTCTTTGGGTTTGGCACCCTCTTTGGGTCTGGCAACATTTGTCTTAGGATTAGCAACTTTTGTCTTTCCCTTACCCTTGAAACCCTTCCCCTTGTTAACTATCAACACTTGATTGGTTTCCTTCTTGACAATATTGGTTTCCGCAGTGTTCAACATGTGAACTAACTCGAAAAGGTTCTTATTCATGCCCCCCATGTTATAGTTCATTATGAAATTACTAAAACCTTCGGGCAATGAATTCAATATCATGTCGTGCTTGACTCTTGGCTAATCGGAAAACCAAGCCTCTCAAGATGCTCGATGTGGCCCTTCATCTTTAGAGCGTGGGGACCAAGCTTGTCCTTCACTCATCTTGCATGAGGTTAGGGCCTTAAGCGTGTTATACCTTTCTTGCCTTGCTTGAACTTGGAACATTTCCATCGGATCGATTGTTTAGATCAAGCTGTCCCCCAGTGCTCAAGATCCTTCAAGGCTCTTGCGCGTGGCGGAGAGCATGAGGCAACCAACATCGGTAGCATCACGCTTATGCTTGAGATATTTATCCCTCACGCCTTAGCGGATTGGCAAGCAGGTTCAGGTGGAATAGGTTCCTCAAGAACGTACAATTTTTCCTCTTGCCTGAGAACAATTCTCACGCTACGGATCCAATCCATATAGTTTGTACCATTCTCTTCCAACTTTTCCTTCTCAAGGACAGATCGCAGTGACAGATGATTATTGTTTAATGCAATTTATTCCACAAAAAGATATACATAAAATATGAACACATATGAGCAAACATATTATATGAGAAGTATAATGCATTTACATGAAAATAAATGCTCCCACTAAATTATACACCTTCCAATGCAAATAAGCATAATATACATTTAATGGGCTAAGATCCAACTTTAATTTAATTTCAAGTTTGCTATGGCAAACCGCTCAAAACTAAATTAATTAGGTAGAAACATCAATCATATCACATATATGACTCTTAGATCTTTTATGAGATTTATTTAAGACATCATATATCTAAGCATATTTTAATCTCATCTTATGTCTTGGGTCCAAAAGCATTTTGATAACCCAATTAAGTTCATTCACTTTAAACGTATAGGAACCACCATTTCCTCATCTTGCTCGCAAACTAAAAGAATCAAAGTACCTTGCTATGGCAAGCCCACCCAAAACTATCCGAGTGGTCTCAAGTGTTTTAATCATGAATTGGCATAAAGAACTTAAAAGTTAAATGAAGGTTCTTTAAAGTAGATTATAAGCATATCAGCAAAGATAATCATAATCGCGCACCAGGTAAGTTCCCAGGAATATAGGTGAGCCACAAGGATTACTTAAGTACCAAATCTCTCCTTCGACAGAACTCTCCTAGACATGCACAATCAGAAATCAGCTCTGATTTGCAACATAATCAATACTTTGTATAAACAATCAGATTCCTTTAATTTTTGCGTAAACTGACTTGTTTCTCATAAACAATCAGAAAACCAAAATCTTAATTGTTTCAATTTAAACATTTAGGAAATTACAATTTCAATGTTTCAACTAAACATCTAACAAAATTCTTAACACGTAAGAAAATATAATTCATGTATCGCAACAATTAATAAAATCATATTTAAATTAATTAAGCATGCATAAACAATGAATTAATCTAGCATAGCCCTATAAATTTAATTTCCAAAAATTTATAGCATCCAGATTAAGACATAAACATATCAGATTGTAAACATATTCACAGATTAGCAGGATTATTTAACAACCTGATTCTGCCCAGATTGGGCAAGTTTTGTCGCATGACAGAGGCCAACTCTGTTGCGTTACACAAGCCAACTCTGTCGCGTGACAGAGGCTAACTCTGTTGCGTGACACGAGATGCCAGTTTGCAGATTTCCAGTTTCAATCAATTCTTAATCACAGAGCAATTAAATCATATAAACAACTTTTAACAGATTTAATTCAATATGAATAGAACACGATTTAGGCATATTGTTTCAAAAACAATCAAACTATCGCATACAAAACATGCAAGGAACATATAAACAATTTATATCACTTTTCTTAGCATGTTAATTCAAACATAACCATACGAACGGGGCTCTGATACCACTGTTGGGTTTTATGGGTCCATGCGCAGCGGAATTAAGCATATAATAACACAAAACCCAAGAGTCCTAAGATCCGTTCTATGGACAGGATCTGTCGCGCGATGACTTATACCTGATGAGGAACTCTCATTTTTCTTCCTTTGGTTTAATCAATTCATTCTAGTTGTGTGTGACCCAATAGGATTATATTATGTTGGCAATGAACTCGATCATATCGACCCTCATAAAACATAAGCGAATTCTAGCAAGCCATTATGTCTACCCAAATAATATAACGTAAGAGTTCACGTTTCCAATGGTAACTTCCATTTCTCCCTTTGTCTCACGATGTTATATTGAACACAAGTCATGATCCGCGTCAACTTGTATTTGTTCAATGCTTTCTCGATCTTGAGTATAATGATAATCCAATCGCATTGGGGTATGGCCATACACTTTCATCATTATCACCCATCGAGGGGCCCAAGCAAAACATCTCTCTTTCGAGGGACAAATTCCATCTCGACTTATCATCCTTCCCATCATGAATCCGATCATGCCAAATATAGCCTTTATAAATATCGTGTTAAGATATCGTTTAACTAAAATCAAACATGACTTTCATCATATGTAAGGTCATGATAATCTCGAATGTCTGGTGGACTAAATGAAATGACTATATGAGATTTAATTATGACATTTGACCATGACATAAATCTCAAACGGGTCAAGTCCAGTCACTTGTTCTCTAACAAGTACCTATAAATTTAATGTGCATCTCTATGCATATAATCATCATATGATTATCCATTAACATTTATACTAATTATTCACTTAATAATTAGGGACGGAGATTATTACAAATAAATATGCAAAACATATAATAATCAAATAATAAACTTTTCATATAATAATAAATAATGTCAACACATAAGTCTATCAACTATAGGCCTAGGGCATAACACTAACACTCGCCATTCTTTCCTTTCTTCCCTCGTCCCCGGCGAGTCTTCTTTCGCTCCACGCGAGCCAACTCTGTCTCTCTCCATCCGAGATTAGGAATCCTCCCCGTAGAGTCAAACAATCCAGCAGCTCGCAGAGCTTCATTTGCCCGTGCTTCGGCTCAGATCTCCTCCCTGCGAGTCTGCAAAAGAGGGCCTCTCTCCGTCAGTCGGTCAACTCGAGTCCCGTAGTCAAACAAAGCGTCTCCCGTAACATCCTCGGTGGTCGACTGTGCTTCGGCACTCCTAAGGCAATAGCTGCGACGATAACCTTGCCCCAGAATCGCTTCACGCCTGCTCCCCAAAACCACCTGGGACTGCCCCAACACGCTGCTCGTACCAATCCAGGTACTCGGTGGTCAATACAGCACTCTCCCGACGTCGAAGGAGCATCACAGTAGGGAAAGCGGAATACTTTCATACCCTCAGAAAATACAAAAGAGCACCTGGAGCTGTCGTACAAAGAGAAGCTACCTCCGAAGTGGCAAGGTCATCCCAGCCCAGCAAAGGCTCCTGCCTCATCCCAAACAGCCAAAGAAACGCTCAGCAAAAGAGATACAATCATACTCGACAAAAAAGAGAAAAATACAGAAAAGATGCCAAGATGGAAAAGAGTAAGCACACTCACTGGAGCATCCGGGTCAACTCGATAGGCAGCAGGAGCCTGCTCAGGGACGGGCACCGACACCCTCCGCCTCGACGAATCCTCATGACATACGCGAAGTCCGACCGTGCACCGAACATCTCGGGACGTGGTGGGCCATCCCGTCTCTCCCTCGCCAACACCTGCGGCGTCCTCAGCTTCCTCCTAACGAAGGCCCCATACTCCTCGCCATACAAAATAAAATCCTCGGCACTCACGCCGCCCAGGTACCTATCATACTCCAGCACGTCCATGTCACGAGAATGCATCATCCCAAAGGGTGGATCCCTCGGAGCCATAGGGGGAACACCTGGGCCATGCTGCCAGAAGACCCTCTCCCCCAGATACATGACGTCACAAGTCAGACCCCGCAGAATCTTCCTCCGCTGTGTCACCACGGGACCGCCCTCGAGCTCGTCGCCGCCATACTGAACCCAGGGGTACAGCTCAAACCCCGCCGGGCTATCTCTCTCCAGGAACTCCTGCACATCCCGATAGGTAACAGTGAGCTTCCCCCTGATCGTCCTCCTCCTCCTCAAAGGACGGGCCCAGCCCAACATAGCAGGATAGGCCCCCTACGGCTCAAAGATCCCGATCCCACAGAAACACCTAAGATCTCTATAAAACCACACCTCGCAACAAAAGCGTATAAAGCTCAGCAAAAGAAGACGGAGAAATGACAAACCGCTAAACCACAAACAAAGAATAAACTCATACCTCCAATGCAAAATCGAAGCATCCTGTGGAACCGGCCACGCCCGCTAAACCTCGTCCAAGGAAAAATAGAGCTCTGGCCAAGCCCGCTCGCGCCCCCAAGCAATCTCACCAACTCTCCCCAAGTCCACCAAACTCTCCTAGAAAGGGAAAGGAGCAGAGGAAGAGTGATTCGAGAACAAAGTCTCGTAAAGAGCAAACCACAAGAAAGAGCGCTGGCCACCAAGCTTCATCCGTCACCAATCCAATAGGCTTCCTGGGCCGGTAGGCCCCGATGTCAGTCGTAACCGCGCCTCTACATCGCCATACAACATACCCAGCCCCTACGAGGAAAAGGCGCAAAGCCCAAGCAGCCTCCGCTGCTGCCGTTCCATCTGACATCCTGTCCCGCCATCTCACCGGCCCTCCTTTCAAGGAAAGCCCAAGAATCGCAAAGAAAGTCGGTGGAGTCACCGTCACCTCTCCCCACCGATGGAAGGTATGCGTGGTGTCCCACCAATACTGGGACAGAGCCAAGAAGATGCCCCTTGCTCTTCTTCGTCTCCGCAATCCCAGCAAGGTTCTCAACGAACGCGCCCAAAACCGTAATCAAAGACCAACCTCTTAGACTCCTGCCTACCCTCCCCGAGATATCCGCAAATGCCGCCACAACTCAACTACGCCTCGAGCGACCCCCGAGACTTCATCTTCTTAGCCTTTCCAGACAAAGGCCCCTCATCCTGCAGGTAAACACAGCAAAGATACGTCAATCACAGTACTTAATGCAAATATAACAAAAAGAAACGAAAGTATGAAAAGTCCGTCCCAACACGCAGTGGCGGCCCCAGGAATTTTTGCTAGTGGGTGCCAAAATTTAAAAGTTGACAAAAAAATTTAAATAAAAAAAAAAATTTAATTAAAAAAAAAAAAACCGTGTCCTCGAACACGGGCTTTTACTAGTGCATTAAAAAGACTGAAGGGAGCAGAACAAATAAATACTTTTACGTATGTATAGCAAAAATACAAGTCCACAAAAGAAAAAGAAAAAAATCATCGATAGCTTAACCTAATGACAAAGCTTTCATTTTAGGGTCCGTAAGATCGTAAACTATAAAAAATCGACATCCAAAGATAAATTATACTAAATGATTCCTCTCATTTCCCAGATCATGATAAACAAGTCATTAGCTTCCCAAGTCGAGAGAGAATTTAACATAACACGCACACTAGTAGCAATTCTCTCTCTCTATAAACACAGATAAAAAACCAGACATCCAGCATATATTATACTGGTAATTTATGAAAGAATGTCAAAATAAAAAAAATTAAATAAACAATACATACAATCTGTATCACATTTGCAATCAGTTTTTTTCTTCTTTTTTTTTTAAACCCTAAAAATAATTGGAGAAATTTGAGAATGAAATCAAGAAACTTTCATCCTCAAATCACTTCAATATCTGAATAATGAAAGTATTTACTTTATAATTTCTATATTGAACAAGAAAAAAGAAGATTTGAGTCGGAAAAATAACAAAATTAACTCACACAATTGTGCTTTGAAGAATCAAGCGCGGAATCAACTGAAATCGGCGGAATCGACAATCGGCGGAACTGCTCTCTCTTCCGTTCTCCTTCGATCCTTTCCTTCTCCGTTCTCTCTTTCTCCTCTTCCGTTCTCTCTTTCTCCAATTCTCCTCTTTTTTTATTTTATTTCTATCTCATTTGTTACAGGCGAAGCAGCGTAGGAAAAGAAAATTGAAAAAAAAAAAATTTTTTGGGAAAGTTGAGTGGGTGCGGTGGCCCTCACTGGTCTTAAGGTGAGGCCGCCCCTGCCAACACGGCAACGCATAAAAGTCCATCCCAACACGGCAAAGCATAAAAGTCCGTCCCAACACGGCAAAGCATAAAAGTCCGTCCCAACATGGCAAAACAAAAGCCGTCACAAAAACACGACACATATTGCACATAATTTTCCCCACATAGTCCGTCACAAAACACGGCACATACTATAGAAATTTTCTCAAAAGAGGGATTCATCCCAACACGACACATTTTCAAAAACCCGTCACAAAACACGGCGCACATTGCACATAAACTTCCCACGGAGTCCGTCACAAAAACACGGCACACCCTACATGACACATTTTCAAAAAGTCTGTCCCTACACGGCACACACTTTCAGACAAAACCAGTCACGAAACACGGCCCACGTCACACTTTTTACACAAAGTCCGTTCCTACACGGCAATTTTCCACAATGTACATACGAAAATAGCATAAGGTGCAAATCACCAAAGCATGCATTTCAAAGAGAGACTTTATTTTCACAAATAAGAGCTAATCTTCACATTTTTGCACAAAAATCACATACCCACAATCCTTACATGCTCAATTTCAACAATTCATCACAAATTTCACAAAAAGAGCATGGCAACAACAAAAGCCCCAAAAATGCGAAAACTAAAACCTAGTTCTAGCATACAACAATTCAAGTAAGAATCAAAAAAAAAAAATTGATTCCTTACCTCCCCGGCGGTCCTATCCCGCAAGTTGTGCACCTCCGGATCCGGATACAACACATTCGGATTCCTCAACGAAGGCACAAAGGAAGTGCAATTCCTTTGAAGGTCTGATCTCCGCTCGATGGCCTCTTGGCCCCTTTGGCGACGACCTCTTCTCACTCTTTCTGCCATGACGAGCAATTCAAGCAAACTTGGAAGGATTCCTTAGGAAATTTTGGCCAAGACCAATTTTTTCTCTCCCTCTCTCTTTGTTTCTCACGACTGCAGATGGAAAAATGGAGGTTGGCTTCGTTGCTGGAAGCTGATTAAAATCTGGGAGGATTAAATTCACACGCTCGTCCGTACGAACCTCTTTGTAAACAAAGATGATCCGTACGGACCGCTTTGCATAATCCGGCAAGATTACCCTTTTACCCTTATAATCTTTGCCCCTGGCTGTCCAAAGGCCTTTTTCAGCAGATTCAATGCAGTTTGGTCCTTAACCCAACAAAACAAACACCGGCCGTCATCGTAAGTCCGGATTTCGCCCACTAAATGGCAAAACAAACCCCGGCCGTCATTGTAAGCCCGAGCCTTGCCCACAAAACGGTAAAACAAATGCCAAGGCACAAAACGCCTCCAAAACCTAAAACACGAAACAAACACCGGCCATCAAAGTAAGCCCGAAATCCCCTCCTCAGCGGACAAAACTCAAACGGGAACTCTTGAAAGCCCATACGAGACCACGAATCCCCAGCACATAAACGCCGGCAGTCATCGTAAGTCCAACCTTTCCCCAGCGGACAAAACACGAGGCAATCACGCCTCTCAAAATCAAAACACGAGGCAATCACGCCTCTCAAAATCAAAACACAAGGCAATCACGCCTCTCAAAATCAAGCACAAAGCAAGCACGCCTCACAAAAGGCCTCCAGGTTCATACTCCTGAACCAAAACCTCAGTCAGAGGACACAACACATCCTCACGCATGACACAACCTCAGTCAGAGGACACAACACATCCTCACGCACGACACAACCACAGTCAGAGGACACAACACATCCTCACGCACGACACAACCACAGTCAGAGGACACAACACATCCTCACGCACGACACAACCACATTCAGAGGACACAACACATCCTCACGCACGACATAACCACAGCCAGAGGACAAGTCACGTCCTCACGCACGACAAAACCTCAGTTAGTGGACAAGTCATGTCTTTACACACGACACAACCTCAGTTAGAGGGCATAACACATCCGCATCATCATCTGCAGCCCGAAAGGCTTTAAACCACTCGGTCTGGGAGACCGCATAAATCAGCCAAATCACTATCCGCAGTCCGAAAGGCTTTAAATTACTCGATCCGAAAGACCATATAAACCTCTCAAATCACTATTCGCAGCCCGGAAGGCTTTAAATTACTCTGACCGGAAGACTGTATAAATCTCCCAAATCACTATCCGCATCCTGGAAGGCTTTAAATTACTCGATCCGAAAGACCATATAAACCTCCCAAATCACTATTCGCAGCCCGGAAGGCTTTAAATTACTCGGTTCGAAAGACCGTATAAACCTCCCAAATCACTATCCGCAGCCCGGAAGGCTTTAAATTACTCGGTCCGGAAGACCATATAAACCTCCAAAATCACTATCCGCAACCCGAAAGGCTTTAAATCACTCGGTTCGGAAGACTGCATAAATGTCCCAAAACATTTTCACAATTAGGTATACACCCCCAAACAGTCTCACTTAGGTCATACTCCTGAACTAGGTCCCAACTTAGGTCATTCTCCTGAACTAGGTCCCAATTTAGGTTCATACTCCTTAACTAAACCTTAACTTAGGTCATACTCCTGAACTAAGTCCCAATTTAGGTTCATACTCCTGAACTAAACCTCAACTTAGGTCATACTCCTGAACTAAGTCCCAATTTAGGTTTATACTCTTGACTAAACCTCAACTTAGGTCATACTCCTGAACTAAATCTCAAAATATATGTTGCACTATTGTGATGGTTTAACATGAGTAATATTACCATGTTATGTATTGATATCCCAAAGTGTGGATTTATTTTCAATATCTATTATGTGCTTGAAGGTGGTTATATCAACTGATGAGTAGGGGTATAATAGGATACGATCAATTGTGAGAATTGTTCCATAATGTGATCGGATTACATTATACATGTTCCCTTCTATGGCCACAGATTGGGGTTGAATGCTTCTGTATCGAGCCAAAAGCCTTACAGATAGCTGCGATCTTATATGGTTCTCTGAAATATGAGTCTTATAAGATGTAAATATGCTTAAGCAGTTCACAAATGAGTGGAGTTTTACTCCCGACGTTGTATGACTTATTGTTCAGACGGAAAAGGTAAACTGAGGTAACGTAATGTGTTTACCGCTTACCAATGTGATTATGAGCAACCTGGCTATGTGTTGCATTTTATATGGCATATTGTTGCATCCATAATAACTTATTGAGATTTATTCTCACCCCTTCTCACTTTACTGTTTTAGATCCCACTGAGACAGGTGGACTAGACCGGTGAGGCCAGGAAGGAGTTTGGACATCATTCTTTTGGGTTGTCAGGGTATGTATATGGTTTGGGAGTTGGGAGTAGTTATGGATGTTATTATTTTGGGGAGGTTGTATATAGAACTTTTATAAAACATTTTCAGTTGTATTATGTTGTAACTAAATATGGTGTTGGCTTTCTTTCAAAGTGGCTTTTGGAAGCCTTTACATTTATAGTTATATAACTAAACAGGTTATGTCTTTTCAAAGATAGTTTATATATCACCTCCAAGTAGAGATGTTGATGTTGATTTGTTAAAGTTTATTTTTACTTTTCAAGTTAAACCAAAGTAAAGTTTTTTTAGGGAGACGATTTGGACTCTCCAGTTCGGGGCACGAGAATAGGTCCCGGGTCGGGGTGCCCACAGTTGGTATCATAGCAGTGGTTTAGAAGTCAAGGGTCGATGTCTAGTCTAAGGGGGAGTGTGTGATATCTAACGACGAGTGTTTAATGCAGGGTTTATTCCAATGGCGGGAACTGGTGATGACAAACAAAGAGATCAAGGAAATGTGGGTGATGTAGGAGCCGGGGGAAACCAAAATGCAGAAATGATGAATATCTTCAGGGTTTTCCTACAAAATATGGCAACTTAGGGTCAGGCTCAACAGCAACCTGAGGGAAGACAAGGACATGGGTTAGAGACGTTTGTAAAGATGGCTCCACCAAGCTACAATGGGGATCCAGATCCGGTAAAGGCAGAAAGATGGTTGGAAGCTATGAACAAAATTTTTGTGGCAATGGAAAGTCCGGACAAGGAGAAGGTTAGATGTGCTGTTTTCAAGCTGGAAGGTCCTGCAGAGCACTGGTGGCAGATACTTGAGGAGAGTTGGGAACGGGACCATATGCCCCAAACTTGGGAGAACTTTACCTGGAGATTCAAAGAGCATTTCATTCCTTTGATTACCAGGGATAAGAAAGAGGTTGAATTCTTGAGGCTCGAGCAGGGGACGATGACAGTGGCCCAGTATTCGGCGAAGTTTACAGAGTTAGCGAGGTATTGTCCTCATTTGGTACTAGAAGAGGCGAGGAGAGTCTACATGTTTATGAAAGGATTGAGATTGGAGTTCCGAAAGCAGCTGTTGACGTATGATTTCCCCAACTATCAAGCAGCAGTGAACATGGCGTATAGAATTGAAAATGATATTGAAGAGCATCGAGGTAGACCTGAAGGTAGTAGTGGAATCAAGCCCAAGTTCCAAGGCCAAGATTCAGGGCAGTACCGGGATCAGCCAAAGCCTTCAGCTCCAGGAGTGCTTAGAGGAGGAAATGTTACAGTTTCAACTCGCCCAGTATCCAGCCAGTTTGGGACTATTTGCAACTTTTGTAAGAAGGTGGGACATTCTGAAGACCGATGTTGGAGCAAACAAGGAAAATGTATTGAGTTCGGAGCAATGGGTCACTACAGGAAAGATTGTCCTAGACTTCAACGGGGTCAAGCTCCGGGTGGCAGACAGCAGGGTGGACAGCCAAGGGGTGGTGTGAAGAGGGATAATGAGGGAAAGCCTAAGGAGGGGTGGTGTGAAGAGGGATAATGAGGGAAAGCCTAAGGAGAGAGTGCAAGGTAGAGTTTTTGCCTTGGGTTGAGGCGAGGTAGATCCCACCACGGTCATTAGAGTTATAGTACCTGTCTCAGGAGTCAGGGCTCATATTCTTATAGACCCTGGGTCATCCCATTCTTATGTGGCATCTCATTTTGCATTCACTTTGCATAAATTGCATAAATTTTTCCCTTATGTGCCGGAGGTCTCTATTCCTGTGGGAGAGTGCCTCGAATCTTCTTTGATTTATCATGGTTGTGAGGTGATCATTGGTGGGCATGTATTGCAGTAGATTTGGTAGTGTTACCAAATCCCAACCCTCCCCCCACCGCCCCTCCCCCCATTAATTCTGGCGAACACTGTCTTCCTCCCGAGCCTAGATCTGAAGCTTGTAATGGAGTCCGTCTATCAATAGATCTAGAAAACAACTAGATTTGGGTCTGAGAACAACTCCATATGCCGATTTGTTAGGATTTTCTGAAAATGAAACGGCTTGTCTCTTAGCTGGGATGCAATTCCGTTTCGGTTATGTCTGCATCCATGGATTTGAACGACATCAACGGTCATATTGTTGCCGCCATTTTTGTACAAAAGCTTCTTCTTTTGAGCTTTCTTAAATCGTGTGGGGGAAATTTCTGAAATCTTATGGGCCTAGGGTGTCCTCCCGAGTTTTAAAAATGGGGGAAAATGGAGGAAATCAAAAATAATTTTCTTCCTAAACTTGCTCCCGAGATTTATTAGAAAGGAATTGGTGGGAAAGGAAATGAATTTTTTGAGGATTTCCCTCCTACACAATCCTCCCAAAAGTGGGAGAAAATGGAAGGAAATGAAATATTATAAAAGAACTTTTTTTTGATAAACCTATTTTACACCTCAAATATAACCTCTCTTTTTTCATTAAGGATACAAATGTAATTCTATATTTTTTTTCTAACTCGGGAGCACCTAGTGAAGAAATTTATTTTCTTTCCTTCCCATCCCTTCCCTTCCCTTTATTTTCTCTCCCTTTAAAACTCGGAGCACACAAGGCACCTGACCATATCAAAATTTTGGTTTGAAGGATTGAAATTTTGACAAATTATGAAATTAGGATTTCAGATATTAAGGATTAATTTTGATTTCGATTTCCATCATGAATATTGAATTGGTTGAAATAAAAAAGAAAATCCAATTTCATTAATTTCCTATTGTTGATTTGAAGTTTTAAATAATCATTTAGGTCACATGTATTGCACATGTATGTGACCCGATTAGGGATTGATTTTTTTTTCTTTCCTAATTAATTTAATGATGAAAGAAAAAAAAATTAGTAATAAAATTATATTCAGTATATATTTTATTAGGGTCAATAATTAATTAAAATTTTCGATAAACTAATTTCTTTTTTATTAGTTTTTTAGTTTTTATTAATTTGAATAATAATATTATAGAAAGTTAAAAAATAATTGATTAAATAATTAGGGGTCAATAAATAATGATTTTTTTACGGTTACCAGTTTAAAAATATTTGAATTGTGACCAAAATGAAAAACATTCAATAGGTTAGTGACCAAATAAGTATTTAACTCGTTAAGTTACTTACGCCCTCTAATGCCTTCTAACATCCATTCAAGTTTTTAACGATTTTGGTTATTTTAGTTACTCCCTCCGTCCTAGAGTAAGGGTCCTATTTTCCTTTTTGGTCCGTCACAGAGTAAGAGTCCTTTTCCTAAAATGGAAAGTTTTGAGGAGTGACTTTTATACATATGCCACTACAAGTTGATATATTTACAAAAAAACCACTCTTTAACCAACCAATATATTTTAAATTACTGACTTAACAATTGCTTAATTAAACCAATAATTAGACTTAACTTACAAACCTACCACTAATCATCCACTTATTCTAACCAAGATATAAAATCAAAACAAAACACCCATGTCATTCTAGAATCCCAATTAACCCTTCGTCTCTCTCATCGCCGACTTCATGGATCTCCATTGCCGATGAAGAAAAACCCAGGTGACTAGAGAATCAATTCCAAATTTCCAACCCTTTTTTTCTCTCTCGTCTCCAACTCCATTGCCCAGTGAACAAAGATGGGTTTCCACTCAAATCGACCTATTTTCACTCAAATCATATGGATTCTCCATCAATTGGAAAAAATGGCTTTGATTTGAGGGCTTCCACTGTCGATCTCTCTGTTATTTGTGATTCCAACCCAGAAGAAGATTTTGCTTTGCCGATTTACTATGATCTTACTGAGCCCTATTACTATGGTGTTCTTCGAAAAGAGACCGTCGTTGCGGAGAAAGGATTGTGGGCGGTCCTTGATGAATCATGGAAATTGAGCAGCCAGCTTAAATGTTTGTAATTTTGTGTTTCCCTCCAAATGTTGCACCTTTAAATTTATTTGGAGGGAGTTTAGTTGCAGATTATTTTTTTCAAAAAGTGTCTGTGCTGTATCCGTTTTGGATTAGTGAAATCAAAAGGGCTGGGGACTAGAATGTAATTTTACACACTCTCTCTCCTAATTTATACCCACTTGCAATTGTTTATTCATCTTTAAGCATTTTTCTTAATAAGCGTGAGATTTGGGGTGTGAACTCTTACTCCGGGACGAAGGGAGTATTTTTTAAATAGTAAACATAGGTTAATATGTAAAAACTGAATAGTACACAGTCATTTAGCAATAAACTCGTTTTGCGTGTGTTTGATTTTGCAGATTGGGATAGAAATTATGAGGGTTTATTGGTGTGAGTGTATGCAGATAAGGAGAAGAACTACATTGAATTGGAAAAGTGGAATACCTTGCTTCAAATCCATTGCTGCTATTGTCTCTTGCAGCCCTGCCATTACTACTCCAGGAACCTGAAATCTCCAACCCAGCCTTTGTTTCTGCGAACTTACCTTCCATTCCTTCCACAGGTTTGTGAATCCCTTCCATCTCATTTCACCTACCTCCGATCTCCATAGTTACAGAAGCGGTCCGTGAATCGACCGCGCTCTGATACAACTTGTAACAGCCGAGCAATCCGAATAGGAACAAACTAGGGATTGTGTAACAAACCAGGAATTCATTTGGAATTGAAAAGGAAATTTGTATTAATCACCGGAATCGATCAACAAAGAACAGCGATGAACAACAACGGAATTAAGGAGCATTACTGCTAACTGAACTAAAACAAAGCTATGTTTACGCCTACTCCTAAGAAGTAAGAATAAATAATAAATCCATCCACCTGAGCATCTACGCCTCTCTACGCATTATATTCTGAGGTCAATCCTCCCCATGCGTCTCATTCCCTCACGAGCTCTTCACATGGTTAGTTACACTCCAATTACCAAACTACCCACTTATAACAGCTCAAGTACTAAAATATCCCTGCCAATTAAGTCAACTGTTACATTATTAAATTAAGTTTGTAAAAAGAACTCAACATTCTCAACCATTAGATTAAAATGAAAGCAAGGACAAGGATCAGAATTGAAATATAATCATAAAACGTCAAATTAAGGCTTAGTGGGCAAAAAGACAGTTTTAGGATATAAATAGGGTAAATGAGTCGCCCACACTATTTGATACCCGAGTTTTTACAAGCTTAAATGAAAATGAAAAGTAGTTTGAACAAGGTCTTATTTTCCATTTCTTGAAGCTCAATCTATATCCTATCTCCCTGTCTAGAAAAAAAAAAACCATTTATATTTTAAAATTGTACCATATTAGTATGAGTATATTTAGAAAATTCTGATTTTTACCATTAATGTTATATTTTCCCCCTTTTACCGAGAAAAAATATCACTATATAATTTGAGATTCAAAGTGTACCACGAATAGAAAAAATAAACTTTTCGAACTGAAAACTTCATAGGCAACATATGCTATTGAATTCGCCGAAGGTTCAGCCGGATTCAGAAGAATGCAATTATATATATAAGTGGCAAATTCACGCACCTCAGCCTCTTCTTGGGACTTGTTGAGCTGAAACAACTCTTCATTCAGCTGCATCACCTTCTGTTTTCTGTAGGCAAAGATTTTTATTTTTTTTTAAATAAATGTTGCTAGCACGTGAGGAGAAAAAAAGGCCATAAGAAGCAAGCAAAAAAAAAAACATGAAGAACATAATATATCTGTGTTTGTTTTTCCTTCTTAGGGCAACTCCAATGGTAGGTATCAAAACCAAAATTTGATACCTACTCAATGGTATTAGCATCTCCAACAGAAAACTAAAGAGGTACCAAATTTTGGTGTGGTACTAAGGAAGGTAGCAAATTTGTTACCCTGCTTAGTACCACACTAAATTTTGGTATCCATTGTTGAAACTTTAAGGAACTTTTAAGCATAATAAAAATTATTTATCATGTTAAAGTTATTAATTATCATTTAAAAATTATTATTTAAAAAATAAATAATTAAAATAATTATTTATAATTTATTTGGATATTTATATAATTATTTATAAAATTAATATTTACATTAACAAAAAATGACCATATTTTGAAATTATTTATCATATTAAAAATGTTAATTAAGTTAATAATTATCAAAAATTAATTTGAAACCAAAATTTTGATAAATATGGTTTTGAGTTGATTTTTTGATATATGTATGTATATATATATATATATATATATATATATATATATATATATATATATATATATATATATATATATAAACTAATCATTAGATATGAATATGAATATGATTAAAAAAACAACCAAGGTCAAACTCCAACTCGAATCCCGGAGTTATTGCACATTCTTATATAGAAACAGCGAAAGTAATTGTTTTTATTTTGAATAACATTCTGACTTCTTACTTCTCTGAATTACTATATAGTTGATATATCTTCTGGTTTCAGCACAATCCAGAAAAGAACTCAACTAATGGATTTTATTGTTTCATATCTTATCCGTCTCACTCTCACTCAAAGTGAGAGTGAGACGGATAAGATATGACATCTAATGAATAATGAATATATTAATCATTGGTGTTTTCATTCAAAGTGAGAGTAGACGGATAAGATATCTTATTACTCATTTTCTCAAAAAAGCAATGACTATATTAATCATTGGTGTTTTCATTCAAAGTGAGACTGAGACGGATAAGATATGACATATAATATATATATATATATATATATACATATAATATATATATATACATATATATAATATATATATATACATATATATAATATATATATATACATATATATATATATATATATATTAAGGGGGTTAATTGACAATTTTTTAAAAATTAGGGAAAAGATTAACAAAAGAATAAAAATTAATACTCTCCTTCGTCTCCCTCTCGTCAACTGCGGCCTCCCCCTAAAGGGCCACATCTGTCACCTCCTTCCTCCATCGCCGACGATGAAGCCACCTCCTCCGTCGCCTCATCCCTCCCCTTTCCATCTCTCTTCCGTTGTATGACCCCGCCATCCCTGCTCCCAGCTCCGTCAAGCTTTATCATTTGACGACATCATCGAATTTGTGACTCGTCAGATTCTGATGACGACGAGGATGATTCTCTCGAGATGGATCCTGATTTCGGATCTGGTAGGTTTTCCGTCAGTTATTTGGGGAGGTGTTGAGGAGGTTGTTGCGGCCTTCTTCGTTGTTATCATCGACCAAACAAATACTCTTTCTCTCATCTTCAAGATCGAGCCCTAACCCATAAACCCACCCCCAAATTCGAGTTCCTTTTGAAATTTTGTGCTTAACATAGGATCGTCGGTGACATCAATTAATTTAGGAGTTGTGTGGTTGTGGAAATTAAGTTTGGGTGTATTTGAAATCGGGTATTATGATTTTATTTCAAAATACCATATTAGAGCAAAATTTGAGTTGAACTTGAATTTTGGCTTCAACCTAGGTTTGTGTGGTGTGCATTCATCATGGATACGGCGGGGGAAGGGAGTAGGGCAGCAATCAGAGTGGAGAAGGCGGTGGTTATGGTGGTTGTAGGTGATGGATGGTGGTGATTGGAGGATGAAAAGGGGGTGGTTTTGGGTTTGGGGATGAATCAATAAATATGAATATGAGTTGAATTATTTATTTATTTTTGGGTTAAAAATATTTTATTTATCTAATTTTTTAAATTTATAATGTGTTAAGTATATTTCCTTAAAAATAATTTTTCCCAATTATTATAGCTTAAAAATATTAAGATAAATAATTATTAAAAAAAAAAGTTTACTTCAAATTTTAGAATATAAAAATAAAAAATTATTTTTTAAATGTGAGTAATATATATATTTTGGACAAATTGTAATATGGTAACCTCTATTTGACTCACTTTTGCCAAGCTCTAGCAAAATGACAAAAATATCCCTTTAAATGTCATGTGCAAGGCACATGTTATGCTCTTCGTTAGATTTTTAACGATTCATCCAAAATTACACATGATTGCAACAAAAAGACAAACTCAATAACCAGCTTGTAACAAATGCAAATTCGATAACCAATTGAAACATCTCGACAAACTCAGGTAACTAAAATGCAATTTGCCTTTTAAAATAATTAGTAGGTTGTATTATAATTTGAGGTTCAATATGTACCACTAATAGAAAAAATTAAAATTTTCGAACGGAAAACTCCATAGGCAACATATGCTAATAGAATTCGCCCAAGTTTTAGCGGGATTCAGAAGAATGCAATTATATTTTAGTCAGCTAAGTGGCAAAATCACGCACCTCAGCCTCCTCTTGGGACTTGTTGAGCTGAAACAACTCTTCATTCAGCTGCATCACCTTCTGTTTTTTGAGGCAAAGATTTTTTTAAAATAAATGTTGATAGCATGGGAGGAGAAAAAAAGGCCATAAGAAGCAAGAGAGAAAAATGAAGAACATAATATATTAGCGTTTGCTTTTCCGTCTTACAATATTGTTGAAATTTACAACTTTCATGCCTAATAAAATAGGATTAACATAGCCAAGATAGTAAGAGCAGGATTTAATGATAATTGGATGGTAGTCTTACCTGCCTCGATACAAAGTTCCATTTGATTGTTGGGGTTTCTGGTCATAGTAGTAGCCACTATACAAGTTCAGTAGCCCTCATCACTTGTCAAAGGTGGTCCAAGCACCTCAATGGACATTTATATGAACACCAGTCACATTTGCACTTCTGAAATAATAATCCTCCCTCAAGAATTTGCACACTAAGACGGAAGTAAGATGAATTTCAGGAATGGAGAAACGCTATGTAAAGTAAATATATGCATAAACAATAGAAGCTTTATTTTCAAACAGAACTCCTCGTGGAGAGCAGGGGAGGTACTTATATCATACAGTAAAAGATTGCAAACATGACACGGATAATTGTACATTAAAAAAGTAGTTCCCGAGATGTTTTCAAGCGACTGTGTTGTAACAATAATAATCATCGGACCTCTATTCTCTTACTACATCATGTTTCCAAAAAAACAGGGAACAGAGTGAACAGTTACCATGTAAGAGCATGCTGGAGAATTCCAATACAAGCATTTCCTTTGCTATTGAAACAGTGTGCCTAAATAACTGGACGCTTCCAATCCAAGTATGGGATAGTTGAATTAAAAAAATACGATAAATAAAAAGATGCATAGTAAGATAATCTCTCGTTTTCTTTAATGAAATAGGAAAGAGATCGTACCTGGATTAGGAGGTTACCATCCCCACATTAATTATACAGTTACGTTGAGGTCAGGGATGTGGGATATGAAGGGCCAGTAATCTCCTTTCTCCTTCATACACCTTTCTTTAACAATTGGACATCCTGTAATATGAAGACTTGATAGTGTGGGTAGCAGAGCTTCAGGCAACTCTCGAAGTTTACAACAACCCGAGATGTTTAGGTGTTGAAGAGAGAATAGGTTTTCAATACCCTTATTAAGATATTCCAAGTTCTGGAAATCACAGATTTCAAGACGTGTTAATGATGTATTAGCAGGGAGCTGATTCCCCACCACCGTGAAGGAAACAAGTTGTGGAAAATCTCCCCAAAATTGGAGCGTAAGGAGAGAGGTTGGAAGCCTTGTTATGCCCCACTCTGTAATCGGCTGCTTAGTATCCCCGATTATTAGGGATTCTAAATTTGGAGGCCAATGCCCATGACTAGGATAAGACTCTAGATTTTCACAATAAATTATTGTCAATCCACGAAGAAGCGTCAAATTTTGCATCTGATTGCTGCACAAGTACTTGAGGTTTTTGCACCAAGAAATTTGAATAGTTACTAGAGTAGGTGGTAGACTTCTTTCAGGAATCGACTCTATGCCCTCACACTCACTTAGAACTAATTGAGTGAGATGAGCAAAACCTTGCGGCAAGGATTTTACATTTGACCAGTAGCAGTAGTTAAGTGATTCAAGCAAAGACAAGCCCTTCTCTCCCTCTTGTGGCTCCTCCATATTCTTGCAATCCCAAATAAAAAGATCCTTGAGAGTGGGGGGTAGCTTCTTGCCTGTGGGAAATGACTCCAGACATGGACATCCATAAATACGAACAAATTCAAGATTAGAAAAGCCTTCTTTGTGGTTGCTGCTTTGTGCCATGGCCATGATGGCCCCGCGGTTTTCAGCTTGATGCTTCAAATTTGGTGCCGATGTTAAGATTTGCAGCTTTTTGCAAAAATTAATAGTCAATCGCCTCAGAGACGTAAGGTTGTTTCTCCAATTCGGCATCTTCTCAAGTTCATCACAACTTTGAAATTCCAAACTCTCCAGATTGTGAGGCAGCACTTGCTCTTCTTTTCCCAAGGATTCAAGCTGTTGACAAGACTTCACAATTAGTGATTTCAATTTCTCAAGTACCTGACATGCCACTTCTTCGTCCCACAAATATCTCAACTGGTTACATCCATGAACACTCAGATCCTCAACTTCTCCCAAACAAAGAATAATCCCTTCATCTAATTCACTAAGCCCTAAGATATTACTCACGTGAAACTTCTTGACAGGGCCAAGGCCAGCCAAAATTCTTGGCACCACCTCGTCACAACCAAGTATCTCTAATGATCCAAGTGACGGAATCTTTGGAAGTGAAACCTTATTCAGTTTTCTACATCTTAAAACTCTTAGCTCGTGTAGGCATGGGAAAGCTCCTTTGAAATTTTCATCGTCATTTGCAGACCATTCCTCCCAACTATCCATATCTCTAAAGCTTAGAATTACAAGTGACTCAAAAGCTTTAGCATGCGCAAAGCCAACTCCAAAAAACTCTGGACCCACTACTTTCACCGCATTCATGCCTTCAATGTACAACTCCTTGAGTGAAGCTAGATGTCCAAGTGACGGTAAATATGTACAACTCTTGCAACCAATTAGTGTTACTTTCACCATATCACAAAAGGAGCGATCCCCAATCCAACTCGGAAATTCCTTCCCTCCATAGAATTCAATCTCCAAAATTTCTAATCTTATTGGAGGCTTTAGCGCATCAAGTATTTCTAATTCAAGTCCTCCATCTCGAGTACGGCCAGAGCAGCTACTCCATTTCATTTCCAATCCATGAAGACCCTCCTTACCCAATAGATTAGCCTCCATAGCATCTCGCACATTTATCACATTTTCCATGCCAATTATGGACAGTGTTCCTTGGAGATTGTGTAGGCTCTTCAATTCGGATAATTTTCGCCCACTAGTCTTATCAACGATAAATTTTGACAATGAACGAAGATGAGTCAGCTCACCAATACCTGTCGGCATCTCTTTTAAGCACGGAGTAGAAACAATACCAAGATGACGTAGATTGATTAGCTTGTGAATGCTTGTGGGCAACTGAACAAGATTAATGCAGCCATTTAATAACAGTGTTTGCAGATTATAGAGGTCACAAATAAATTCAGGCAGCTCTGTGATGCTAGTCCGAGAAAAGTCAAGATATCGAAGGTGATTCAAATCACCTATAGATTTTGGCAGCTCACTTATGTAATACCCATTAAAAGACAGTACTCGCAAGCATGATAACCTTGGAAAGTCTTTTAATACCATACTACTCAAAAATGAACGTTGGGAAGACTTTTCCCGTATTGGTAAAAGAGTACGCAGACACCGAGCTGCATTAACTGCCTTGAATTTTTTGAAATCAGCATATTCGTGGGAGAGGAATGATGTGTGCCGTGCCTCTTCAGAAACTTTGTACTCCTTGTTGCTCTCCATTTTACTGTCCAGCCTAAAGCATATCAACCCAGAAACAAACTGAGAAAGATCATTAGTAAGATCATGCATTACAAACCTTGAGTCATTCCCAGGCAATGGATGAAAAAAAGACCTCGATACCAGCTCACTGAAATACTCACAGCCCAAGTCTTCCATCTGCTTCTGTTCTCCAAATTTCCTCAAGAAACCTTGCGCCATCCATAGCATAATTAGCTCTTGCTTGTCGAACTCGTAGCCCTTTGGAAATAATGAGCAGTAAGCAAATAAAGGCTTCAAATACGGAGGAAGGTGATGATAACTAAGTCTTAGAGCAGGCATAATGTCATTGCTTTGTAGCTCCCATATCTTGCTGGTTGAAACTTCTACCCACTGTTTTGAGCTTCCTTTTGTGCGGAGGAGACCCCCTAGCGACTTTGCTGCCAAAGGCAAGCCTTTGCATCTCTTCGCTATAACCTCTCCAACTTCTTTGAGATGTGGGTTCCCATCGAAGTTTGGTCTTTGCAACGCATGTTGAGCTAATATAGACAGACAATCCCCATCGGATAACACCTTCAACTCATGAAGTTGCTTAGAGTTAGAACCCATCGTTTTTGCAATTAGTAGACTACGAGTAGTGACCATAATGGTGCTTCCTGGTGCCCCAGCATAAAATGGAGCAGATAGAAGGTCCCATTTTGCGTAGTCTTGATTCCATACATCATCTAAAACAAGAAGAAACTTTTTCTTGGAAAGCTTCTCCCGTATTTTCAATTGAACCATATTCAAGTCAATAAATGTGCAGCTTGTCTGATACACCGCTTCATAAATCATCTTGCTTATCTTGAGAGGATCAAAATCTTCAGGAACACATACCCATGCTCTATCATCAAAGAAACCTTCCACTTGCCCGTTATTGTATAGAGATTGAGCAAGAGTGGTCTTCCCAACACCACCCATTCCAACTATGGAGATGATGCGCAGCTTTTCGTCATGATCGCTCGTTCTATCCTCGAGCAACAATGTGAGAATTGCAGCGCTGTCTCCTTCTCTTCCATAAACAAGAGCTGGAGTCACCAAAGACGTCGAAGGAAGCCTCAGATCTCCTGCAGTTCTATCAGATTTTCCACCAATGTACTCTCTCAAACTCAGAACATTCTTTCTTTTTTCCAGTTCTCGCAAGCTATTTGTGATCTCCTCAATCTTGCAATTCATATCATAATTGAAGCTAATAGCAGGAGTGATGCTAGAGAAAAGCCCAGAAACAAACTTACGCATCTTACTTGAGCGGCTTGACTTAGGTTCAACTATCATCTGGCGACGGCGAGCTTCCATGGTCAAATTATCCACGAAGTCCTCAATTTCATAAGCCAGCTTCTGAACATCATGCAGCCACAGGTTAATAGATGTCTCTGCTAACTGCCTGTCTTCTGCATCTGCCAGCACCGCCTCAAATGTACACAAAACCTTTCTCCACTCCTTGATCTTTTCATCAATTCCACCATAAGGAATGAATGATAAATCGTTAGGAGCCAAGTTCTCCACCAGTAGCGATACTAATGCAGAGACAAACATTTCTGTGAGGTCCATTATGTTGCTTGTTCTTTGGATGATCGAGAAGTTGAAGGGTATGCAATCAAAGAAGAAGAGAAACTGTTTTGAAAGATACAAATGAAATTCAATGATGCTATCTGCAAATAATCATTCCTTGTTTTTGTTTTTTAATTTACTTTTCTGTGTAGGAAGAAATAAAAACACAAAAGCTACAAACACAACGGAGTATTGTTTAATGTTTTCGAGAAATGGAGTTTTAAGTCTTACTAAATGTTCAAGTAGACGTGATATGAATAATTATAATACAAGTGGTGCTGTAACTCTTGTATAGTAATTTGATTGTGCACAGAAAGTTGTTTATATGTATTTAAATATCACTACTAATGGTCGAGATGACCGTCCTAATAGTGTTAATGGTCTACATTAGTGTAGTGGCATCCTAATCAGGCTTCGCTTGATATGACTAATTATAAAACAAGTGGTGATGTACCTGCTACTCCCTCCGTCCCACCCGAAAAGGTATAAATTTCCATTTTCGGTGTCTCGTTAAAAAGGCACACTCCCAAAATGAAAAACTTTTTAATACTTTTTTATTTGTGGGACCCACTTGTCATACTCACAATAACTATCTACTAACTATTATCTACCCCACTTTCTCTCTCCTACGTCACTTTTCATACTCACAACACTTACTCCATTATATACTCTCCTTAATTTTCGTGCAAAACCATCTTTGTGTCCTTTCGGATGGGACGGAGGGAGTATTTAGTAATCTTATTGTGCACAGAAAGTCATCTTATATGGATTTATATATCATTACTAATCGCTTAGATGGCCGACCAAATAGTGCTAACAGTACTCCCACAGTCCCAAAGATGAATGTCCAAACTTTTCAAATTTGCTACTCCATATTTAAATGGGCATATGACACTTCATTTGACATATTTTCATTCAGGGCTAAAATAAGATCAACATTTGAAAATATAATCAACTCAAATATTACAGGAACTGAAACAAAGTGTTTCGAATTTCAGCAGAGAAAGCAACAGAAGTGAACAAATATACAGAGAAAATCCAGTTGACCAAATTACAATCAGATATTAAAAAAAAAACGCATTTGTTCCTCTACAAAATCCCACCCAAAAAAGTTTAAGTTATGAACCAGGAAATTTTAACAAGGAAATGATAAGAGAATTCAAACATAAAATTGGCGAGATTGAAAAGAAAAAAGAGTTACCAGAACTTGAAATGGGGAGTGAAATTAAGCACCAAACCAACAAGATCCGATGAAGGATCGTCGTAGTTGTTTCCGATTTCTGCCTGACTTCGTTTTTTGCTTAGCGAAGTCGTTGTCGCGTAATTTAGGGCAAACGTGAAATTAACCCCTAAACAATTAAACCTAGGGAGTGTTCGGGGTTAATAGTGGTGGTGGTGGTGGGTGGTGCAGGGAGAGAGAGAAAGAGAGCGAGAGTGACCTTTGTTTCCATGGGGTTGGGGGGTTTGGTAAGTGTTCAGTTCAAATCGGATTTGAGATTGAACTGAATTTGTTATGAACTGAGTAAGAAAATGGCAGAAATTGATAGAGAAGAGAGATTAACAGAGGAGAGAGAGAAGAAAGAGACGTAGATAAGAGAGAGAGAGAGATTTAGAGAGAGAATATTGGAGAGAGAAAGGGAATAATTGTTTGTTAATTCATAATGGAATTAGAGCATTCACAATAGTAAGAGATTTTTTCATAGCTTTTTTGTAATTCTCAAGTGACACATCATAAACAACTCAAAAATAAAAATCTTCAAGCTTTTTTTACAATGGTAGAGCTTTTTCATCAACTTTTTTATGGCCCCCACATTCAAAATTAAATTATTTTCTTGCATTTTTCTATGAAGAAAAATATTAAGAAAAATAAAATTATTGTTTTATTTAATGTTCAACATTGAAAATGGTGGAAATTAATGGAAAGAGCTTCTAGAGAGAGCTCTTTGTAGAAGGAGCTGCTCTTTATGAAGGAGCTTTCCAACTTTCTCTACAATGAAAAAAAGCTCTAGAGAGCTTTTTCATGAAAATTAAAAGCTCCCAAAAACCTCCCATTGTGGATGCTCTTAGCTCAGCACACGTCAAGCTGATAAACCACGCCTGCACATGATTGTTACGCCAAAAATGGCAACCAAGGCAAAACGACGCCGTCTCTAGCAACAACCTTATAACAACCTAAAGTAAATAAAACGACAGCGTTTCTCACTAATAGAAAACGCACCACAAACATACGCTACTTCAGTACGTTAATTAACCAACTAAATAACTAACGTTTATTTAATCGAAACGACGACGTAACCCACTTCTTCAAACATAACGGTCACCCCCAAATAGGATGAACCCTAATTCGTGACATTCCCCTTCCCTTCGAATAATCCTTGTCTCAAGGATTAAAATTTGGAAAATTTGCTGCAATTACCGGCCAATCTTTCCACGTCGCGTCCTCAGGTAGGGCATTCTACCACTGAATCAGTACCTGTGCAACTGGTTTGTTGCCTTGTCTCACCAACCTTTCTATCCAAAATTGCAATCGGCTCCACCAAAAACTGTCCATCATCACCTGTAAATGGCAAGGTAGGATTTGGGACGATTTGGTCTCCAATCCTCGGCTTCAAAAGGGACACATGAAAAACTGGATGGATCTTTGAGTTGCTAGGAAGATTCAGTTTGTAGGCCACATTTCCTACCTTGGCAATAATCTGAAAGGGGCCAAAATACTTCGGAGACAGCTTCAAGTTCCTTCTTATGGCTACTGAGGTTTGCCTGTAGGGTTGCAGCTTCAGGTACACCCATTTCCCCACTTGAAACACCCTCTCAGTCCTCTTCTTATCAGCAAACTTTGTTGAGCTTCTAGTAAAGTCTCCCTCAGTCCCTTAATTTGCTTATCCCTCTCCTTTAAGAACTCAGTAACTGCTTCCACCTTGGTATATTGCTCATGATGAAATAAAGTTTGTGGGGGAGGGTAGCCATAAAGGGCTTCGAATGGGGTCATTTTTAAAGCTGTGTGGTAGTTAGTATTATACCACCACTCAGCTAAAGTCAACCATTGGGACCACTGTTTAGGCTTAGCACAAGTAACAGCCTTAGATATTGCTCTAAACACCTGTTCAACCTCTCTATTTGCCCGTCAGTTTGGGGATGGTATGCAGTACTTAAGTTAAGAGTAGTGCCCAACAATGAAAAGAGGGACTGCCAAAATTGACTCAGGAATACTTTGTCTCTGTCTGAGATAATCGAAACAGGCAACCCATGGTACTTGTACACATTGTCGATGAAGACCTTGGCAATATCATGGGCTGTGTAGGGGTGTTTTAATGGGATAAAATGAGCATACTTGGTGAACCTGTCAATGACTACCAAAATAGAATCCCACTGCTGTGAATTAGGTAACCCCTCAATGAAATCCATTGCAATGTCAGCCCAAGGTTGAGTAGGAACCTGCAAGGGTTGCAATAGGCCTGTAGGAAAAATATTTTATGTTTTAATCTTCTAACACACATCACAGGGGGCTATGCTTGTCTGTACATCCTTCTTCTTGCTAGGCCAATAAAAATACTACTGAGAGATTCTTTTGATTGTACCCTGAATTCCTTAGTCTCCCCCTAAGGGTGAATGGTGTAGCTCTCCAATGATCTTATCCCTCAATCCTCCTTTACTGCCCACCCAAAGCTTTCCCTTATACCTGAGTAACCCATTGAGGAAGGTATAATCAGGGAAGTCAGTGGCATTGATGATTATTCCCTCCACAATCTTGTCAATATCTTCATCCCCTTCCATGCTTGCTAACACTTCCTTCACTCATGTAGGTTGTACCACAGTCATGGCAAAGCACATCCCTTCTCCAGGTTTCTCTTGTGTTGTCAACTCCTCTTTATGTTCCTCAAATCTCCTAGATAGAGCATCTGCTACCTTATTTTCGACTCCCTTTTTATATGTTATAGTGTAATCATACCCCAAAAGCTTAGAGATCCATTTCTGCTGCAAAACACTTGTAACTTTTTGATCTATAAGATGTTTCAAGCTCTCATTATCTGTTTTAATGTGGAAGTGATGTCCACACAGATAGTGCCTCCATTTCTCCACAGCAAACACAATGGCCAAGAATTCTTTTTCGTAAGTTGACATGCCCAAATGCTTAGGCCCTAGGGCCTTGCTGATGTATGCAATAGGTCTATTTTGTTGCATCAAGACAGCCCCAATTCCATTATAGCAAGCATCAGTTTCTAGTACAAAACTCTGTGAGAAATCTGGCATAGCTAACACAGGGGCAGTAACCATGGCACTCTTCAGGGTTTGAAAAGCTCTCTCTGCTGCTTCATCCCACTGGAAGGCATTCTTCTGCAACAGTCTTGTCAATGGCTTGCTAATGACCCCGTAATGCCTAATGAACCTCCTATAATACCCAGTAAGGCCTAAAAAACCTCTTAAACTCCTGACATTGGTGTGTGTAGGCCAATTACTCATACTATCAACCTTGCTAGGATCAGTTGCCACTCCTTGCCCAGTCATAATGTGTCCCAAATACTCTACCTTGGATTGTCCAAAAGTACACTTACTCTTTTTAACAAATAACTGATGTTCTCTTAGTCTTTCCAAGGTCATTTTCACATGCATCAAATGAGATTCCAAAGTAGGGCTGTAAATGAGTATGTCATCAAAGAAAACTAGTAAGAACTTCCTCATAAAATCCTGGAAAACTGAGTTCATGAGGGCCTGAAATGTTGTTGGGGCATTGGTTAACCCAAAGGGCATGACCTTGAACTCATAATGCCCACTGTGTGTTCTAAAGGCTGTCTTATGAATGTCTTCTTTTCTCACCCTAATTTGATGGTAACCAGACCTTAAATCCAGCTTGGTAAAGTACTTGGATCCATGTAGCTCATCCAGAAGTTCATCAATGATTGGTATGGGAAACTTGTCCTTTATTGTCAAATGATTAAGCTCCCTATAATCCATGCACATCCTCCAGCTCCCATCCTTCTTCTTGACTAGCAATACTGGAGAAGCAAAGGGACTACAGCTAAGCTGAATAACTCCTTGTGCTAGCAGCTCAGCAACTATTTTTTCAATTTCTGACTTCTGAAAGTAGGGACATCTGTAGGGTCTTTTATTAATGGGTTGGCTGTCTGGCTTCAAGGGAATACCATGATCATATTCCCTTTTTGGAGGCAGCCCTTCAGGTTCAACAAAAACATCATTGTAGTCTTCCAATAAAGCATTCATTCCTGGTGGTAAAACTTCTTCTCTCTGATCAACACTCATTGAGTACAACTGAATCACAGCCCCATAAGTGTCAGAATTGATACCCTTTCCCACTTATTTAGCATTCATTAACCTCAGTGTAATTATATCCTCCACCCCTTGTAACACTCTCCTTTTTCCCTCTTGGTGGAACCCCATGGTTAGCTTGTCAAAATCGAAAGTCACAAGGCCTAAGGTTTTGAGCCATTGTATTCCCAAAACAGCATCACACCCTCCCAAACTAATTACCTTCATATCTGCTGTGAATTTGTTGTTCTGCATTTCCCATTCAAACCCTTTACACTTACCATGGCTACATATCTTACTTCCATCAGCTACCGTGATTGGTATCTCATCAGTAGATTCGATCACACACCCCAACCTTATAGCAGCCTTCTCATCCAAAAAGTTATGAGTGCTGCTACTGTCTACTAAAACATTGAATGCTTTTCTTCCCACTCTTCCCACCAATTAAAGTGTTTGCAAGGCCCTACTTCCTGACAAGGCATGCAAGGATATGCCCAAATCTTGCTCAGTTACCCCTTCCCCTTCATTCCACTCTTCTGGTGAGTCATGCCACACTTCTTCCTCTTCTTTATCATCCACCATCAACATGTAAATCTGCCTCGACTTGCACTTATGCCCAGGTTTGAACACTTCATCACAATTGTAGCATAATCCCTTGTCCTTCCTAATTTGCATTTCAGCTGAGGATAAGAGTTTTATTGGGTAGGATGGCTTTGTATGGGAGGTTTCATGTTTCTGAGGGAAATTCACCATGTTGGGCTTAACAAGTGGGGTTTTTTTTTCCACTACTCACACACACACACACACATGCACGCACATAAGTGCCTAGGAGATAAATCCTAGGGAGAGAAAGCATTCCCTCTAACTTCTGGGGGGATCGAACCCATGACCTCCAGGTTGGAAGCCATGAGCTCAAGCCAGCAGGCCAAATCCCCATGTGCAACAAGTGGGGGTTTGCTGGCAACAAAAGGGGCTGTTGATTTAGGAGGAGGTGAGGAATTGGAATTGGTCTTTGAGGTATTTGGTGAGTAGGGGGAATTATTTTTGTTAGGGAAGTACCTGTGTTTTTTATCAAAAACCTCTGAGTGTGATTCCTCCAACCTGGCTATGCTGATGGTTTGAGTGAGTGTGGTTGGGAATTGTGTTTGAACTCTATACCTTATCTCATCCTTCAAGCCACCAATAAACTTTTGAATGTAAAATCTCTCAGCTAATGAGGGGTTCTCAGCCTTCATTACTGATCTGATCTCTTCAAATTTATCTTGGTATTCCACTACAGACCCTACTTGTTTCAAATCACAAAATTCCCCTTCAATATTCTCATATGCCTGGGTTCCAAACCTCTTAGCCACCACATGTGTGAACTCATCCCAACTTAACTCATCAATTTCCTCACTGTAATTTTGGTACCAAAATTCAGCATTCCCCTCAAAATGCATAGTGGCTAGCTCTACTCTATCATATAATGGAACAGATCTATATTTGAAGAAATTAAGTAATGCATAAAACTAGTTTTATGCATAAACACTTTCCAAGAGTTACTTTGTGTCAACAACTTCAAAAACGTGGGAAGACCATTTCAAAGTTGTTGCTGCTGATTCAAAGGGAGTACAATGATAGAGAAGCTTGGGAGTACAAGGCCATAAAGCGTGGACTTGAAGAGCAAGTTTTTGGTTGCTAAAAAAGGGGAGATGGAGCTAACAATTCCCACGAAGTAAGGAACAAGCCAGCCACTTCCCCACTTCCTCCTCAATGTCCAAAACAGCCCCAAGGCTGTTATTTTGAGTAGCCTTCAAGTCATTTGAAGACTATAAATAGGCAAGGTGTGGAAACTTGAAGATATACCAATTACACACATCTTTCACACTCCTTGCACAAGAGACAAAACACATCTTTGGTTCCATTTTCTCTTTCTCCCATACTTTGTCTTCCACTCTCAAGTACTTTGGACTTGATTGTGTTTTGGGTAGAATAGGGTTTGTGTTTTGATCTATTCGTTTTCTACTTGTAATAGAGTTAGGAAACTTTCGGATTTGTAATCATTTATATAGTGAAGATAAAGTCTTAGCTTTTGAGCCACCCTCAAGTTATATAATTATATAACTTGAGAAAATTAACTCTTGTGTCTTTTAATTCCGCTGCAAAACTCTTTTGAAAGTTGTTTTATTTCGAAGTGTGTGTGTGCTATCCCAAGTGCTATCGTTGGTGCTGTTATCACCTTGGATATCACTTGTGATCCAGGCCGTGACAATTTCACTCTTAAATTGGTTTTTCTATATATCCTCATAATAATATAGGTGGTGATTTTAATAAACAAATCAGTAAATAAAAGAGGAGAAATTCCGCATCGCTACAGTTTGGCAACTCTACCGGGGAAATATTAAAATTAAAGTGGCTTAGACTTGCATCAATTAAGGGGGATTTAAAAAAAAATTGATTTCTTGTTCAATTTCAGGCTAGTCCCGCACGAGACAACCCCTTGTCTCGCACGAGACAAAGCCTCTGTAACCTGTTCCGTTTTCTGGTTTTTCTTGTTCGTTTTAAGATCAAGATAAAATTCGAACACGCAAGGGGGATCCCAGATTACAGTATTTGCAGAGTTCTTTCATCTCAAGGCCTCCCTTAAGATGTAGGACTCAAAATTGTAATTTATTTTATTTAAGTAATGAATTTTATTTAAATTGCGTGAGATTGGTTTTTTGATTAAAGACCGGTCCATGGAGGATTCGAGAGTTGTAAATTTAATTTAATTTAATTTTATTTATTTATTCTCTCTCTCTCCTTTACGTGGAACTACGACGGCCTGAGTCTTCCTAAATTGGGAGAAACTTAGGCAACCACTTTATGCGGCCATTGCTTGTTTTTTTTTTTTTTTTTTTTTTTTTAAAAAACTCTCTATTTTACTCTATCACCTAGAATTGACTCACATACATGTGCACTCATGATTATAACTGTCATTGCACTACATGCCTTGATAAACTCGGGACCCACACTAAGGACGGATGACGGGAATCACCTAATCGCCGGTCTCTCTAAAGTTGGATCATCCCACCTCGTGTCTTCAATCCCTCTAGATTGTCATATCGCGCGCGAGGAGCTTAGCAGTAAACCATGCATAGCCTCATGCATCATGTAGATTGATTTTTAGGAACACTCCGTGACCGGTCGGTTTTGATAGTTTTTGCAATATGCCCTCCTCACCTTCGGGCGATTACACGGATATAACGATGTACATTAGATCTCTAATCTCACCATTTATGCGTGTGTAGCTGGTTGGATTCTACTTTCAACATTGTTTTTGTCTAATGTCATCATAGCCACAAAATGAGCATGGTATTAGGACATCAATAATCAGCAACACAAGAACAACATTGTCAAATTTTCTGACATGGTCACCAATTTTGAAGCTCCTGTGGGGCAAAGTTATATATTATGGGTTCTCTATGTGCTTCTTTTTAGCTTCTATCCCGTGTACCTTTTTTCTTTTACTTATTTGATTATGAAACCTACCATGAATTGACATATAAATCTTAATTTTATTTTTATCTTTTACTTTTATTTGTTATGGATGAATGATATTTATGTCACCTTCCCTTCCTAAAACGTCTTCTACTCCTCACCCTACTTGAAAAAAGTCAAACTTATTCTAGGATTGGATTTCACACCAACAAAACAGAGTTTATATGAAACCATGAAGAGCCTCCAGGGAATGAGAGTAATCGTCAAGACAAAAAGCGGTTGAGATTGATTTAAAAAAAAATTATCCAACGACCTAAATCTTTCCCCCTAAACCGTATTATAACTCGTTCGGTTCCTTAACCAACACGTATAACTTCCCTTAAAATCATTCTAATTGTCAGCTCTTCAACCCTTTCCATATTCTTCTCCCTATGCAACCCCAAATCACAACCCACTACCCATGACCTCTCTCTCTCTTTCTTATGGCAAGCAGTTTTGATTTGAATTGATTTGTTCATTTTTGTTTTGCGGTCATTTTTGGGTTTGGAATTCACACCAACAAAACAGAGTTTATATGAAACCATGAAGAGCCTCCAAGGAATGAGAGTAACCGCCAATACAAAAAGCTGTAGAGATTGATTCTAAAAAATGATCTAACGGCCTAAATCTTTCCCCCTAAACCGTATTATAACTCGCACGGCATAACTTCCCTCAAAATCATTCTAATTGTCAGCTCTTCAACCCTTGACATATTCTTCTCCCTATGCAAACTCAAATCACAACCCACTCCCCACGACCTCTCTCTCTCTCTCTCTCTCTCTCTCTCTCTCTCTCATGGCAAGCAGTTTTGATTTGAATTGATTTGTTCATTTTTGTTTTGCGGTACTTCCAACTGTTGGAACATTCCTATTTCAATAACCCGAAAGCACTCAAGCCTAGATTAAGTAAGAGAAGAAGATGAAGGCGGAAGCGTGATACCTTTTGAGTTCATCTTGTTACTTGATGTTGTTCTTGCCAAGGAAGGAAGAGAAAAAGAAGAAAATCAAGGAGGGGAATGTAGATCTTCTTGATGATGAATGCCTTCCTTAAAACTCAGATTATGAAGAGAGTATATAAGAATAATGTAGTTGTTTCTAGGCTGATGGTAGGCCTCTATATATAGGAAACAATGGCACCACATCAAGGGACTACACCCTTTCAATTAAGCGATGTGAAATTACCATTCTGCCCATCATAAATAGGTAATTTCCACCTTGGGAATTCTACACATTTAATTAATATTTCTATACTTTACAATAACATTATTTTAATGATTTATACATGTACGTCTACATGTCACTTATATTTATTAAGTATACACATTTTGCAATCCATGTTCTTACAATCTCCCACTTGGATTACCCAAACATGTGTTTATACTTTAACAAATCCTCATAAAATCATATTCATAATGTAAATGACAATCCATATGTGCACTTCATTGTCATTCTAAAACAATCTCGTCCATTAGTTTCACAAGTATAGGAACTAAAGGGGCAGTCGTTGTAATTGATTCGCAACTAAACCCACATTAATCACATATATATGTTCAACTAAATGACATAGATTAAGTATAGATGTGTAGCATGGAACACTTAATGAATATATATTAAAACATATATATATATATATATATATATATATATATATATATATATATATATATATATATATATATTCCATCAACTAGTCCTTATTAACCAAATGAGATCAATATGAATAAAACAAATAGCAAATAAAGCACAACACAAACTCCCACTATATTATGCATTATCAAAAATCGTTTCACCCATATGAGCAGTATGCTCGTGAAACATCAAAAGAGATAACGCTTTATAAAAATGGATCCAATAACATGGAGTTTGATCCTATAAGTTATATATCTATTTGTTCATTTTATACTTATTTCTCTTCAACAAGAGACATAACCATATGATGTCTTTCGACATCTTTGCATCCAAGAAATGTAATTGGAATACCTAATGATCTCAAAATGATTCGATTTTGTATACATAAGCATGTAGTTTAATGTTTTATAGGTACTTCATCATTCTTTTGGATGCGACTTAATGTTCTTCTTTCCGAATTGCTTTGGTATTGACAAAGCATCCCAATAATAAATGCAAGGTCTGGACGAGTACAGACTTGCGCATACATTAAGCTTCCTACTGCCGGTGCATAAGGGATATTTTCCATATACTTGGATTCAAAATTAATTTTAGTACATTACTTTAAACTGAATTTATCTCCTTTAGAGACAGGGGTGTCATGTGGTTTACAATATTCCATGCTAAACCTTTGTAATACCTTCTCTATATAGCTCTTTTGTGATAATCCCAAAATACCTCGTGAATGATCATGATGAATTTGGATTCCCAATACAAAAAATGCCTCACCAAGATCTTTCATCTCAAATTTGTTTGAGAGAAATTTCTTTGTTTCCTTTAGAAGGTCCTTATTATTACTAGCAAGTAAAATATCATCCACATACAAGACCAAAATTATAAATCTACTCCCACTGAACTTATGGTATACACAATCTTCACCAAGATTCATTTCAAAACCAAATGAGAAGCTTGCTTGAGACCATAAATGGAAATCTTAAGTTTACAAACTAATTGATTAGTTTGATCTGAATCGGTCACCATTTCTGGTTTCCTCATATAGATGGTTTCCTCAATGTCTCCATTGAGAAAATCCGTCTTAACATTCATTTGATGAAGCTCAAGATCATAATGTGCCACTAATGCCATAATGATCCTAAAAGAGGTTTTAGAAGATACCGGAGAAAATGTTTCTTTATAATCAATGCCTTCCTTTTGAGTAAATCTCTTAGCAACAAGACGTGCCTTATATCTTTCCACATTGTCTTGCGAATCCCTTTTGGTTTTAAATATCCATTTACAACCAATAGTTTTGCACCTTCAGGCAATCGGACAAGATTCCAAACGTCATTGTCTTTCATTGATTTTAACTCCTCATTAATGACATTGATCCACTTATGAGAATTAAGACTATTAATGGCTTCATGGAAGGTGATAGGTTCATCTCCCACTAAACCTAAGGTGTCCTAATTCTTCGCAAGATACACATCATAAATATCTGGAATAGCACTTCTTCTTTCTCTAGTAGATCTCCTCAAGAGCACCGGTTCATCCTCATTTTGAGGTTGTTGAATTTCCTCATGTCCAACATTTTCATGTTATCCGTTATTTACGGGAGTCTCTATATTATTTTGAATTGTATGTTCTTTGTTGAATTTCAGGTACAATTACTTGATTTCCAACAGGAACTAAAGTTTGAGGAACATAGAGTGGTTCCTCTAACTCTTCAAATTCAAAATCATTACTATTTCTCCCACTAAATTCAACATCCTCAAAGAACCTAGCATTGATAGTCTCGAAAATGTTCTAGTTTTCGGGTCATAAAATTTATATCCCCTAGATCTCTTAGCAAACCCTACAAAGTAACTACCAACGGTCTTAACGTCCATATGGAGTTTTGTCGGTAGTCTTTAAAGCAACTCTATTGAGAATATAAGTAGCGGTTCTTTAATGCATCTCTTATAATGAGTGAGGTAAAGAAGTACAAGAAAATATACTTCTTACCATATCCTTAAGGATTTTATTATGTCTCTCCACTACACTATGCTAGGTTTGCCCGACATGGTGTAGTGAGGGACAATCCCACACTCTTCAAGATAGCGAGTATAAAGGACCCGGACGTTATTCACCCAATACGTTCAATGATTGAGACTTTACATGAAGAAAATAATGTATCCATAATGAGAGTAATCATCCATGAACGTAATGAAATATTGTTGACCATTCCATGAAGGGTTAGTGAATGGTTCACAAATGTCCATATGAATTAGTTCCAAGACGTTTGATATTCTCAAAGATCCTATTTCCTTTAATGTTTGTAAATTTTTCTTTAAAACACTTAATGCAAAAGTTTTTATCCGGAGTATCAAGTTGTTTTAGGATTCTCTCCGACATAAGCTTTATCAATTCTCCCTTTGGAGTTATGATCAAACGCCTATGCCATAGAATAAAAGAATTTTCACTTGATAACTTTTGCTTAGTGCCTTTAGTTTTTGTTTCATTATTATGGGACTCATTCATTTTCTTGACTGTGTCAAGTAAATTAAGATTATCAATGTATGACAAAGTACTAGTACCGACAAGCTTGGAATTTAAAATAAAGATCACATTTATTATTACCAAAAAAACAAGAGTAACCTTCCTTGTCAAAAATTGTGATAGATATTAAATTCCATCAAAAAATGGTACAATGAATGTATTATTTAATACAAAATAATAGCCAGTACTTATCATTAATCTAAAAGTCCCTATGCCTATAACTTCAACCGGATTTCCAGCTCCCATATAGACGTATTTCTCATCATCACTGGAGATTCGGTAATTCAGGCAACCCTGCATACATGAACTAATGTGAGTTGTTGCACCAAATACAACCACTATGTATATTAAGGAATTGAAACCAAATTTGCCTTAGTACAAACAAGACCAAATGACATACCATTCTGAATTTGCCATTCGCGATACTTATGATAGTCGTTCTTCATGCGAGTAAGGTCCTTGCAAAAGAAGCATTTCTTGACTTTATGATCATTAAATGATCCCTTATGCTTCTTACATGCAACCGCAATTTCCTTCCCTCTTCTCTTAATCCCACGAGAAGAAGTAAATGCTGAGTGAGTACTTTCTAATTTAAGATATTTCATCCTATCTTCCTCTAATGTCATATGTGAAAGTAATTCATTAATATTCCACTTGCACTTTTGACATTTATAGGTCACCTCAAAAGGACCAAATTGAGGAGGAAGATAGATCAAAACTAAGTGCATGAGCAAATCTTCCGAAATCTCTAACTTAAGTGCCTTTAGTTTGATCGAAAATTGAAATAATTCAATAATGTACTCCCGAAGATTTTCCTCACCCTTGTACCGAATGAAAACAAGTTTCCACAAGAATTCAAGAAAAAACTCAGCATTTTCGATCTCAGAGACATTGTCCAAAAATGTCTTTGAAACTGCATTTTCCATGATCATTTGACTCACGCGGTTGGACCGTTCCCATTACTCAACATTTTTCCGTTCTATAACGGTATTTCCTTTAGCGGGACTTGGTTCCCCTAATGCGTGATCGATGTCCATACATCCTAAGATCATCGTTATATTATTTTTTCAAGTTTTAAAGTTAATCCCATTAAGCATTGGAACATTGTTCATAGCAGTAGTAATAGATGAAGCGTTTATCAAATCTGTTGGGAATAAGAACGAAGACTGAATACAAAACATGTATAAGAAACTACATAATGAATAAAGTGATTAACTATATCAATGAATCCCATCGAAAAGATAATTAACATGACATCAAAACTAATCTTTGGATTGCGAATTGACTCATAATTTAATTTATCTTAAGGTAATAAATGACTTTAAACAACACATTTCAAATACTTGCCTTCCTTTGGGCCGGTTCAAGTATTAGAAATGTCCTAACATTTAAAGTATTTGTTACCCGGCAATAAAGAATATAAACAACTCATTTTAAATATCCGCCTTCCTTTGGATGGTTCAAAGTATTTAAAATGACCAAACGTTTTATTCAATTATTACCCCATGAATGCAAATACTTAGTCAACAACAAGGTCTCCTTTGGGAAACAAGCATGTTATCACATATCAATAAGAACATTCATCACTTTACAATTTCGTATCTAAACAACGTAAATCACTTTGGCGACAATATTGTTTAGAAATGAATGACCTTGTTAAGCATATAATTAATCACACTTTAGGGCACAAATTAATGTATACTTTATTCAAATAATGAATGAAAATTGACCAAAATAGCAAAATATTAAAAATTTTGAAAATTTGGCCAAAATGAGTCATGCTCGGCCGAGTCAAGGAAGGTGCTCGGCCGAGCAAAAGACTCCAGAGAACATCCCTTTCTGATCCCTTGTGCTCGGCCGAGTCTTAGGGGTGCTCGACCGAGTCCTTAGGGGTACTCGTCCGAGCATCATGACCGTTGGATGGCTCCTTTTCAAAAAATTTCAAACGTTGTGTTGATACAAATGGGGTGCTCGGCCGAGTCAAGGGGTATGCTCGGCCGAGCAACCCCTGAATGTCAAATTTTCCAGATTTTGACTATCAATTCTTAACTTAATTGTGAATCAATATTCAACCAAAGCAAGTATATCCGCATACTCACAACACATTTTTAAATGCATGGCTATGCATTTGAACAAACTCACAACACATCCAATGATGGTGGCTATGTTCAAAATGGGATAATCTTACATTAAGAATTGAAAGCCTTTTGAGTAAAACCAAAAAATTATAATTATAATTTAACACAATACTCTAGAAATGAATTAGAGTTGCACCAGTTCATTAGTGCACAGCCGAACCAAATTGAAATTTTCTTGAAAATATGTGAACAGTGTTTGCACGGCCGTGCGTTATAACTTGCACGCCCGTGCAGTCACTATTCACAGCTTTTTCCAAAAGGCACCTGTTCATAATTGGCCGAGCAAGGCCCTTTTCACAGAAAATTTTTCTTCACACAAAAGATGAATGGCAAGCAAAAATTAACACTTAACCATGACATGAATACACAAGTAGATCCAACACGGTTGTGCGATATAAAACACTCTGTTGTGTCAATGGGATAATCTTGCAATATTCACAGTCCTTTCGAGTAAAACGTCAATCCATTCCAGAATTTAATCAAGTAATGAATACTATCACTCTAGCAACGAATTAGAGCATTCAAATAACATCATAACATAATGATATCAACAGGATTAAGAATCAAAGTAAAGCAAACATATGCAATATGAATTCAAACTTAATCCAGAACTTGAAAGGCTTTGATACCAATTGTTGGAACATTCCTATTCCAATAACCCGAAAGCACTCAAGCCTAGATTAAGTAAGAGAAGAAGATGAAGGCGGAAGCGTGATACCTGTTGAGTTCATCTTGTTACTTGATGTTGTTCTTGCCAAGGAAGGAAGAGAAAAAGAAGAAAATCAAGGAGGGGAATGTAGATCTTCTTGATGATGAATGCCTTCCTTAAAACTCAGATTATTGAGAGAGTATATAAGAATAATGTAGTTGTTTCTAGGCTGATGGTAGGCCTCTATATATAGGAAACAATGGCACCTCATCAAGGGACTACACCCTTTCAATTAAGCGGTGTGAAATTACCATTCTGCCCATCATAAATAGGTAATTTCCACCTCGGGAATTCTACACATTTAATTAATATTTCTATACTTTACAATAACATTATTTTAATGATTTATACATGTACGTCTACATGTCCCTTATATTTATTAAGTATACATATTTTGCAATCCATGTTCTTACACCAACAACGTCTTTGAGACTTCCAACAACGTCTTTGAGAGTAAGTTTATGACAATCCATTTGCTTCATTTTCTTTGAGCTTGGTGGATATACAATCAATCATAATGTTTGTTGCCTTTGATAATTGAACTGCTGAGTTTATGAGATGTTTTATTTTTGAATTAAGCACGTCAAAGTCAATGAATGGCGTTACTCTGTTGGGCGTTGATGCCTGATGGTGTCCTTCAATTTTATCGATCAATTTTTCAAGCTTTTTGTTGTCAGTAAAGACTTTTTCTTTTTCATTTCAATTTTTTTTTTGTCAGGTTACATTTGAAATAATGTAATGAATTGGTGTTGCAAGTTTGTGCGGTACATAATTGGTACAAGATTCTGAGCATTCGTGGATATGGCAAACCTTCGTTATCTCTTAAGGAACTTACTATCGTCTCCAAAGCGCATTGATTAATATTGATTAATGTTGTTAATGTGTTGGGTCATTCGGGTTTGGTTGTGTCCTTCAATTTTAGAAAAAAATACTAACATTAGAAATTTAGACATACTCTTTCGTTTTATCCATACATGCAATTTTGGATGATTAATAATAATGATGTATACTTCCGCATAAAGAAGTTATGCATTTACTATGGTTGTCTATTAGTCACTTTTGTTTAATTGCATTAGTTTGCTTCATGAATTTTTAAATACAATATATTTTACTACGAAGGTTGATAAAAATCGGTAAGTCATTTTTTTTTGAGATTATATAAAAATAAAACAAGATAGTGGGTGGCTAAGGTTGATAAAAATCAGTTCCTATGATTTGGTTGTCAAGTTGATAAAAATCGGTAAGTCATTTTTTTTTTGAGATTATATAAAAATAAAACAAGATAGTGGGTGGCTAAGGTTTTTAAAAATCAGTTCCTATGATTTGGTTGTCAAGCCCCTTATATCGAGATGAGATCCTATGTACCACAATGATGTACCATTATACGTGCCACAAATAAAATCTTGACATGTGTCAAATATGAAGTTTAAAATTTAACTCCCGTTGCATAATGAAATGGGGACAAAAAAGTAAACTCATTTTTCTCCTCCTTTCTCACCTCACGTCCCAGGCTTCACAGTTTCACCATTAATGGTGACACCCCCTCTCTCTTTCTCTCTCTCCTCCTCCCTCCTTCTCTCTCACCTTTTTCTCTCCCAATCTTCATCAATTTCACCATTAATGGCAGACACCCAGATTTCCTATTCTTCGACCGCTTATTTCATTTCCGTTTATCATCCCTACACACATTTATCTGAAAATCTCTAACATCACCCAACACTCACTTTCAGGTTTAGATCTTAGAGTCGGCTTACAAATCTGGTTGATTGAGAAATGAAAGTTGATCAGTTTTGTAGTTGACGATTAGGGTTTTGGAGGATACAATGATTTAAGAAATCATGTGCATAATTGAGTTTCCTAATTTATCTCTAATTCTATTAAGTAACAGGAGTTAAGATTTCAACTTCATATTTGACACATGTCAAAATTTTATATGTGGTATATACAATGATACATCATTGTGGTACATAGGATCTCATCTCCCTTGGAAATTGGGATATGAGGCTGTTGCACGGTTGTGCATTTTAATCTGCACACCCGTGCAAGTTGAATGGAGCGGCCGTGCAAGTTTGTAGACACGCCCGTTGTTGGGTATGCATATGTTTTAACCCTCCTATTTTGTATTAGATTTGATTGATACCATAACCTCCTGTCTATTTTAAGGACTTTAGGACCCTATGTAATGAAGCTTAGACTTCAATTTTTTAGCTAAGTCCATTTTATATAATAGGTTAAATCTAGGCTTGAAGACTGGCACAAGAATCATTGGATCTGAGGGTTGCAGTTCAAGTTGTTTCAAAACCGCTCTTCAGAACCGCACTTGCATAACCGCTTGTGTAATTCCTCCTTGAAACCGCTTCTTGAACCCCTCTGTGCAACAACCTTATGTGAACCGCACTTGTGCAGTTCTAGTACTTTGACCGCACCTTGCAACCGCTCCTGGTGGAACCGCACATGTCAAACCGCTTTGCACCAGAACCGCCCCAATGATTGGCTACTTGAAGTGAACTCATTTGACCGTTGGAATCCACGTCAGCAATATCAAAAGTCAACTACCATATCTTGTCACGTGACTACTTTTCAGACAAGATCTGCAAGGATCTTAAAAAGGTGACAGATGTCCTAACCACCTTGATTGCGGGCGAGGTCCGATCGCCTTTACTCGCATCAGCAGGTTCCAAAGGACAAAAGTGGTTGCTGTGGACCAATGGGATTGCATCGAGGACTGTCCTTACAACAACTGTGTCCAACGGCTATATTCCTGATGCTTGGGTATAAATACCCCCAACCTTCATCATTTGAAGCTTGCTTGAAACTTGAGAAATTGCTGTGTTCATAAGAAGTTGAAGCTCTGCCCAGAAATTCTAAGTCCTTTGAATCTTCATCTTCAACCTTCAAGAAATATTCCCCAGCCCAGAAATCAAGCCTTAACACATTCAAGAATCATTGAGCTCTACATCTCTCAGATTTAAAGAGCCTTGATCTTGAACACACACACACAAATCTCTTGTTTAAACACATAGTTTATTCATTTGAGAAACACTGGTTATAGTCTAGGATTTGTTCTTCATAGAAAAGATTTTATTGTACTTTGTAATCTCAAATACTCAATATAAAATCTCTCTTAGAAATCCAAGACTAACCATCTTGGTAGTGGACGTAGATCGTTTATCGATTGAACCACTCCAAATATTGTGTTCTTACTTTCTGCATTTATTATTCTTTGTGCTTACTGATTATCTTTCCTTTTCTCTGTTTGATCTTTATATAGTTATCCTTTATTGTGAAATTGTGTTTGGAGTTAACATTGTCAAACTACACTTTCAGTTTTACAACTGCTCAGAAAATTGCACTAAAACCGCCTTGCAAAACCGCCTCCTCAAAACCGCATTTATTTTAATTATATTCCGCTGTGCATTTTACAACTCTACTTGCAGTTTCTTATACACTGCAAGAGGTTTTGTAAGCGTAGAGGTTTAGTTTTAAATTGAGGGCGAAAAAATTGAAACAGCTATTCACCCCCCCTCTAGCTGTATTTTCACCCTTGTTGCCACCTTTGGGACCAACAAGTGGTATCAGAGCAAACACATTTTAAAACCACTATTTTTCAAGCTTAACAACTTGTGTGCCGATTCGTTATGGCAACCTCAAAGACAATGACAACTGTTAACTATTCACACATTCCAATTTTGGACGAAGACCACTTTGACATCTGGAAGTGCCGAATGCTTATTTATTTGGAAACTATAGATGAGATGCTGGTGGAATGCGTAGTCAATGGGCCATGGATTCCAATGAAGGCCAACACTGATGCAACCACCAATCTTTGAAACTCCGAGGAAGTCAAAAAGCCAAAAGAAGAGTGGTCGGATGAAGAGAAGTGATTAGTTGCCTTGGACAGCAAGGCTAGGCACATCATTTCTGGAACCCTCCCCGTTTTAACTCTCCAGAAAGTAATGTACCTCAAAATCGTAAAGCAGATATGGGATGCCATAGAGAGCTACCTCGAAGGTGATGAAGAGTGCAAGGAAAACAAATTATACACTGTTGAAAAATCCTACAACAACTTCAACAGAAAATCCAACGAAACCTTGCGTCAAACCTACGACCGCTATGTTGAGGTAGTTAATGCTTGTAGATCTCTTGGCAAAACTTTAACCGATAAGGAAATCAATATGACTTTCCTATCTGCTTTAGGTTCTAGATGGGTAAATAAGGCTACCTCTCTAGAAGACTCCAAAGTATTGGGTACTTGGTCGTTAAGTAACTTGTATGCCAATCTTAGAGTCTATGAACTTAAATTAAATCATATTGAAGAGATAGAAGGGAAAACCAAATCGCTTTCCATGTCCGTAGTGGAACATGAGGAGAAACCATCTACATCCAATCAAACTACTGATCCTTCCATATCTACCTCATCACTCATCGAGATGGATGATGATGATTTTGCCATGTTTGTGAAAAGATTCCAAAAAATTAGAAAATCCTCAAAACCTTTCACAAAATCATTTTCAAAAGGCAAACCTCCTGCAACATTTTCGAGGGTTGCAGATACAAAGAAAAAGAGTGACCTAGTTTGCTACAACTGTAGGAAACCTGGCCACTTTGCATCTGAGTGTCCACAGCCTAAATATGAATACATGAAAAAGAAAACTTTTCCTTCGAAATTTTCTCATCGCAAGGGAATGGTTGCTGAGGAAGAAGAGAATTCCAAGGAATTAGCAACTTGGATTGAAACAGATTCTGATGATGGAAGTGATGATGAAAACGAAGAGGTTAATCTCTGCTTAGTTGCAGACGCTTCCGATGAGTCAGATTCTGAGTCAATCGAGCTGCAAGATATGGAGGAAAAAGAGGTTTTTACAAAACTTCCAAAATATAAATTGGATGATGATATCAAACTTACTCCTAGCATTAAGATAGGAAATTGCTCGTATTCACGCCCCATTTTCTCATCTAAAAATGCTCCACCTTCAAAAGCAATTCCAAAGAAAATTTTGAAAAAGGTGGTGGAAGAGGCTTCTCCCATGGAACATGAAAGGATGTTCAAGGAAGCAGAAGTGGTGATCCATCAATTCTCTAATCTTAAGAAAGCCTTAAGCTTAGCTCATGATGAACTTAATCTGTACAAGACGGAGAAAACTGTGATGAAGTCCAAAATTTCAAATCTTAAGGACAAAATCAGAAGTATGACTCCTCTTGCTGATCAAAACCGCACCCTTGAAACTAAGGTTGCTGCACTTCAACTCCGAAATGATGACTTGGTTACCCAAATCAACGATCTCCAAAAGATTATTGATTCATGGCTCAAGTCTCAATCCACCAAGGATCAAATCATGGACTCCCAAGTTCCCCCTGGAATTAAGGAGGGTCTAGGTTTTGGATCTGAGGAAGAGGAGAAGTGTGCATCCTCTAGTGAAAAGGATGAGGAGTTTTTGAAACTAACTAAAGAAATTCCTAAGGGGAAGCATGCTAAAGGCAAGGGTAAAGGACGACAAATTAATTATGTCTACCCAAAGGGAAAGCAATATGGAAAGAACTCTCAGATGAAGCCAAAGGATTCTGAGAGTGTAGCTTCAGAGGAAATGGCTTATGGAATTGGTCGTATCCCTGCTCCAACCGCTTCTGGTGGAAAAGGCGGTTCTGGCAATTCCAGGTCTGACCGCACCTCTTCTTCGACCGCTCCTCCTGCCTTCAAAAGCAGGAATAGAGTTCCTAGAAAATACATGGTCAAACTAAAGCCAGTTCCCTTTGTCACAGCTACAACCGCTCCTCCCAAACCGCATGCAACTCCTAAGAATAGTAAGGAGTTAGTAAAACCTCATGATGCTTGTAGCTTTTATAAATGTTCTGTGTGTGATGGTTTAGGTCACAAGGCTGCAGAATGCCTTTTGCAGTTCACATCCAATGCCAGGAAGAGTAAACCTCATTCTGTCAAACAGGTGTGGGTCCTAAAGGGTTGCTAACTTCAGGACCCAAGAAATAAAGGGGGACCTCATTCTTAATGTTTACATTTCAGGTCCTCTGCTTCATAGCTGGTCACTCCAAGGAAAATGAATGGTATCTTGACAGTGGCTGCTCAAGACATATGACTGGAGATAGATCATTACTCGAAGATGTCATTGAAGCAAATGGTCCATCTGTAACCTTTGGTGACAACAACAAAGGCAAGACCAATGGATATGGTATTATAAGGAGAGGAAACCTAACCATTGAGAAGGTTTCTCTTGTTGAAGGACTCAAGCACAACCTCCTTTCAATTTCTCAATTCTGCGACAAAGGAATGCTTTGCAACTTCACGTCATCAAATTGCTTTATCAAAGATAGCATTTCCGGAGTCACCCTACTCACAGGGATTCGTAAGAGTAATATTTACATTATTGATCTAAATTCTGCATGTAGTATTACTAATCTCTGTTTTGTAGCTAAAAATGTGAGCGAAAATAGTTGGCTTTGGCACAAGAGGTTGAGCCACTTGAACTTCAAGTATCTTGCAAAGATTGGTAGGGAAAACCTCGTTCGTGGTTTACCCAAAGTGGCTGACCACCATCCTGAGAAATGCAGTGCATGTCAACTTGGTAAGCGATCGCGTCGTCTTTCACCAGCAAGACCGCTCCATCAACTTCAAGATGCTTACAACTGCTTCACATAGATCTGTTTGGACCCGTAACCACTGCCAGCATTGGAGGAAATAGATATACCTTAGTGGTGGTGGATGATTACTCAAGATATACGTGGGTTGAGATGATGATTTCCAAAGATGATTGCTACGAGATTCTCACCGCACTGTTTAGACGGCTCCAAACTCAAAAAGAAGACGACATCGTTAGTGTTCGATCAGATAATGGAACATAATTTAAGAACAACGGTGTTGCTCAGTATTGTGATGACCATGGGATTGATCACAATTTCTCAACCGCTGGTGTTTCACAACAAAATGGGGTTGTGGAAAGGAAGAATAGGACGTTGATTGAGGCTGGAAAGACAATGATATCTGAAGCGAAGCTACCTCAGTACTTTTGGGCTGAAGCAATCAACACATCATGCTTCACTCAGAACCGCTCCGTCATCAACAAAACCTATAATAAGACTCCCTATGAGCTTTGGCGAGGAAGAACCCCCAACATTGCATTCTTCAAGATCTTTGGCTGTAAATGTTTTTTCCTCTACAACGGAAGAGAAAATAGAGGTAAATTTGGAGCCAAGGCCGACGAAGGTATTTTTGTTGGGTATGCTAAACATTCAAAAGCTTTTCGTATTTTCAATAAAACTAGTTTAAAAATAGTTGAGTTTGTCCATGTTACTTTTGATGAGCATTCTCTCCTTGAGCCACATTTGGCTCCAAATGTTGCTGATGATTTTGTTGAGCATAATGAAACAGGTGAACCATCTCAAACCGCACCTGAACCTCAACCGCAAAATCCAGCACCCTCAACTGAAATTCCCTCAAACCGCACTTTTGAAACCGCACCTGAAGTTCCTACTCCAGATGCAACTTCAAGGGAAGAAGAAGTTGAGAATTCCCCTATCCAGCTTATAGAACCTCTTCGTCAACTTACCTTCCATGACTTCGCTGAAGGATCTAACGACGTTCCAATTGAAGATCTTCAGCAAACCTCAGTTCAACCAGACTTACCCCCGGAGGTTCGTGAAGTCAGTAGTCACTCCCTCACAAATGTGATTGGTGATCTGTTTTCCGGTGTTCAAACAAGGAGATCGAACTATGACGAGCATACTTCTCTTTTATCTCAAGTTGAACCCAAGAAGATTGATGAAGCACTCCAAGATTCCAGTTGGGTCATTGCTATGCAAGAAAAACTCAACCAGTTTGAAAGATGCAAGGTCTGGGCTTTAGTGCCTAGACCTCAGGATCAAGGAGTGATAGGAACCAAGTGGGTATTTAGGAATAAGATGGATGAGAATGGAAGCATCACTAGGAATAAAACAAGGTTGGTTGCACAAGGATATAGGCAAGAAGAAGGAATCGATTATGATGAAACCTTTGCTCCAGTTGCAAGATTGGAAGCTATCAGGATCTTCTTAGCCTACGCCTCTTTCAAGCGTTTCAAGTTATATCAAATGGACGTAAAGAGTGCTTACCTCAACGGCGAACTGCAAGAAACCGTGTATGTTGCCCAACCGCCTGGATTTGAAGACTCCAAATTTCCCAATTATGTCTACAAACTCCAGAAAGCTTTGTATGGACTTAAGCAAGCTCCAAGGGTATGGTATGAGACTCTTTCTAAATTTTTACTAGAAAAAGGATTTAAACGTGATAAAATCGATACAACTCTTTTTATTGCCAAATATAATGAGCATACTTTACTTGTTCAAATTTATGTCGATGATATTATTTTTGGTTCTACTAATGAGTTACTTTGCAAGCGTTTCGAAAAGCTAATGAAAAGCAAGTTTGAAATGAGCATGATGGGAGAATTAACATTCTTCCTCGGGCTTCAAATCAAGCAATGCGAAGAAGGTATTTTCCTCAGCCAAGCTAAATATACCAAGGAGTTAATAAAGAAGTTTGGATTAGAAAATGCTAAAGCGTATGATACTCCTATGGCCACCGGCAATAAGCTAGATAAAGATCTCAAAGGAAAGAAAGTTGATCAAACTTTATATCGAGGTATGATCGGCTCATTACTTTACTTAACTGCTAGTAGGCCCGATATCATGTTTAGTGTCTGTGTATGTGCTCGCTACCAAGCAGATCCTAGAGAAGCACATCTTATTGCAGTCAAGCGTATAATCCGTTATTTATCTGGAACCACTAACCTTGGACTTTGGTATTCCAAAGATTCGAACTTCGATCTTGTAGGTTATTCAGATGCAGATTATGCAGCTTGTACTATTGACAGGAAAAGCACTAGTGGTACTTGCCATTTCCTCGAGAATAGACTAGTTGCTTGGGCCAGCAATAAGCAAGCTTCAGTTTCAGTGTCAATCACGAGAGTGAGTATATTGCTGTGGTAGTTATTCTTTGTCAAATCCTTTGGATGAAGCAAATAGCTTGGTGGACTATGGAATCCATGAAGGAAACTGTCCTATCATGTGTGACAACACTTCAACTATTTCAGTCTCCAACAACCCTGTCATGCATTCCAAGACCAAGCATATAGATATCAAGTATCATTTCCTCAAAGACCATGTGGAGAAGAGGAATATCCATTTAGAGTACGTGGGGACAGACAACCAGATTGCTGATATCCTTACCAAGGCTCTTGACTCCAAGAGATTTTCTTTTCTCAGAGGAGAAATGGGTATGCTTGAACTTAAATAAATTCCATACTTTTTATTGACTAACTTGTTTGTTAAGTTTAGGATGAATCTCTTAAGGATTAAGACCGCTTCTGTTGAAACCGCCTATACCAAAACCGCAAGATGTCCAACCGCTATGTGACAAACCGCTTGATGCAGTCAGACCGCTTGGATCAAAACCGCATTTCAACAAAGAGTAAATTCTGTCCATTTGTGTCTTATCCTTATTCTTTCAAATTCTTTTTATTTATTTTTTAGTCCTTATTTTGACATAAGGGTATTTTTGCAAATGTTTTCCCTCGTTTATTTCAAAATTAAGAACATTTAATGCTAAGGGGACATGAGCATTTAAAGCCTTCATGTCAGCCGTCATTAAGAGAGGTGCAGGAGGTGAAAGGGTGCAACAGTTGGTTTAATTCAATCATTCCTTCTGAACAACTGCCTCCACCCCTTCATCCTATATATACCTAAGTTGGTGTAAATCAAACCTTTTCTTCTGCCAACTCTCTGCACGTGTACTTTCTACCAAACTCTCTCTCTCTTTTCAAAAACCTTCATTTTCTAACTTAAATCAACAATGGCTACTACTTCAAAACGCCAAAGAGCCTCTACAATTGCTAGAGCACCCAAAAGGCCAGTTCTGGAAATGGTAATCAACTTCTAACCCTAATTCTTTCCATTTCTCAGAATCTGCCATGGATAACTTAGAAAAATTGTCCGTATCCCTAAGTCCCGTTTTGGTTGATTAATCTCTTGTTTGTTGATCATTTTCTGTGATAATTGTTGGGTTTTGATCGGTTTTGCACATGGATTCTATATATGTTACTTATTTCATGATCCATCTATGTTATGTGTACTGATTTTGTGATTTTCAGTTCTTAAACTTCGAACACCCACTTCTGATTTTTGATGATTATGAATGATTCTGGGAAAAAGATGAAATTTTAATGATATATTATTATTCCCCTTCCGAATGTGATCATTTTGATATGTTATTTGCTTATTTTGGTTAAGTTTCATGAATCTCTGTTCTTGGTGTTCATGAACTGCTCTTCGTGTTCTTCATAAAACCCATGAATTTTTCTTGAATATTCATATGTTTTTGATGCCTTGATTTTGAAAAATGTTTTCCAACACTTAGAAATTTTTTCAACATTTTCAACAATTTTGGATTTCATTTTGGTTTGAAACCGCCTGTATGCTAACCGCTTAATCTTTAAGTCTCAAACCGCTCCTCTCCTTTCAAGCTAAAACCGCATGTTCTAAACCGCATTTTCAAAATCTTTTGAAACTGCATGCTGTTTTAGTTCCATTCCTAATTTTTTTTTGAGATTTTACTAAGTATACAGGCTGGACACCATAAATTTCCTCTCTAAGCACCGCTTGCAGTGTGGGATAAAATTGGATTACAATGCCACGTACTTAAGTAATATTTGTTCTCAAATTCCTCATTTTCTTTTGGTATTCATAAATTACTTGTGGTTTGAAATCTTCATTTTCAAAACCACACTAAAGCTAAACCGCTTGGTGCTCAAACCGCTTGTAACTTATGAATACAAAAATGGATCTAACACTTAATAATTTTCTTTGTAGGATCCTACTACTTTCCTACCTGGATGGGAAGTGAATGAGGAAGAGCTCAAAACTGATGCTCTTGGAAGGGAGTTCTTTGAGAAAGCTCGAGTTTACGGCGTCCTACCTCTGTTTACCAAGAAGCGGGATTTCATTGTTCCCTCTTTTTGTGGATCGGTTCTACTCAACCGCCAAGAGAAGTGTTAGAATATTTGAAGGTGGTCTCGAGAGTTCCATGCACTGTCTGCGGTTATTGAAGGACAGAAATTAGTTATTGACTACATTGATATTAGAAGACTGTTCCAGTTCAATGTTGGTGGAGCTCCTATTGAGGTGGATAAAATAGTTCAAGACAATGCTGCCCTAGCAACCGCCAAAATTGACACCTTAGCCAAGAAGTACAAGAAGATACCCAGAAAGGGCTTTGGTGAGCTAATGATCCATATTGGTCATTTGGTGGGAAGATCCATTTGTGGGAAGACTGGGAACCACAATAACTTTACATCCCAACAATGGATGTACAGTTCTGCAATTTTCATGGAGATCAAGTTGCATTGGCCAAGGATCCTGTATTTGGAAATCAGGGATAGTATGGACACTTATCAGTCCAAGGTCAAGGGAGAAGATCAAAGGTGGAGACCTTTCTGCCGGATTCTGACCGCACTTCTGATGGACTTTCAACACTTAGATGATTTGGTGACCAAGAATCCATAACTGATGGTGGATTGTTCTGATGATTCCCTTGGATTGCTGGCATGCCATTCTTTCAGGTATGCAAATGGTGATGCATTATACAAATCTTTGTATGATGCAGATACCTATCCAAAGAATGAGCCTTATGAATTGAGGGATCCTTCAACCGCTCCTCACACCAAAGCAACCAAGCGGTCAAGAAAGCCACAGGCCAGAGAAGAACCATCTCTCAAAAGAACTAAGACCGCTCCAGCAACCAAACTGCCTACAGCTGATGATGGAGCTGGTCCCAGTAAGAAGAAGAAGCAGAAGAAGCCATCTGAAACTTTGAATTTAGTGGATGAAGAGGATGAAGAAGCTGAAGACCCAAATATTCCAAATTTGGTTGCAAGAGCCAAGAAGGCTAGATCTGATGTGGAAGGATTGACTGTTGAAGAGCAGATCCAATTCTAAAACGATAAAGTGGAAAGATTAGCCAAGGAACAAGAGGAGAGAAGAGCTGCAAAAGGAAAGTATGTTGACCCAACCGCTTCTCAACAAGAACCGCTTCAAGAAGAGAGACCGCCTCCAACCCCTCAAACCTCTCCTATCCAATCCCCTGCTCAATCCCGAGTCCAATCTCCCAACAAATCTCCTTCCAAATCTCCTTCCAAATCCAAATCCATAACTCCTTCCCCTATCAAAACCGCACAAACTCAGGGGGAGAAACCTAAGAGAAGAAAAATGATGGCTAGAAAGAATACTCCCAAGAAAACCAAGCCTATCCAACCCTCACCCTCTCCCTCACCACTTAGAAATTCCCCAATCCAATCTACTCAAAATTCCGCTTCACTTTCCCCCAGAAAATCACCATCACCCCTATCTTCTCAATCCCAATATAACTCACCCCAACATTCCAATTCCATAAATTCCCAACATTCTAACCAAACTCCTACCAAATCCCAAGCTTATCAACAATGGCAGTCCAAGCCCTCTGCTGGACATGCCACCTCCGAATCCATTAGGGATGACCCAACCCCTGTTAATTCCCCTAACCAAAACCGCTCCCATTCCATCACCCCTAACCGCTCAAATTCAAATTCCCCTGAAAAATCTCCAACTACCCAAGCTTCCCCCAAACTCAAAAGACCCCTCCTCCAAAACCTCCTCAAACACAAACCGCGCCTGAAACCAACCAAGCCCAACCGCCTCCCATATTTCCAACCGCCTCACCCTCAACCGCCCCTCCTTCTGAGTACTCCCAAATTCTCCAAACCCTCAATCTGATTCAAGGCCAACTGGTCATAAACCAAGGCCATGTCATCTCTTTAACCGCCTCCAATGAATCCCTCCTTGAATCCAACCGCGCTTTACAAACCAAGGTGGATTCTCACTCCCTTGAGTTGGCAACCCTTAAAGCTTCTTTGCTTGATGCCATTAAGGGGGAGAGATCTACAGCAATTCCATCTTCCTCCTCAACCGCCACTCCTGACCAAACCGCTTCCCTAACCAAAACCGCTTCTGAAGCCTTTCAGAAATCTCTTGAAGCTGGTATGGTCAAAGCCTTAGAAGACAAAGCTTCAGTTGAGGAGATGAAGAAATCTTTGGATGTTCTTGGAGAAAAATTATGTGCCTCCCTTGATAAAGATTTGGGTAATCTGAGCACCAAATTCCTTGACTTCCTTCAATCCAGACCGCAATTATCTCAAGTTGTCCAGACCGCCTTGGATAATTTGCGTGAGGAAGTGCTTGCTCAGATTGACTGTTTCAAGGTGGACTCCAAAGCCAATTTGGACTGTGTTGGAGATGCTTCTATGGCCAAGTTAAAAGAGATTCAAGAAGAATTTACCGACCGCCTTGACAACCTGAAGACTGGATTCAATACCAAAGTTGAATCTGAAATGAATAGTCTGAAATCCTCTCTGAAGGTTATTGTTGATCTTGATCCAATAAAGGAAGCTCTCCAAGCCCAAACCGCTTTAGTTCAAGAGGAACTCCACACCATCTTCAACTCCATCTATTCCTCTGTCAATGTAAAGCTTGACATAATCAAGGAAAATCTTGTGGAAAATACCAAAGCGGTTGGTGCCACAAATTCTACTTCTGCTCACTCAGTCAATGCCTTGAAGAAGCTAGAGTCAACTTTGATAAGGACTGCTGAAGAAGTAAGAAGATTAAGGAAAGAATTTGAGCCTAACCAAAGCAGAGTTGGACCAAGTGGAGCTGAGCATGAAGTGAACAAGCCGCCCCAGCAGTAAACCGCTTCTCCTTGTTTTTTCTTTGAACTCTTTTTGGTAAGTTTGGACCGCATTCTCATTGTATTTTCTTTTGTCCAACTAACTTTATTTTTGCTTTTTGTAACCCTGTAATTTTCTTTCATTCCTGTTTTGTAACCACTTGAGGAATTAATGAAAATCGCATCATGGTTCCAAAACTTTGTTCATATCAAACTGCTTGTTTGTAGAACAATGAAACCACTTATGGTCTTAAACCTCATTCAAATATTTTTCAACTTAAAAATCACTCTTTTGAATTGATGTTTAAATATTCAGTTTAAACTGCACTTGAACTTAAACTCACATTTTTTTAAGTGCACTGAATGCATTTCTATACTTTCCATATTGTATGTTTTTATATTTCAGATAGTATAGAAATCTATAGCTTAAGCTAGTGTGTGCATTGACTTGGGACATGACTTACCATGTTAAATCTTATGAATATGTTTTTACCAATTACAATGTTTGCTTTTGCTGTAGTAGATAATGGCATCAATCATATAGGGGGATATTGTTGGGTATGCATATGTTTTAACCATCCTATTTTGTATTAGATTTGATTGATACTATAACCTCCTGTCTATTTTAAGGACTTTAGGACCCTATGTAATGAAGATTAGACTTCAATTTTTTAGCTAAGTCCATTTTATAGAATAGGTTAAATCTAGGCTTGAAGACTGGCACAAGAATCATTGGATCTGAGGGTTGCAGTTCAAGTTGTTTCAAAACCGCTCTTCAGAACCGCACTTGCATAACCGCTTGTGTAATTCCTCCTTGAAACCGCTTCTTGAACCCCTCTCTGCAACAACCTTATGTGAACCGCACTTGTGCAGTTCTAGTACTTTGACCGCACCTTGCAACCGCTCCTGGTGGAACCGCACATGTCAAACCGCTTTGCACCAGAACCGCCCCAATGATTGGCTACTTGAAGTGAACTCCTTTGACCGTTGGAATCCACGTCAGCAATATCAAAAGTCAACTACCATATCTTGTCAAGTGACTACTTTTCAGACAAGGTCTGCAAGGATCTTAAAAAGGTGACAGATGTCCTAACCACCTTGATTGCAGCTGAGGTCTGATCAGCTTTACCTGCATCAACAGTTCCAAAGGACAAAAGTGGTTGCTGTGGACCAATGGGATTGCATCAAGGACTGTCCTTACAACAGCTGTGTCCAACGGCTATATTCCTGATGCTTGGGTATAAATACCCCCAACCTTCATCATTTGAAGCTTGCTTGAAATTTGAGAAATTGCTGTGTTCATAAGAAGTTGAAGCTCTGCCCAGAAATTCTAAGTCCTTTGAATCTTCATCTTCAACCTTCAAGAAATATTCCCCAGCCCAGAAATCAAGCCTTAACACATTCAAGAATCATTGAGCTCTACATCTCTCATATTTAAAGAGCCTTGATCTTGAACACACACACGCCTCTCTTGTTTAAACACATAGTTTATTCATTTGAGAAACACTGGTTATAGTCTAGGATTTGTTCTTCATAGAAAAGATTTTATTGTACTTTGTAATCTCAAATACTCAATATAAAATCTCTCTTAGAAATTCAAGACTAACCATCTTGGTAGTGGACGTAGATCGTTTATCGATTGAACCACTCCAAATATTGTGTTCTTACTTTCTGCATTTATTATTCTTTGTGCTTACTGATTATCTTTCCTTTTCTCTGTTTGATCTTTATATAGTTATCCTTTATTGTGAAATTGTGTTTGGAGTTAACATTGTCAAACTACACTTTCAGTTTTACAACTGCTCAGAAAATTGCACTAAAACCGCCTTGCAAAACCGCCTCCTCAAAACCGCATTTATTTTAATTATATTCCGCTGTGCATTTTAAAACTCTACTTGCAGTTTCTTATACACTGCAAGAGGTTTTGTAAGCGTAGAGGTTTAGTTTTAAATTGAGGGCGAAAAATTTGAAACAGCTATTCACCCCCCCCCCCTCTAGCTGTATTTTCACCCTTGTTGCCACCTTTGGGACCAACACCCGTGCAAGAGGTTGCACGGCCGTGCAAACTTAAGTGCACGGCCGTGCATGTCGACAAATCTGCAGATCCGGTTTTGGCTTGGATTAGGACTCTTCTCCCTAAAGGTTAGGGATATTTATAAAGTATAAATAGGACCTTTCTCTCAACAAATGGACACATGTTTTTAGGGTTTTAGAAACACTAAAACATTGATTTTGACTGAGAATCAAATATCAAAAACACCCCAAATCAATTCCATATACAACTATTGATTGTTGAATATCAATTCAACAATCGGGATCATCTAGCAATCCTACAAGATACAAGATCTTAGTTCGTTCGCGTGTGGATTACCGATAGAGGGTGATTCAGTTATCACCTAAAGCTTGAAGATCAATTCATCGCAAGGAAGAACAAGGAGAAGATCAAAGGTTCGTCAACAATTCAAAGTTTGAATCTCAGATTCGGTTTCGAACAACAAATCGTTGTTAAGGTATGTAAATCTATTTCATAGTTTTAATCTATTCATGTTAGATGGATTCATGGCTAGGGTTTTGTGTTATATGTTAAATCTTCCGCTGTGTTTGTAACCCCAAAACCTAACACAATCAGTGTTCTATTAGAAATGGTGTCACATCAGGATTTGGAACTCAAGCAGCTAGATGTGAAATAGCTTTTCTACATGTTGATAGGTGCTGTCAAGAAGTCTGATATTCAGAAGCTGAATAGTCTACTATTTGCTGAGTTTGAGATGAAGGATTTGGGTGCAGTAAAGAAAATTCTGGGTATGAAGATCTACAGGGATAGAAGCCAAATAAAATTGTTCTTATGCCAGAAAGGTTACATCAAGAAATTTTTAGAAAGGTTTGGCATGTCTACAACAAAGTCTATAAATTCTCCGAGTGCAGCGAATGCACATCTGCCTGTTGCGTTTGCACCAAAATAGTCTGAAGAGAAAGAGTATATGACTCGAGTACCTTATGCTAGTGCATTTGGTAGTTTGATATATGATATGGTTTGCACTAGGCCGAATCTTGCACATGTTGTTAGTGTTGTTAGTAGGTTCATGGAGAATCCTGGTAAGGAACATTGGTAGGTAGTGAAGAGGATCTTCAGGTACCTTAGGGGTACATCTGATGTTTAGCTCATTTATGTTAGTCTTCCAATATTTCTTATATGTTACATATCACACATCTTATACTCACAATGCAATTGATTTTTTCAATTTCAGCATGCAATAAGTCTTATATGTTACTTATAAGACTTTTTAAATCACAGTTAAAAGTTTCAATGTTCAGATAGGTCTTATATGCTAATTATAAGACCATAAAAACTAATAAAAACAATTGTTTCACTTTCTTTTTTCTACTCATTTGTCCTATTTGTTAGATATAAGGCATTCAGAGACTCAAAATAATAATAGTCAAATGTCTCATATATTACTTAGAAGACTTTTTAAAACATAGTTAATAGTTCCAATGTTCAGATAGGTCTTATGTGTTAATTATAAAACCATAAAAACTGATTAAAAAGATTGTTTCACTTGCTTTTTTCTATTATTATGTTCCAACGAACACTTACTAATTCTTATATATGCATACAATAAAAAACAATAAACAAAATACATAACCAAATCCTACTATTTGAACAACAAAATCCTATTGTTTGAACAACCAAAGTTACTGTCTAGATCATATTAAACCAAACTAAATAAGATATATAGTATTTTTATGGTTCAAGAAGTCATGAAACATCTTTGCCCTTACTTATTTGTGTTACTGTCATCACAACTTTTGCTCACTACCCCTTAAAAATTAATAACCATTATAAACTAGCCCATTAGTCATAATGTGCTCAACACATGACCTATTCCGTTATCTTTTCTAACATTCGTTAGCGTCGGGGGGCAAAGTGGGACAATTTGGAAGTCTAGGTATCAAACATACCGACTTTTCAAACGAGAGTGCAAAGTGGGAATCAGTTAATACTTTGAGGGTAAACGTATTTTGGCCTACATGGAATGAAAAAAAGAGATGATAAATTTGATATTTTTTGTTTGGTTGAAAGTTAATTCTACCAGTTTTCCTATCCAATCCCAAGTTGCTATACATGTTCTGGAGATGCCGATTTCCACTGATGCTTCGGAGTCCGCATTTAGCACCGGTAGTAGGGTGATTGATCCATTTAGCAGCTCTCTTATTCCTCAAACTACTGAAGCTTTAATTTGTACACAAGATTGTTTACGTTCTATACCCGTTGATATTGAGCTTCCAGATGTTCATGCTAAGGCTATAGAGGAATTGCAAGAGAAGTTAGAGAAACTCGAAACTGGTATGAAATGTTCTTGATTTCTTGGTATGTTTTGGTATTATTAATGAGTTTTATTCACATATGACACATTCCATCATTTTTTTCTTTTAGATGCATTTGACAGGGGACCAAATTTCTTTGAACCATTTGTGGTTGTTGATTGATGAAAATTTGGTATGATAGCGATTTCTCCGTTATTTTGATGAATTTTTTTCGTTGCTACTGATAACTGAACTGTAAGAAGATCATTTTTTTTAACGGTACAATATTGTATTCCAAACAATATGCATTGCTTGAAATAGCATTTGGCTTTAATCTCTATCAAAACACAAGGAAATACCTTAAATGCTAACTTGTTATTAGTTATAATCTTAATGTTTAGCATGAAATAAATTTCATTTACAAGTGCCTGTTATTTTACTTTAATGATGGTTAGAGATCTGGTTGTTGTTGAATTTTGTAATTGTACTATATTTTTCGAGCTATCAAACTATGCAGAAGGAGTGATATTGTGATATCTTTTTGAAGTGTTGATAAAGAGGAGCATTGATTGTATTTAATCTCCTAATTTTTTAACAACTTATGAATTTGAATGATAATTCATTATTGAGTAGGTCTGCTGAGAAACGCGTTTCTCCATAACTATGGAGAAACGCGTTTTTAATAGCCAGAAGCTATACGTTTGATAACCAGAAGAAAATTTCTGGATATCAGTCTCAAAGGGTTCTGGATATCCAGAAGCTTTGGAACGGATATCCGAAGCCTTTGGGCGGATATCGGAAAAAATAGATTTGAAGCCAAATCCAAGGCCAAGACCGAAATTGCTTATTGAAGGTTTTACGGATATCCGTAAACCTTCAAATGTATATCCAGAAACCATCAATGAATATCCAGAAACATTTTGAAAGTTTACGGATATTCATTGAAAGGTTTTACGGATATCGAAACCTTCAAATGTATATCCGAGAAACCATCAAATGAATATCCAGAAACATTTTGAAAGTTTACGGATATCATTTTGAAGGTTTACGGATATCATTTTCATAAGTAAACTACGGATATCCTTTCAAAGGGTTACGGATATCAGGAACCTTTGAGACTGATATCCAGAAGTAACCATGGGACAAGGTCATGGCCAATACAAAAAGTTTCTAGATATCCTTTCAAAAGGTTCTGGATACCCGTAACCCGTTTCTCCATAACTTATGGAGAAACGCGTTTCTCCCTAGATTTTACGTTCATTATTGCGTATTACATGCATATTCCCTCATCCCATCCGATTTATGACAATTTAGCATTTTAGGCGTCTCAGACTTGTGATATCCCAAAATGACAAGTTTATATTATTTTTATATTTAATGACACTCACTTGTTATAATAACAACAACAATCCCATTACTATTCCTCATTTATTCTCTCTCATTTTTTATATTTTATACTCACAGTACCTTTTACATTCATTCTTTCTCCTCTTATTATAATAGTATTTCTTAATTCTCGTTAATTCTCGTGTTGTGAGAGAAAATCATAATTCAAATGAGAAGGAGGGAGTATAGTTCATTGTGAAGAAGTTTCCGGTGTAACGTGAATTTAATTTAGTTTTACAATTTAAATCATATAAAACATGGGGCACAAACCTCAATATTATAATGATATACTCCCTCCGTCCCACTTTAATGGATACCAAAAAAAAGGACACACATATTAAGGAAAGGTAAGAGAGAGAAAAAGTGGAGAGAGAATGTTGTGAGTGTAAAAGTAAAATAGGAGAGAGAATGAGTGAGAGGAATAGTTAGGAGAGAGAATGTTGTGAGTGAAAAAGTAAAATAGGAGAGAGAATGAGTGGGGTAAATAGTGAAGATTCCTTTCCATTTTGGGTAAGTATCAATTGATGTGGGACGGACCAAAAAAGAAATAAGTATCAATTGAAGTGGGACGGAGGGAGTATACTACAATGTTTCCTTTTAATTTGTAAACAATGTTTAATTTGTGCCGAGTGAGTATATAAATATTTTTTTTTTTAATTTTGGGCTTAGTTAAAAATGTTGGCTACAATGTTGTCAGCATCATTGACAATAACACATTAGAATTAGATATTTTTTATCATTATATTTTTTATTTTGAGAATTTTTTCATTATAAATTGAGTAGGTCTCCGGAGAAACGCATTTCTCCATAAATTATAGAGAAACGTGTTTTTTAATATCCAGAACTACCAAATTGAATATCCAGAAACACACAATTGACCATGTCCAAAAACTATAAAATGAGTATCCAGAAACCTTCAAATGTATATTCAGAAACCATCAAATGAATATCCAGAAACATTCAAAATGAGTATCCAGAAACCTTTAAAATGAATATCCAGAAACTTTAAACTGGCAATCCAGAAATGTGTTAGGTGCATATCCAAAAGTATGTGAATGTATATCCAGAAATGTGTTAGGTGCATATCCAGAAATTGCTTATTGAAGATTTCTGGATATCTAGAAACCTTCAAATATAGAATTTTTCTCAAATAATCCTTTTTTACTTTTTTATTTACCAAAATGACTCACTGTTCAAACTATTGCCCAGATTGTCCATTTTTTTGAAAATCGCTACACCGTGTAGCGAGTTTGATTAGGGTTTGTCAAAACTCGCTACACCGTGTAGCGAGTTTAGGATAATTAAGTTTGGCCGTTTGAAAATTAATTAGGGCATTTAATTAACCCAAACTCGCTACACCGTGTAGCGAGTTTGGTCAAGCAAACTCGCTGATAGCGAGTTTGGAATCCCTTTTTTTCTTATTTTATTTAATTCTTCTCTTCTCTTCCTTCTTTCTTTCTATATATATATATAAATATATAAATATATATATATATATATATATATATATATATATATATATATATATATATATATATATATATATGATTTATATATATAATAATAAATTAAAAAGAGTAAGTCCCTTTAAAAGTCCTCTCACTAAGAGAGGTCCCAAAGGAACTTGAAAAACAATGAAGATGAATCATCTATTTATAGTAGAAGAAAGATTTGAAAAATGTATGATACATCTATGTGGGAAACACAAAAAAATATTTAAATTTAGAGATGGTGGGAAAAACAAAATTTCATTTGCCTCCAAAAAGTTCATTTGCACTCCTCATGAATTTTTTGGGGGCAAATGAATTTTTTCCTTAAATCAATTACTTCTCTTGAACCTTTTACTTGTTCCATTTTTATATGAAAGCCTCATGATATTCATTTTGAAGGTTTCTGGATATTAAAAAACCCGTTTCTCCATACAGTAATACGTTATAAATTTCTTTGTCAATTCTGATTTATTTTTGAAATTTGCAATTCGGGTCTATTCCTAATATATTTTTTGAAAACAATAAAAAAACAAAAAACCCTAGATAGACATACACATTAATTAATTCAAAGATTTATAAATCTTTATAGGATTGTTATTACTTCTATAAAAGACGAGCATTCTCAAATAGCATTAGAAGATTATGGAAATAGATTAAATGGAAAATAACTTTTATTTACTAGTAGTCCTTATCCAAAAAATCTTTAACTTGGGAAGTGTATAATTAAGGACTAATTAAATTCCCGGATTCTAATTGATGTCACTATAACTTTTCTGGTATCATTTATGGAGTTGTTAATTTTTGTAAATTCAATTGGTATATAAACCTAACTCATATATTGGATTTTCATCGAAGTTCTCTTTACAAAATGAAAGCCATTCAAAATCATTTAATCCTCTATTTTGTTATATTCTTCATCTGTTTAACTTCATCAGAATGTAAGTTATATTCTCTCTCTCTCTCTCTCTCTCTCTCTCTCTCTCTATATATATATATATATATATATATATATATATATATATATATATATATATATATATATATATATATATAATTGTACATAACATTTTAACTTCTCGAGTAATATATGTTTATGTACTCTACAGGCAGGATTGCAAGAAATGGAGATGAAAACGTGATTACTCCGGAAGAACAAAATCGTCCAGAATTTTGCTTCAATAAGAAGGGAACTCAAAAATATTGTTGTTGCTACGAGCAATTTTGTTTTGATTCCTATAGATATTGTAGATTTGCGTGTGTTCCCCTTGCTTGTTATCCGCCCCTGCCCCGCATTTCCCCATAAAGCATGTTCCCATGACTAAGAATATTTCAAGTTTAGCGAAAGAATAAAAATAATGTCTGTCGTTTTTACATTGATCCGACTAAACAAGTTTTCTAGTGGTTTTTTTTTTGTAACACAATTTGTCAAAATAATTGTATCCATCTATGTTTAAGTATTTCTATATAATGTTGGAAATATTGATGGACTATACATTATACATATATAATGATATGGTATTAGGGCATGCTCTACTAGCTAATCGCATGGATCATATTGTTATTTTTAGTTATTTGACCCTTATTAAAGTGATCTAATAAAGTTTAAGGGGCCCTAACGTCATCTTCTTTAAGTATGTGGTTTATTATGTAAAAATGTATAGTGACAAGATATATATTTATATATAGATGAGGGGCCTATTTGTAAATACTACATGAATGCATCCTTTCATTCTAACGGATGTGACTCTTACTAACTGATGCGTTAACTTTATAAATAAAGGGTTGGGTCCCCAATTGAATGAATTCACTCTAAACTCGCATATTCCTTCGATAGGGAGATAAATAACGGAGTATACGGTCAATTAAAAGATCAATCTCAGGCTTATTCAAGGATTCTGCTCAATTCATCCGTCCAATTAATTAAATCTGTCATGTTTTTCTTTACGAGGAAATAAGGGAAATCATTAATTGATTCTAATTGGGTAGTAGTTGGTTTGTTATTGTACAGTGCATTATTGTTTGTTTTCAAACAATTTAATTTCTTGTATTTATTTACTGCAGTAAAACAAACTTACTATAAACTGGGTTGGATTGTTCCAATTAAATTCTTGGCAAAAACTTGGGTGAGACCGTCTCACGCCCGACCCCATGAGGCAGGCGTGAGATGAGCCGTCCCATCCGTCCACTCAGGTACGCTCCGTTCATGTTTTGACCCGTGCGTTTAGCGTTCGTCACGTGTCTCGTTTTAAAAAAAAAAAAACGTTCAACAACTTTAAAATGAAATAACTTGAGATTTTGAATTCGAAAAAAAAAATTGAAAACCTGTTGTGTTCGTCTCGACGAGAAAATCAAAGTAAAAGCGTCATGATATGATGTTGAATTATTTTTTTAAAATCATATCATTTTCAGAAAATATTAATTATTTAAGAAAATGTTAAATATTTTGGAAAAAGAAATAAATTTTAGCACTTTATATTTAAAACTTTGCATTTAACCACTTATAAACTAATAACCATTATAATCACTAGTACATATTTGAGCTTAGATAGCGCTTTTTTTAAGCTTAGATAGCGCTTATTATGCGCTATCTAAGCTACCGCTATGCAAGTTAGCATAGCGCTTATTATGCGCTACATAAGCTCGTGCACTTAGATAGCGCTTTTGAAAAGCGCTATCTAAGCACTCCTTTTACTTTCAAAAATCATCTTAGGTAGCGTTTTTTAAGTGCTATATAAGCAAAAAAAAATTAAAAAAAGCAAGCTTAGATAGCGCTTAAAAAAGCGTTATCTAAGGCTATTTTTCATTTTTTTTCCTGCTGCACCTATTTCAAATTATATGAATTATAACCAAGAAATCAAATAAATAAAAATTAATATGAAATAAAAATTAATATGAACTAAAAACATTTCATTCAAAAATAACAATCAACCTTTCATTTATTACACCAATAATAATTCTTACAATCATCCACAAAAATTATAAATTAACTAGACTAACACCCGTCGCACGACATGAAACTTTGACAAAAAATTTGATGACCTAAATCAACTTTGATGTCCTAAAGTTCTAATCAAATCAAACCTATTACAAGTGAAACTATACCAGAAGATTCTTTAACAACAATAACTCATCAACAGAGCTCTAACCAGACCAACAACACCAACAACAACATCAGCAACATCAACAGCAACATCAGCAGCAGCAACAGCAACAGCAACAGCAACAACAACAAAATACCTCAATAGACCTATTATAACCTACAAGTTTTAAGCTACCATGGCTAAATTGGAGTAGACCACCTTATTTTGATGCCTAATAATGTGGGGTAAGTTAAATAAATATATTATGCAATTTTATGCTTATTAAATATAAAGTTAATTATTTGAACTCTTTCAAATATTATATAGGAAAAATTGGGTATTAGTTGCCATCAATACCAAGGCGGAGAGCATCTACTTTATGGATCCAGCCGAAGATGGAAGAATTTCAAGAAATCAGAACTTGAAACAGCTTGTTGAACAGTAATGTGTTCTCTTTTAAACTTTATTTTAATGAAAACTAGAATTATACATTTAAATAAGTTTGACATGTTTATTTCATATTTTAATAGATGTATGAGAGCTTTTCGGACCCGTCGTCCAGGGAATACCAAGAAGGCCGACTTCAACAGTTTCAAATGGAATAACATTCAGGTAATTTACTATTACAAACTTGTCGATAGAGTAGAAATGAATTCATATTTTAGAAATTTTTAATACAAACATCAATTGTTATTAATAGTGCCCGAAGCAACCTGATGGAATTCATTGTGGCCACTATGTTAGTTGCTTCTTTGAGAGTATATTGCTCACCAGTGAAACAAGTATCCCTGTTTCTGTAAGTAAATCGCTCATTTGTACTCCCTGTCCCCGAATTTGGTTACCTTTCATTTGTACTCCCCGTCTCCGAATTTGGTTTCCTTTCATTTGTACGTACTCCCCGTCCCCGAATTTGGTTTCCTTTCATTTCTATTCCCCATTGTTGCTGTTGTTGTTGTTGTTGTTGTTGCTGTTGTTGTTGTTGTTGTTGTTGTTGCTGTTGTTGCTGTTGCTGTTGTTGTTGTTGTTGTTGTTGTTGTTGTTGCTGTTGCTGTTGATGTGTGTTACTATCAGATTCACTGCTGCATATGGATCGAAAGCTATTAAGACTTGTTCTCAAGTCCGATTCATTCAGGTACAATAGTGGTCTCCTGAGTGAATTTTTGACTTGTTCCTGTTAAAGAAAGGGTTAAAGACATAAGAACTAAAAGAAAGGGTCTCACTTATTATGACTGTATAAGAATTGGAGTGTCAGCTGTATGGAAGTCTCTCCAGAGAGAATTCCTTTAATTTTTGTTAACCTCTCTGCATAGACAACTTCATTTGGATTAGTTTCAGGCACATTAGCATCAGCAGCTGAAGTACCATCAGTCATATGCACGTCCTGAGACACGGTTGTATCTCCAATTTGAGTAGAATCTAGCTCAGCAGACATAGGTTGTACAGGCTCTACAGGTTGCAACTTAGGACTGGAGAGTTGATCTCTCACACTCAAAAGAAAATCCTGGTGCTCATTCTCAATGAGATCAAAGCTATATGAAATGCCAGCAAAGCATCATCTTTATTTTCAGATCTTAGATGTTTTTCTAAAATGCTTGCAACGCTTTCTGGCATACCCAAAAACATTAGGCACTGGAAAATATTCAAGTAATCAGGGGATGGCAGCTTCTAATAAACTTCAACAAGAAGACTTAGCACCTGCACACAATTGGCATACATCAGTGAACTCACATTCATCCCTCCAAGGATACCAATCCTCTAATCTTTTGAACCTAATGATTCCAAAAAGAGACTTGAAAGTATACAAGTTCAACAAAAACTAATGTGTGTGTTATTTTATATCCCTTTCATTATGAACTGAAGAGTCAGCCCGTTGGAAGTTTCGTTCGAGTTTGCATGGAATTTACATATAATATTCTAGCCAAGTTTTATGTTCATATGCATATTTGAAGTGTCGAAGTTTCAGTCAAATCACTCTAATGAACTTGGTCATGTCTGTTAAGTTTTGTAATTTTTTAAGAGGCCTAAAAGTGAGCATAGGGTTGAACTGACTTAAAATGAGCCCATGTTGCTGCTGTTGTTGTTTTGCTGTTTTGTTGTTCTTTGTTTTTCTTTATTCTTGTTGTTGTTTAGCATTCTTTGTTCTTTGTTTGAGGGCCGAACCGACTTAAAATGAGCCCGTATTCTTTGTTGTTGTTGTTTTGCTATTTTGCGATTCTTTGTTTCTTTATTCTTTATTCTTTGTTGTTGTTTAGTTGTTGTTGTTCTTTGTTTTGTTGTTCTGTTCTTTGTTGTTATGTTACGTAATTTTTAAGAGGCCTAAAAGTGAGCAAAGGGCTGAAGCCCGACTTAAAATGAGCCCATATTCTTTGTTGTTGTTGTTATCTTTGTTCTTTGTTGTTGTTCTTTATTCTTTGTTGTTTTGCTTTATTCTTTGTTGTTGTTTTGCTGTTGCTATTTTACTGTTGATGTTGCAGTTGTTGATGTTGTTGTTGTTGTTGTTGTTGTTGTTGTTGTTGTTGTTGTTGTTGTTGTTGTTGTTGTTGTTGTTGTTGTTGTTGTTGTTGTTGTTGTTGTTGCTGCTATTGTTGTTGTTGTTGTTGCTGTTGGGCGCCTGTATTTTAGCTTAATTTTTTCCAATAATGTTGTTTATAATAAATATTTTTCTTATAATTTTTTTGGTACAGTTTGTCCATACAAACTGACTCAAGTGTTATCCTCCGAGAAAAATGCAGATTTTTCAGATTAATTGGGCAGGATACTTGTATAACCGATTTCTTAAGGAGAAGATGGGAGGGAAGTAGTAGAAAATAGGCACTACAAAATTTTTTGGTTCTAACTAGTGCTGATTGTAATATTAATGATATTGATGATCGAGAGAACAAATATTTTTTTACTCTTGTTAGTATAACTCTTTTGGATGATTGTAACGACTATTGTTGTGTAAATAAATGAAAGGTTGATTATTATTGTTGAATGGGATGATTGTTAGTTTCTATTATTTTTTATATAATTTAAAATAGGTGCATATTAATTTTTATTTTTATATAATTTAAAATAGGTGCAGCAGGAAAAAAAATGAAATTTAACTTGCGTAGCGCTTACTTGCATAGCGCTTTTTAAAAGCGCTATGCAAGTTGATTACTAAAAAAATAAAAAAAGGCGCTTAGATGGCACATAAAAAACGCTATGGAAGTTGATTTCTAAAAAAGTTAAAAAAAATTCTTAGATAGCGCTTTTTAAAAACGCTATCTAAATTCGAGAGCTTATGTAGCGCATAAAAACGCTATGTAAGTTGATTTTTTTCAAAATAAAAAAGTGCTTAGATAGCGCTTTTTAAAAGCGCTATCTATGTTTGGGAGCTTAGATAGCGCTTGTAAAAGTGCTATGCTAACTTGCATAAGCGCTATCTAAGCTTAAAAAAAAAGCGCTATCTAAGCTCAAATATGTACTAGTGACTGTTTTAAAAAAAAAGTATGTTGCGTTTCATTCCTTGAAATCATAACATGTTTCGTGCATATTTGTTCATAAATTGGTTTTCGTGCAATATTTTGAACTGCTCATAAATCGTTTAAAACACATTTTGAAAATCTGTGTTTTACTCAGAAAAAGAATTTAGTAACCATACACTATGCGCACTGTTACCATGTACACTTGCACACTACAACCCTTAACCCGGGGTGACCGTTCAGCTGCAACTTGATTGGCCTTCCTATGCCTCTCTCGTGCGCACGGGGTCATCGCAAACAGCCTATCCTCGCCCGTGTAACCATGCACTCTTTGTGTCACACTTCGTCCGAGACCTTGGTTGGTTTTTGACTTAGTTCGTGTCATAAAGCCTAAGTGTATATTCTTACACCAATCTTCCTCACAAGTCAAAACTTAAAAGTTGAGATCAAAGGTCGTTTCTCGACCCGGAGTCTTAGCTTTTGGCTTTGACTTTGACGCAGAACCGTGTTAAAAAATATACACAAAGGTTCAATGTGACACAGTGTCATCAAACCTTCAGCGTATGAACCGTACCGGTCACAACTTGGCCAATACCAAGAGCTAAGGCCCCTCTCGAAAGCGAGTCAAAGAGAGGTCATGCCGAAATTTCGGCACGACTTCTGCCTAAAACTCGAGGATGTTGACTTTGACCGTGACCCGTATGGCATATGCGTCGAAAGTTTGCATGACCAGCTAGCCTTAAGTTCACTTTTTCCTTTTGTCGGTGGAATCCGCTTGCCCTATAGGAACCTCGCTCGGAATTGTCCATCCCGGGAAAACGATTTACAGGTGAAAACGAAGGATCTATAGACGTGGTGCGGGATCCACTGATTTAAGACCTAGAGTAATTGCGAAAAAGAAGAGCAATCTTTTCCAACCAGTTAGGATTCTGAGAAAATGTTTTTTAAGTAAACTTAAACGGTAACTGCATGTTGCACGAGCCTAAAAGCCTTGAGCCAAATACCTCCTCTGAGACCTAAGCCCTACCTTTCGTTCCCTGCAGCGAACAAAGTGTGGTTCAGAATCCCGGGTCGTCGTCTCTTCAGTATTACAGTTACGGAATCGTCAGATAATTCCTAAGTTTCCTCGGTTCCTACAGTTAGATCCTCCGGAATGTCAGATTTGCCGAGAAACGGAATCCCGCCACCGGTAAACGACATGACATTGGAAGAAGTCATCCGGGCTTACTAGGTCCACGAGAAACAGAAAGAAGATCAACAGAACTTCATGATACATATCCTGAATGAGTGAGGCATCACTGTCATCCCCTAGGCAGATGGTACCTTCGATCTAATCAAGGACGACAATCAGCGCAATGCTGGACCCTCTCGAACAGATACAAATAGCCTTCAATATCCTCCTAGGTCCACTCCTTTCTATCCCACCCGATATGCTCAGAATTCATCAGGTTCCGCCCCCATTAATTTTTCGGCCCATTACTTCGAACATCCTTCATTTGTTTCAGCTGCTCAATGGTCTCAAATCCCTCGATTTCAACAGTACCCACCAATTTATGCTCCATTATGTCAAAACCAGTTTGTCCAACCTCCACTCAAATACGGCAGCGGATTATTAAAGGAACACCCAACTGTCTTGGGTTTCTCACCCTCGTTTATCCCTATTGGATCTGATGAATTTACCATGCGATCCCATCAACCCCTCTATTATGGTTCCCTCTGTTAGTGGACCTTTGGTTACGGATTCCAGTAGTTCAAAAGTTTCTATTGACCCGCATGTTGTTATGCTGGCGGAACAGAAGACAGACGAAACTATGGGAGAACTTTACAAGAAACAGAGCCGGAAGCTTTCCGAAATCATGAAGTCACTGCCCTGTAAGTACCCAAATCTGGCTCATGCCTTCCGGTTAAGTTTTCCGGCAATTCCCCGGACTTTCCTAAAGTTCAGGGGCAATTTGGGAACTTTCCCAAACCTTCCAAGGGGTGAAGGACTTGTTAGGAATTAAAATTCCACGTATTCCCTCGTTGGAAAGAGCTTCTAGAATGCCACCTTGCATGATTCTAGAAACAGGCTGAGTCACTAATGGATAAGACCGCACGGCTTCATTAGCCAAGGGTTACAGCCGCACGGCTTCATTAGGAAGCACAAATCTGCCTATAAATAGAGGCCTCCTCTATTCATTTTGTAAGACAATTTTTGGCACTGTTACTCTGCCAAAATAGAGCCACGAATTTACAGAAAGCTGAAACCTCTCAAAATTACCTCCCTCCTCTCCAAAATCCCTCTAAAGTTTCTCCTTCCTTAGGAAACCTTCAAGGGAAATAGAGGAACACCACCATTGGTAACCTCTCCTCCTCTTCTCTTTGAAATATACTTGTTATTCTTGTTATATTGCTCCTTGCCATTTATATTGCTATTTACTTGCTTTATATGTGATTTATTGTCATAAAGATCAAGTCTTTACTATGTAGATCATAATACCCCCCATCCCCCTATCACATAGGATTCATGGAGGATCCATCCCAAGGATGAACAATAAGACCCTAAAAGGCTTCTTCTAGGGTGGATCTCTCACATGATGATGAGAAAATGTCATCTTTTCCATATAAAAACGTCATCTTTTCATTAAAATGTCATCTTTATTCATATAAATGTCATCCCTTTCCCATAGACCTTGCTTCCAAGGATTGTCCACCTAAATGGTTCTTAAAGGACATATGAAAGCCATAAAGGTCCTCCCTTTATATTCCTAGTCCTAGCTTGCATAGTGTTCCTTACATATGTTTGCATAAAAATGTCATCTTTACTTTAAAAATGCATTCCCCATGTCCCTCATGGTTGGATCACTCTCCAAGGATTGCCTAGTGACCTTCTTAAGGCATAAAAAGGCATAGGATGAGTATAAAGATCCAATCTTTATACCCCTCCCCTTAGTCCCTTTGGTACTTGAAGCATCTCTTGGGGCGTAATGGTGTAAAGGTCATATCTTTACATCGTTTCCTCCACATAAAGATGCCATAGCCGGATATTCCTTTAGAAAAGGATGAACTTGAGCCCCTACATCTCCGATCATCACTTGAGACGAGCACAAATGTCCCTATCAAGCTCAAATCGTCTCAAAATTTGACCTTTCACGGTCAAATTTCCAATCTCGACCTTTCACGGTCAAATTTCCAATCGCGACCTCCACGGTCCGATCTCCGATTTTTGATCCCGACCTTTCATGGTCAAATCTTCAATCCTGACCTTTCACGGTCAAATTTCCAATCGTGACCTCCACGGTCCGATCTCCGATCTTTAATCCCGACCTTTCATGGTTAATTTTCCAATCGCGACCTCCACGATCTGATCTCCGATCTTCGATCCCGACCTCTCACGATCAAATTTCCAATCGAGACCCCCACGGTCCGATCTCTGATTTTCTGTCCTGACCTTTCACGGTCAAATTTCCAATCTCGACCTTTCACGGTCAAATTTCCAATCGCGACCTCTACGGTCCGATCTCCGCTCTTCGATCCCGACCTCTCACGGTCAAATTTCCAATCGCGACCTCCACGGTCCGATCTCCGATCTCCGATCTCGACCTCTCACGGTCACATCTCCTATCGCGACCTCGTCCGATCTCCGATCTTCGATTCCGACCTTTCACGGTCAAATCTCTGATCGAGACCCTCACGGTCCGATCTCCGCTCTTCGATTCCGACCTCTCACGGTCAAATTTCCAATCGAGATCCTCCCAGTCTGATCTTCAATCTCCAACCGAGACCTTTCACGGTCCAACCTCTGATATCAATCTTTCATGGTCAAATAGGCAATACCGACCTTTCACAGTCAAGTCTCCAATAAAGACCCTCACAGTCCAATTTTCAATCTCGACCTTTCACGATCAAATCTTTTCCGATCAATTAGGATTAGGAGAAAACGTGTTTTAAGTAAAATTTAAGCAATAAGTGCATGTTACTTGAGCCTTCAGCCTAAACACTTACATCCGAGTCTAAACCTTACCTACCCCCGAGTCTAAACCTTGCCTATCCCTTTCCCGCAACGAGAAAGAAGTGGGTGAGAATACCGGGTCAGCGGCTTATCAGTGCAGAAATCTCAGATAGTTCGTCAAAATCGTCAGGGTCGTCAGTCCAGAAAGTCAGAATGGCAGATTTGACAGAAAACAGTGAGGGTACAGGAAATCCGATGATTAGGAAGGAAGAGTTAGTCCTAGCTTTGGAAAATACCCATAAGGTTCATGAAGAGCAGCTGTCCCTGCTCATCGGTGCTCTCCGCCGTCATGGGGTTCAGGTAACAGTTGAGGCAAATGGCTCTATGGTCATGGTCGAAGATGAGAATCCAAAAACAGTGACCTCAGTCCCTCCATCCTATAACCAATACCCTTCATCCTATAGCCAATACCTTCCTCCTTTGACACATGATCCCCTTCCAAGGACTACTGCCCTCCAGTTCCTCCCAGTGTCTCAGGCCGTCAGGGCTTCATCGCCCTCAGCTCCCCAGAACGGATTGGGCTTCATCACCCCTGTTTCTCAGTTTCAGCGGTACCTGCCAGTTCATGCTCATGCTTCACATAATTAATTTGAGCCATGTGGCTATGTTCTGAGACCTCTATACTCACCTGAATGCAATCATGAGTTGCTAAAAGAAAATTCGGATGCCTCAAGTTTTCCGTTGCCGTCTACCAGACTTAGTGAATTCACCCGTCAGTTTCACCAGTCTGGGGCTGTGGTTCCCTCTACTGATAAAGGTCTTGTTGCGAGTTCCAGTAACTCGAACGTTCCCGTTGAGCCCAATATGGAAATATTGATGGAGCAAGTGAAACAAATGCAAGGAAAGCTTGATTTCATGATGAGTACCAGTACTCCCTCGACCCAAGATGTCGAACCAGGCAAAGAAATGATTCTGCTGTGCAAAACCCAATGCCACCAGCACCAAGCAGCAACTACACCCAACTCAGCATCGGTTCCTCATAAAGGAAAGAATGCCACAGCCTCTTTTATACAGATCCAACAATGGAACCAACTGAACAATGGAAATCCGAGTCTTGGGAATAACAGTGCCTCCCGAAAGCTCTGCTCCCTTCATTATGACAATGTAGAGATGCCTTTAAGCAAGATGCTGGAAGAATTAGTGAAAGAAAAGCTGATAAAGCCACCGGAGAATTGGAAGCCCAAGAATCCCAACATTCGGTTGGATGAGTCTAAGCGCTGTCTTTTCCACCAGTACCACGGGCAAGACACTGATGATTGCCATTATCTGAAGCATGAGATCCAGAAGTTGATAGAAGATGGGAAGCTTGAGAGGCTCCATGGGCCAAAAACAACAAGCCATGTTCATAATGGTAAGAGATCGAATCAAGAAATGCTAGGTCAGAAACGTCATTTTGATGATTTCGAGATGCCCATGAGCAAAGTTTTTGACGATTTGGTAAGACAAGGCCTTCTCAAACCTCTCGAGAATTATCAGCCAAGGAACCCACGTAACATTGACAGGACCAATTTATGTGAATACCACAATCATCATGGTCACACGACAGACGAGTGTCTGACTCTGAAGAAAGAAATCCAAGGGTTGATCTACAAAGGAAAGCTCAAGTTCCCTGGCAGTCCAACCAGCGAAGAGTAGCTAGGCTAGGGGTTACCTATCCTTAAGCAAGAAGAAAAAAAAATAGTCTCTCAGTCAACTTTCGTAGGTTCTAGTACTTTCCTCTTTCAATCAAGTCCTCCTCGGACATTGTAATTAATTTTAAATCTTCTATAAAAGAGTCTTTTTCTTTTCTTGCTAGACTTAAGACATTATTTGCACACCTACATTACACTTAATGAAATGGTTTTATTTTATATGATCACTCGCATTGCTCAACAAATAATCTCTCAAATAATTAACGTTCTGATTAATCGGTGTGAGAAAGTCATCTAATGTATTCCCCATACACTTTCCTTATCTCACAAAAGTCCTCCATCAATCCATACACTTTCCTTACCTCACAAAAACCTCCATTTGGCCATACACTTCCCAAATCATGTCCTCACCATCACCTTGACCAAGTCAATGACGGCGGCACCATCAAGGAACAACAAAAGGTCACTCAGCATCGAAAAAATTGACCCCATGTTGATGACAACCTAGGAGCTTGCCTTCGACCTCAAGGGCATCAAAAAAAAAAGGGTGCAAAAAGGGTAATACCCAGCTAGGCTAAATACCTTGTAAAGGGTAGTCTAGGCAAAAAAACAGGGTTGCACATAAAAAAAAGGGAAGAAAAAGAAAAAAAAATATAGTGCAAAAACAGTAATACCCAGCTAGGCTAAAAACCTTGTAAAGGGACGGTCTAGGCAAAAAACAGGATTGCGCATAAAAAAATAAATAAATAAATAAATGAGGCCAAGGACCCAGCGCCGCCAATCAAAAGCTTGACGGACAGGCAAAATCAAAGCTCAAAGAATGAAAGTTGTCGATGTCAATGGAGTGGTCAAAGCAAAGGCAGAAGCATATCGTAAGACCTTAAGCTAGATCCAAATTCTTTCTCTCCCGATGAAAGATGACTATCAAGAAGCAACAGAATTGTTGAAGCAGCTGTCCAAAATGACTTGGTCAAGGAATCATCCCGAGGCCCATACTTCATCATCCAACCTTCTCATCCGAACCTTTCCACTAAAGGAACCACAAATATTCAAATCCCATTTTCCAAAGCCAAACACAGTTCAGTCGAAGCCGAACTACGGCGACCTGAGCTCCTCACAGTGAGGGAAACGTAGGCAACCAGAAATGGTCCGGTCATAAACATATCCAAATTCCAGAAAATCCGATCTCATCAGTGGCCTTTCCCATAAACATATCCAAATTTCCCGAAGATCCGGTCTCATCAGTAGCCATTCCCATAGACATATCCGAATCCTAGAAAACCCGGTCTCATCAAAGACCTCTCTATACACAGACCTTTCTTTCACACTCAGCCAACTTTGATCTGCGGCATCGGTTGACTTTCTCCTCATGATTAATCAAAACGTTTGTTCATATCGAGATTAGTGGTTGAATAACCCGAACATTAATAAAGGGTTTTAAGCAATCTTGTGATCATTTTAAATAAAACAAGTTTTCAGATGTCTTGACAAGTCTTCTTTTTCTACATCTTAGGAAAAATAGTGCTAAACACTGATTTTATGTCAGCAGGGACTTCCATACACTTTTACAAACCTTTCTACGCTTATACTCTCTCAAAAGAGTCAAACCCAAAGCGAGTTTTTGTGCCTACGTCGAATAAGGCTATCAAAATAACACAAAATCAGGATCTATTCCCATCTTTCGAAAAATATGCCCCTGCATGTATAAATTTCTAAAATTCCCTTCTTCCACATCTTCTTGCAGTTGACTGAGTGACTAAAGAAAATAAGAGAGTAAGTACGAAAGGATAGATTTTTTCCTCTTCTGCTACAATTCGCATTAGGGCTGCCTTGAAAGTCTTCAAGGTTGGGGCTTTGCCAAGCATTCCTTTAAACCGGGGCTTCTTTAGTCATTTTTGGGGTCCACATCGGGTTCCTCACTATGTCACAAAACGGATTTAGTATTGGTCAGATCAACCTCAGGATCACATTTGCAGTACCAATCAGATTAGGACTTTTGCTAGGTCATCAGTCGGAACTCTACCAAGTCACCTCTTCCAGCCGGGGCTTTGCCAACAAAAGGATCTTTCCTTGCTTTAATAAAACCTGGGGCTTCGCAGGATTTTTTCCTCAGACCGGGGCTTCGATAAGTCACAACCATCCTCAGAAGAGAGGTTTGGTCACTTTGACATTTGCTTTAGTCTTTGGTTCTAAAAGCCTGTCAGCATTAGCTTCAAGTGCCAAAGTTTGAGAAAGAAACTTTAATCAAGACCCGAGGTTTAAAATCCAGTCTCAGCCCAAGAGGGAATCCTGGTCCACATGACGCCTTTTGGAAGCATTGACAACATCTCAGCAACAACAACAGTTTAGTCCGCACCCAAGGGATACAACCCCCACCTACTCGAAACCTGTCTCAAACAGTTCCATACACATACATCCAAACACATGCACCCAAACACATTCTTTCATAAAAATCCTCTCACATTGCCTTCCCGCAAAAGAGTCAGCCCGTGGCTCATGTGACATGCACAAAGAAAAATAACCTTAATTGATTACCAAATCAAAATATGAAATACTTTTGTCTAAAATTTTCCCATTATCTCCAAATGGGATAACGTTTCCTCCGGTAAATCCTTCGTTATCGCCAAATGGGATAACATCTCTTACCAGAAATCTTCGTTATCTTCAAATGGGATAACGTCTCCTCCGGGAAATTTCCTGTTATCTCCCAATGGAATAACGTTTTTCCCAAATTATTATCCGTAGCCCGGAAGGCTTTAAATTACCCGGTCCGAAAGACCGTATAAATTTTCCAAATTATTATCCGTAGTCCGGGAGGCTTTAAATTACCCGGTCCGAAAGACCGTATAAATTTTCCAAATCGTATAAACTTCTCTCAAAAATCTCCGTTATCACCAAATGGGATAACGTTTCTTGTTAAAAATCTCAGTTATTGCCAGAAGGCAATAACATTTCGACCTTTTTCGATCTCCGTTATTCCCGAATGAAGGAATAACATTTCGACCTTTCTCGATCTCCGTTATTCCCGAATGAAGGAATAACATTTCGACCTCTCTAGCAATCTCCGTTATTCCCGAATGAAGGAATAACATTTCGACCTCTCTCGCGATCTCCGTTATTCCCGAATGAAGGAAATAACATTTCGCTATCTCTTTCGATCTCCTTTATCTCTGTTAGAATTAAATCAAATAAGGTGACAGCCCCCGAGTTGTCAAGATTCAACTTCATCTACCTCTATCTCTGATTCGAAGGAGATAGTGAAGTACGCTTTAGTTTCTCCAACTTCAGCTACCTCTATCTCTGATTCGAAAGAGATAGTGAAGTACGCTTTAGTTTCTCCAAATTAAGCTACCTTTATCTCTGATTCGAAACAGATAGTGAAGTACGCTTCAGATTTTCAAACTTTAGCTACCTCTATCTCCTAGATAGTGAAGTACGCTTTAGTTTCTCAACTTTAGCTACCTCTATCTCCTCGATAGTGAAGTACGCTTTAGTTTCTCAACTTTAGCTACCTCTATCTCCTCGATAGTGAAGTACGCTTTAGTTTCTCAAACTTTAGCTACCTCTATCTCATAGATAGTGAAGTACGCTTCAGTTTTTCAAACTTTAGCTACCTCTATCTCCTAGATAGTGAAGTACGCTTTAGTTTCTCCAACTTCAGCTACCTCTATCTCTGATTCGAAAGAGATAGTGAAGTACGCTTTAGTTTCTCAACTTTAGCTACCTCTATCTCTAATTCGAAAGAGATAGTGAAGTACGCTTAAGTTTTTCCAAACTTCAGTTACCTCTTTCTCCAATTCGAAAGAGATAGTGAAGTACGCTTAAGTTTTTCCAACTTCAGCTACCTCTATCTCTAATTCGAAAGAGATAGTGAAGTACGCTTAAGTTTTTCCAAACTTCAGCTACCTATATCTCTAATTCGAAAGAGATAGTGAAGTACGCTTAAGTTTTTTCCAAACTTCAGCTACCTCTATCTCTAATTTGAAAGAGATAGTGAAGTACGCTTAAGTTTTTTCCAAACTTCAGCTACCTCTATCTCTAATTCGAAAGAGATAGTGAAGTACGCTTAAGTTTTTTTCGAACTTCAGCTACCTCTATCTCTAATCCGAAAGAGATAGTGAAGTACGCTTAAGTTTTTCCAAACTTCAGCTACCTATATCTGTAATTCGAAAGAGATAGTGAAGTACGCTTAGGTTTTTTCCAAACATCAGCTACCTCTATCTCTAATTCGAAAGAGATTGTGAAGTACGCTTAAGTTTTTTCAACTTCAGCTACCTCTATCTCTAATTCGAAAGAGATAGTGAAGTACGCTTAAGTTTTTCCAACTTCAGCTACCTCTATCTCTAATTCGAAACAGATAGTGAAGTACGCTTAAGTTTTTCCAAACTTCAGCTACCTCTATCTCTAATTCGAAAGAGATAGTGAAGTACGGTTAATTTTTTCCAACTTCAGCTACCTCTATCTCTAATTCGTAAGAGATAGTGAAGTACGCTTAAGTTTTTCCAACTTCAGCTACCTCTATCTCTAATTCGAAAGAGATAGTGAAGTACGCTTAAGTGTTTCCAAACTTTAGCTACCTCTTTCTCTAAATCGAAAGAGATAGTGAAGTACGCTTAAGTTTTTTCCGAACTTCAGCTACCTCTATCTCTAATTCGAAAGAGATAGTGAAGTACGCTTAAGTTTTTCCAACTTCAGCTACCTCTATCTCTAATTCGAAAGAGATAGTGAAGTACGCTTTAGTTTTCCCAACTTCAGCTACCGCTATATCCTCGATAGCGACGTAAGCTTTAGTTTCTTAAGGTGACAACCTCCATTAATTGTCAAATCAAGTCAGGTGACAACCTCCATTAATTGTCAATTCAGGTGACAACCTCCATTAATTGTCAAATCAGGTGACAACCTCCATTAATTGTCAATCTGGTGACAACCTCCATTAATTGTCAAATCAGGTGACTCCTCCATTAATCGTCAAAATCTCAAGGATCCTAGACATGTTCCTAACTATCTAGTGAGACTTGAACTGCGACCAAGGCTTGATTCCTCCGAGATACGTAGGTAGCCTTTCATAAAGGTACAGCCATTCGACCGCAATGGTCACCCTTTTCATTCATCACTCCTCAGTGGTGCATGAGCCTTTCATAAAGGTCCAGCCATCCGACCGCAATGGTCACCCTTTTCCTTCATCACTCCTCAGTGGTGAAGTAGCCCCTTATAAAGGTCCAGATATCCAACCACATTGGTTACTTCCTTCATCTGGCATCCATTTGACCTCCTAGGTCACTTTCCTTCCATCTTCCTAGCAAGAGATCAGTCTCTCTTTGCCATTCCCCAGCGGATCTTTTCCGAACTACGACCTGGCTTAATTCCTCCGGGATACGTAGGTAGCCTACTTTAGGTTCAGCCAATTCGTCACATATGACACCCCTTTCCCCAGCGGATCTTTTCCGAACTACGATTATGGCTTGATTCCCCCGGGATACGTAGGTGGCCTTCCAAAGGTTCAGCCACTCGACCACCTTGGTCACCCAATCCGTCTCGGCAGTTCGCCAGATTGGATCCTTTTTTATCGACAACCCCACTCGCCCTGCAAGTGACGTTGCCAAGGGGCTTCTGTAAGTACCCAAATCTGGCTCATGCCTTCCGGTTAAGTTTCACGACAATTCCCCGGACTTTCCTAAAGTTCAGGGGCAATTTGGGAACTTTCTCAAACCTTCCAAGGGGTGAAGGACTTGTTAGGAATTAAAATTCCACGTAGTCCCTCGTTGGAAAGAGCTTCTAGAATGCCACCTTGCATGATTCTAGAAACAGGCTGAGTCACTAATGGATAAGACCACACAGCTTCATTAGCCAAGTGTTATAGTCGCACGACTTCATTAGGAAGCACAAATCTGCCTATAAATAGAGGCCTCCTCTATTCATTTTGTAAGACAAATTTTGGCATTGTTACTCTGCCAAAATAGAGCCACGAATTTACAGAAAGCTGAAACCTCTCAAAATCACCTCCCTCCTCTCCAAAATCCCTCCAAAGTTGCTCCTTCCTTAGGAAACCTTCAAGGGAGATAGAGAAACACCACCATTGGTAACCTCTCCTCCTCTTCTCTATGAAATATACTTGTTATTCTTGTTATATTGCTCCTTGCCATTTATATTGCTATTTACTTGCTTTATATGTGATTTATTGTCATAAAGATCAAGTCTTTACTATGTAGATCATAATACCCCCCATTCCCCTATCACATAGGATTCATGGAGGATCCATCCCAAGGATGAACAATAAGACCCTAAATGGCTTGTTCTAGGGTGGATCTCTCACATGATGATGTGAAAATGTCATCTTTTCCATATAAAAACGTCATCTTTTCATTAAAAATGTCATCTTTATTCATATAAATGTCATCCCCTTCCCATAGACCTTGCTTCCAAAGATTGTCCACCTAAATGGTTCTTAAATGACATAGAAAAGCCATAAAGATCCTCCCTTTACATTCCTAGTCCTAGCTTGCATAGTGTTCCTTACATATGTTTGCATAAAAATGTCATCTTTACTTTAAAAATGCATTCCCCATGTCCCTCATGGCTAGATCACTCTTCAAGGATTGCCTAGTGACCTTTTTAAGGCACAAAAAGGCATAGGATTAGTATAAAGATCCAATCTTTATACCCCTCCCCTTAGTCCCTTTAGTACTTGAAGCATCTCTTGGGGCGTAATGGTGTAAAGGTCATATCTTTACATCGTTTTCTCCACATAAAGATGCCATAGCCGGATATTCCTTTAGAAAAGGATGAACTTGAGCCCCTACATCTCCAATCATCACTTGAGACGAGCACAAATGTCCCTATCAAGCTCAAATCGTCTCAAGATGTAGGATTGATGGGCAAAGGTCCTTCCTTTCTAAAGAGTCTCATTCTTGGACTATAAAAGAGGTATGCCTATTCCGATCACATGTGACCCAAGGTCTCATAATGATGATCGTAAGTCCAAGATGAGCACAGGATCAAAGTCCCGAACATATCAAAAATCCAAGGAATCCCGAGCGATAATCAACTCATGGTTTATACGTTCGTAAGACCACTTGGCACATTCCCCCCCCCCCTTTTATTAAAACACATCCCACACACGAAAGCACAAAAAGACAAGCATGAAAGTCGGATCTTGGAAGACTTGCTTCGGCAAGGCTCCTTGGGTGAACGCCAAACGTTCTTCCCAATGGGTAACTTAACATCCGGACCCTAATCCTTTTTTTCAAAGTTTTGAGGAAATCAAAATGGCATGGCGACTCCGTTTTTCAATTTAAACCGGATGTCTTCAAACCGGTGTGAGGCGGTGACCCCTTACACGAGAAAGCGGTTCAAAATAAAAAGCGCCGCGATCTTGGGCACCACATCCACATGCCCGAAGATGAACAAATGAGAATCTTCCAGTCATGTTTGATGACATCAGTAAGAGCATCAGCGAGCCATCACTTCTATCCTGATCTCTATGCTATGGTTAACCCGGGTTCCCAATTCGAGAAAGACTTGAAAGAAAAGCTGGCCCCAAGTCCATCCCCTTCTTATCACTACAGGGTAGCCCTGCCCAATCCAATATCTACCCCAAACAAAGGGTGGGAGGTTTCCGAAGCGGTCCATTATATCCCGAATAGGGGGCACTACAAAGAAACGGTGGTCCCTCGAGACAACGACAGAACTATGATAATTTTGGGATGCCCCTGAGCGAAGTATTCGATCGTGTAGTGAAGCAAGGTCTCCTTGAACCTATGGAAAGTTACCGGCCCAAATTCCCCAATGTCAGCGTGACGTAACCAAGCATTGTGCTTTTCACAAATACC